>JARFIW010001504.1:401240-495215 GCA_036346225.1 Platerodrilus igneus | reverse complement strand
TCCTATAATACAAAGTATAGAAGGTAATCTCTAATCTTGTTTCTGATACTTTAACTATGTAATGAGCTTAAAATATTTCATATATCCTTTTCAGATATAAATAAAAGATCAATTTAATTAATCAAGTTCACTCCTTGATTCATAGATCAAAGTTCATTAAAAAATTTACTTTCACTTAAAACAATTTCAAAATTATAATCATATTGACTTGAATAAAAGGCCAAACATCAGTACTGGTATTTGTTCATGTGTGTTTACTTTTGCAAAGATGTGTTAACCAAGAAACAAGTATTTCATATAGAATTATTGATGTAAAAATTTATGATAAACAATTTATTGTATAAAAAGTAAAGGAGGTGGAAATTACAACTTGGAATGCAAGTATACTTTTAGAACAAATAGTATATGCGTTTACACTTTGGGCAATTTGAAATAAATTATACATTTGCATTATCTCTACGTATAAACGAATTTCTATTAAAAGCATGACTTAAATTTTTTAACTTTACAGTTCAATTGCAAGAATAATTGTAACTGAATATACATTCCTGCCTCGTGAGGGTATCAAATTACCAATAAAATAATAGGGCATGACCCCTAAATCTAAAGTACCCAAACGTTTCGGAACATTGCCTCGCAAGCTTGCTACAGTCGGTGAGAGGGTGAGGTTCATTAAGCTACAACACACTAAGAATATAAATTTAGATTGTTTTATTAACTGTACAACTAATTAAACCTTAACCTAATGACATATGAGTACAAAATATATACAATATTTGCCGTTATATACAATAGGGCGCCACCGTAAGCGAGGGGAAGGCTTACGGACCTTATCAAGGTATTATCACTCGTAGCACTTTGTTCTTGAGAATGGGAAAAGATTGTCACAAATACGCACGCAGAAAATTTTAACAATGAACTACTGTGGAGCTTAATAGTCCCCGGCTAGCTAAACACTATATGACTAAACAAAATTAATGTCTAAATTTCTTAGGACTAGTCTACTTTTTAAGGATACAAGAAACAATTTCGGGCTCAAACACCCAAATACAATAATTAATTATATATACAGTATTCTAGTAAAGTTACCTACTGTGACCTACGCTCTCAGTTAACAAGGGTGTCTTCAACTAACGGAACATAAACGACCTTTTCACCGGTCAACTATGACTGTAACGGAACTCGTTCAAGTACACACAAAGATTATCAACACGGGAGTCCTTTACTACTATATCCGACCTGAAAATTGCGTAATCAGGTAGGTTTCGTTGCTAAGCTATTGCGAGAGCCTCCAGGCTACCGTCGAAATAACAATGAAGCGGTGTACCCTGCTGAAGCCTTGCTGTCTGCCGAAATAAGTACACAGGGATTAAAATTTCAACGCGTTCAACTAAAGCCCAAGCTCAGAGCTTTACTCTGAACGTCGGTATTTTTACAGAACGTCGGCACAATTTAGTTAAACAATTACGAATACATAATTCATAACACAACCCTTGAGTTCATTATTTAAAAAAATACCATAACCTCTGTTTTAGTAACTAGGAAAGTACTTACTCAGAATAAAATAAAAAACACACATCACTTTACTTTCAGAAGTATAGAAAAAAACAACCTGTCTGTTGGAAATATCGAAATAAAAAAGCCCCTTCCATCCCACGCTGAACTCGTTATATACCTTTAAGTTAATTGAAAAATACTCAGTCCAGTTTAGCTCTCATAATCGAAAAGGTTAAGCCTGTCGATAATCTTAAAAGTTCATTAAAACTAACAATTGCTTTAGGATAGCCAAAATCTCCCTCACAAGAAAACTCCGAAACTATAATTTTACTTAAGTACCCAAACTAATTGAAAATTATTCAGATAACTTGGGCTGCTTTATACATAACTAGGGTCTTAGCTACTTGATTAACATCTATTAGTAGATACTACTAATCTGACATGTTAAGTGCCTTCCAAGTAAAGCTTCGTACCTTGGGAATGTTAATTAAATCTTTGGATTATATTTTCCAAGAACCCTGCTCTGGCTACTTGGGAACGGAGCTTTTGAAGCCGTTTAAAATCGCAAACATATTTATGCTACAAAACCGTTATCCTAATAATTGGGACGCTAAAATTAAACTAGAAAATAAACCAATTTGAGAAATAATAGAGAGTTATTTTTACATAACCGATTGTACTAAAACAGTATGTTACATAATGATTGTTATATAATTCATTTTTTATATTTAAAGTAATAATTTTTTATTATGTCTAATGATCAAAATTTAAAAACGGGCAGATTAGATTTCAGTTTTATGACTCATCTGGAAAGTCCACTTTATAAGCCACAAAACTTAGATATCTGATAAACAACTTCGAAGACGATTCAGCACATTATCCACTACTCATTCAATATACTGTTCAAGTCAACCGCAAATAATATCCAACTTTTAATAAATGTCATCTTCAAATAAAGTACATCAAAAAATTTTCTAACAGCCTCAAGCATTGTAGGACTTGTTTTATCTTTACATATTGAACTTAACCAATTTTTGACATTACGATTAACCATTTTAAATCCAAATCTCCATGACTAAGTTAATTTTTGCTTCATAACTAAAATAATCATGGTTTTCACCTAATAATAATTTATATTGTTTCTGTCAAGTAATAACATTTTTCTCCAAATAAGAATCATCGTTTTCCCGTAATAATAATAAAGTTGTATTTTCTATTAATCACTTATGAAAGTAGGCATCTCTACATGTCTTCGAACACAAAAATGGCTACAAATATTACTATACATTATAACACCGCTTCCTTGATAAGTGCGCATGTATTATCTCTATGTGCGTATCTACATGGTGCGTTTAATTCCAACTAGCAGAAACCTTGATGGACTTGGACTTCAAATGAAACAGAACAATTTTCTCATAAGACTTAAAAGAAATAATCTTTAGGTTTATATGGCCAATAACAAACAAAAGCTATAAAACAGCTACATTTAAATACTATTTAAAAAAGGAAAAATTGAAAGAAATGTAAAATTTATAAATATAAATTTCTTCGAAAATTAAATATGTTACAGGTTAAAGCATGTATTTATATTGCTCTTTGTAGATTGGTGTGTGGTGAATGGCATTAATTGTATTAATTTTGCTATAATGTTCCAAATTTAACTCACAAGGTTAATATGGAACTGTAAAATATACAAGCTTATGGCTTGTTCACTATTTCAATGTTATTTTTTCTTAATGCTACTGATTTTAATAATAAAATTAATCGTTTGACATTAATTAAAGTATTTAAGAAAAAATGTGATTAACATATCTCATAACTTTAGAAATATGGGCAAGTGACGGTATTTATATTTGTACATTAATTTGTGTATGATTGCATAGAATATGTGTATAAATTGGAAACCATTTTAATACATTTACCAATAAAAAGAGAAAAATCGTTTTAGATTTTCATACTAAGTATTTATATGTTTTATATTTTGGGTGATAATAAACAAAAAATAACTGTAATTTTGTTTTGAGTTACTAGCTCCTATTGACTACCTTCATGTTGAAAATCTATAAAAATCAACTTATTTATATTTTTTTACCTTGCTATGCAGTTGCTTGGTAATAGTAATCATCTTACAATTAAATTTGACATATGTGTACTTTACACTCACACAATGTAATTTGTCATTCTAAACATTAAAACCTGAAGTTTGAAAATAAAGAGAACTTTACTGCTTACTTTTCAGCATATATGGAAACATGTACATTATTTACCCAATTGTTGATGATATAGATATCTATTTTATACATTATTTAATATACTAGTATCATAGGTTGGTAAACAGTTTTCGATTTGTAACTGTTTAAACATCTAATAATGACCAATTCAAACTAAATAAGAAATATTCACAAAAATTATAGGTGAACATGCTTTCTACATTTTAACCCAGACTCGGTGGCTACTATTTGACACATGTGAAAACTCTAAACGTTAGTATTTCTAATAGCAACTATTTTTTCTTAGACGGAAGAGGGTAACTTACTTATAGAACTGTTGTTTTTGAAGACAGTAAAACAGCTTGTTTGTGTGAATGCATTACTACTGTATTAATTTAGCTTGAAAAGCTAGCCAATTATACACATCTTTATTGTGTCACTTATACAATGATTTCTCATTGTGTTGGACAAGTTTGATTTGCCAATAAGTTTGAAACAGATTATTGTTAGGCTTCTGATACTGATTTAACATAGAAAATATAGATGTTCAAATACGTGTTTCAATCACTGAAGTTTGGGTGTATAGAATTGAGAAATATTATCCTATTCATTTTTATATATTGACATTTGTGTACCTCAAATATAGTGCTGGAATTTTAAGATTTTATTTACCAATAATCTTTTTAAATGTGATATGATAAACCGAATTAATTTTATCCACTTGAAGATTTCAATTTAAAGAGTGTTAAAAAATTGATATTCCATTTAAGAGATATAGCATCAATATTTAATCCTTTGTTTTCTAGAATTGAATCTAGAATTGGGATGTTTTACGGGAGGACAAGAATTGATATGGAAGAATTAGTGGAGGAATCTAAAAAATCGTTGTATAAATTTATATGAATGGTTGAAAGACAAGTGCCTTTCACACTGATATGGAGACATCTCACCAACACCGAATTTTTTACATCAGACATGTGTTATGATACAGGTAGTGCAATTTACAGAACTGTTTAACAGTCATTTGCTTATTGTATGCTTAGACAGCTAGAAAGCCTTTTACGGCTCAGAGGCTATGTATATTGAATCTGTTTGCTTCTCTGGAGGCCACATGACATACCAGAAATTCAGTCTGTGAGAAGACGCCCTCACGTCATTTGCCAATGCATCCCCTATCTTTGCTTACCTACTTAGAATTAATAGGGGAGATGCATGACTTATTTTATGAACATGTGTGATACTTTTAAAAAGGGAAAATGTTTCACAAAAATATAGTTGAATGTAGGTGAGGGGTTAATTACATCAGTGGTTCTATCTAAAACTTTTAACAGCAATTTGTTCTTTTATGTACTCTGAGTGTTAGCGCGTTTCTACAACACAGATGCCATGGTATAAAAGATTTACCTTCACCAAAGGCAACTTCATCGAGCCAAACATGTCCTAGACATTCTGAAATATATGCAACAAAATAATAGACAAAGCAGCTTCAGAAACAATGAAGTAGGTATGCATAAAGAATTTATATATATATATATATATATATATATATATATATATATTATAATGTATAATTTTTCTTTACCTTTAACTATTAAACTTTATATATATATATATATATATATATATATATATATATATATATCTCTACTCAACTACTCTACATTTGATTTCACCCGGCGTGGGTTCGATACAGAGTGAAATCTACTAGTGTCCCTCAACACAGATACTTACACGCCCTCGTATGTAAGATCCTTGTCTACAACTAAATCTGCGCGGTCTATAAACGCCGTGCAGGTTTAGATGTAATATTTAAACTACCATGGTTGAAGGCATTCTTATACTATTCATATGGTCAATGATGCAATTTTGAAACAAGAATAAGCGTTTACTGTATTATAACTTAGTACCTGATATTGTTCCAACTGGTGGTGTCTTCCTTGCTGTGGTGTGAAATCTCTCATGGAATGCCAATTGAGGTAAGTGATCTACGGAATAAATGGTTTACTTTAGTCTTGGGAAAATTTCTAGACTTGAATCACTACTATATCTAAATAAAAATGTTATAAATGGATACTCCTTTTTGCACGCTCTCCTATTGTCTTTTCACTGCGGTTTACAGCTTTGTGAAACTCTCTCCGACTGTTGTTGCCTGCATGTCCTATTGCCAACTGGTATCTCACTGGAGGCTCTCCTTCACGATTAATGTTTGATTGAACTTCCTTACTGCGCCTAAATGCATAATGATTTGCTATGTCGTTGCCTTTATTTTATATTTTCGAAGTACTGGTTTTTCCTGTTACACAAACTTCAATATCTTCTCTTGCCTTTTTATGGCGTGCACTACATTCATTTTATTTGCGTTTCTTTTAACCTTTTTAAATTAAAACGACGGAGCTTCATATAAATACATCTTTATTTTATATCAACATTTTCAGTAGTCAAATTTTTTTAAACTTTCAATTTCTTATCAACAAACTTTATCACCTAGGTACTTTACACCCTTTGTCTTACAGCACACTTACTTATTTTTTGTTTCTTTACACGTTGTATCCATTTCTATACATACTACTTTAAAACTACATCTATAAAATATTTTACTCTCCCTTGCAATAAATCACATCAAACCTGTTTGCATTACCATCTTGGCATTCCAAGCATGACCGTTCTTTGGCATTTTGACAAACATAATTTGAACTCCCTTTGCTTATCTACTCTCACATTTTGCTGTGACTTTCCATTGCCCATCTACTCATACAGTTGAGTTTAAACGTCCTTTGCCTATCTACTTATACCTTTGCTTCGAGTTTCCTCTGCTTATCTACTCTTATTTTTTACCTTACACGTCCTTTGCCTATCTACTCATATCTTTTACACGTTTACCACTTTAAACATACTCCAACCTCTCTATATAGCCTTTTTACAATTGTTTTCAACCCTACATTTCAATTTAAATACACACATATATATATATATATATATATATAATATATATATATATATATATATATATATATATATATATGTATATAAATATATACAGAGTACTGTATATAAATAAAAATGTACATGAGACTTCCCTAACAATACTGTTTGATTCTGAGTGACTCTACACTATCAAGGCTCATATTGAAAAATACCAACATTACAAAGGCCAATGATATGAAGAAGGGGTATGAAACTATTGTCAGTGCAACCTCTAGAGAGTAGACATGTCGTACTCATCAACAACTTTCATGTGTATAATATGGAATATTAAAGTATTTTTAATTCTCAAATGCTCGTACAATATACAAACTCTCTCATTGAAAATGATCTGCCATTTTATAAACACTTTTGGTATATATGAAAAACAAAATTTGTTTCAAAAAATGTAGTACACTAGGTGATGTATTTATCAATTTCATTAGATGGTTCATGATACTTATATACCTAGAAACTGTACTTAGTAGTGTGAAACATTGTGTGCAATTTATATTTACATTGTATGTATATGTCTAATCACTAATGCAGTAACATTAGTTAAGGAAAATTGCATAGCACAAATATTCAAATAATTATAAATGGTGTATAATAAGTATATAAAAAGAATGAATTTTTGTAAAAAGAAACTGGTTTCAAATTTCTTGACTTGCTGATTATCCCGAACATAGTACAAGGTGGGGCTGTGAAAAATAACAAACAAAATTGAGTTTTAAAATAAGTTGTTTTATTCTACATAAATCAGACCTACATAAATGGAAATAATTACCATACATAAAAAATAATCAATATTTGAAGATGTTGTGAGTTAGATGACATCCTTGTTTTTCCACACATTGTCGAGGCCTGCAAGTGAATCCTTGCATGACATTGTATAACATCTCCAACAGAATGTTGTGTATTTCTTGCCGAATTTGATCTTTCAAATCTTCTCTGGTTCTTGGAGCATTTTCCTTGAACACTTTGGATTTGAAATAACCTCAAAGGAAAAAATCTTTGGCCATCAAGTCAGGTGAACGGGCAGGCTACAGGATATTGCAATTTCTGTTGATGAGACAGCCAGGAAATGTGAGTCTAAGCAAATCCATTGTAACATTGGCAGTGTAGCTTGTTGCACCATCTTGCTAGAAGAGTGTTTCTTCATCAGAACAATATTCATCGATTCTAGGCCGACCAAAAGTTACCATTTTCATTTTGAAAGAGTAAGGCCCGATAATGGGGCGAGATGACATTGCACACCAAACTGTAACTTATTCTGAAAGTTGAGCTTTTCATGGAGATTGTGTGAGTGATTTTCGGAACAATATCTAAAGTTCTGCTTATCACTAACAAAACTATCAGAGTTTTTGTAATATGCCTTTACAGCAAACGTGCATTGCACACTCGACCAACATTCCATGGCTACTAACTTCTATCTGTCTAGACAGGCAAGATTCCCCCCCGCCAGCCAGATCTGAAACCATGCCGTTTCATTGCTCAAACCTGTATATTGAAAAAGAACTCAAAGGAAGTGACCATCTATTATACTTAAACAATTAGAAATTGTACAAATAGTTTGAACCATGTGCTCATTTTATATCCTGTATGTTTAATTATAAAGCGATATTGTCCTTCATGTATTATTATATAATTATTACTGCTACGAACATGTATGTATTAAGATAATTGATGTTTTCTAATACATACTTTTATGCTGCTAAATTTGCAGTACAAAGGACATTGTGTTTGTGTTAATAGCCAAGACAGTTGACATGGAGATATTAGGTAAAAAAAGAAATACAAATATTGTGGGTTTCTCTTCAATTTTTTTTAGTTACTTGTTGGATCTAGTTGAATGTCATTGCCGTTTTCTTATTCACCGTGTTATAATGTTCTCGGTATTAGCTTCTAGTGACAAATGATTATAGTGGTTATTTTGACATAAGTATATGCTCATGATGAAAGTATTATGCTTGAGTGGGTGGTCTATTTTTATGTTATAGTTAATATTTCTGTAAGACAAAATATGCTATTTGATCGTATTTTAATGTAAATGTTTAATGCATTATTTTTGTTTTCTGTGTTTCTATTAAGATCAGTGGTCAGTTTTGTTGTATGTATTATTTGCAAGATTTATTTTATTGGATGCAGATTGTATTTGTCTTTAGCTATATGTGTTGTATAATTTGAGCTTAGTTTTCAGTTTTTCTTAGCTAGGGTGATTGTTTGTGTACTTTTTGTCTACCTAAGAATTTTTTCCAGTTTGTTTTATGTATTGCCTTGGTCACACTCGACATTTTAATAATGTAGAATAGTCAGCCATCTTATAGTTTATGTCAGTTCTTTCTATGTTTATTCCGTTTCTTGTATGTAACATACTGTTTTAGTACAATCGGTTATGTAAAAATAACTCTCTATTATTTCTCAAATTGGTTTATTTTCTAGTTTAATTTTAGCGTCCCAATTATTAGGATAACGGTTTTGTAGCATAAATATGTTTGCGATTTTAAACGGCTTCAAAAACTCCGTTCCCAAGTAGCCAGAGCAGGGTTCTTGGAAAATATAATCCAAAGATTTAATTAACATTCCCAAGGTACGAAGCTTTACTTGGAAGGCACTTAACGTGACAGATTAGTAGTATCTACTAATAGATGTCAATCAAGTAGCTAACACCCTAGTTATGTATAAAGCAGCCCAAGTTGTCTGAATAATTTTCAATTAGTTTGGGTACTTAACTAAAATTATAGTTTCGAAGTTTTCTTGTGAGGGAGATTTTGACTATCCTAAAGCAATTGTTAGTTTTAATGAACTTTTAAGATTAACGACAGGCTTAACCTTTTCGATTATGAGAGCTAAACTGGATTGGGTATTTTTCAATTAACTTAAAGGTATATAACGAGTTCAGCGTGGGATGGAAGGGGCTTTTTTATTTCGATACTTCCGACAGACAGGTTGTTTTTTTCTGTACTTCTGAAAGTAAAGTGATGTGTGTTTTTTATTTTATTCTGAGTAAGTACTTTCCCAGTTACTAAAACAGAGGTTATGGTATTTTTTTTAAATAATGAACTCAAGGGTTGTGTTATGAATTATGTATCCGTAATTGTTTAACTAAATTGTGCCGACGTTCTGTAAAAATACCGACGTTCAGAGTAAAGCTCTGAGCTTGGGCTTTAGTTGAACGCGTTGAAATTTTAATCCCTGTGTACTTATTTCGGCAGACAGCAAGGCTTCAGCAGGGTACACCGCTTCATTGTTATTTCGACGGTAGCCTGGGGGCTGTCGCAATAGCTTAGCATTATAATTTGAATAAGGCCCGCTATACTTGCGGCCACGTCCCCAATGCTCCACCCGGAGGTACTACATTAGGTTTAAACGCGAAAAATAATCGTGCTTCTAATTAATTCCAACTTCACAATTAATCCACCCGAAATAAAATTAAAAAAAAAAACCTAACAAACCTAAAATCTAACAAACCTAACAAACTGTAACAATCTAACAAACCTAAAAATCTGACAAACTGAAACAAAAAATAAAACAAAAACTAAAAACAGGGCTTAAATAATGGTATTCCTAGCGCTGACTTTGGAGTGTACCCGTTCAACAAGACACAAGCAAAAATGAGAGGGGGAGGGATCCGTGATACCGGATAGCAAACGACGGCTCTGCTTACCAGTGCGACCTGAAGGGTCGTCTTAAAACTATCCAAATCTAGCTAACTAATTTAAATCCATCCCTAGCTTTCCCTATCATTCCCTAACTTATTTATATTATGATTACAATTTTCACTATTCTACTCTTCCTTCCCAAATATATACTGCAACCAAAATGGCGACAGAACGTCAAACAAAACAAATAAGCCACATAATACTACAATACATGCTAATAAATAAATAAATATAAAGTGTAAATATAAAATATAAATAAATAATTATATAGATATATAAATAAATGTCTAATAAGCGTTAAGCATATAGCAGTGCACAAAATAGCAAAAGCATCACCCTATTTATCAGGTGCACTCGCACAAGCATTATGTGGGCTAGCGCCATTACGTACAAAACGTGCTTGTTAAATTATTTTAAAAACTATTAATTATTGTAAATCAATGCTTGTGCGAGTACAGCCGCCACAATTTAAGTCTTACCTCGATAATAAAATTCTCCAGCATCCGAAGATCTGGTCGTCTGCCTACATCTAACTGTAACTTACTTCTAAGGGGAAGATGGGGTGCACTGCTAAAGTCCTGGTGGGTATGCACTAAATGTTCTGGGGGGGATCACAATCACTATCGCTATCACTTCACTTTCAAGTCTTGGGGGGATGCGCGGTTTCACTCTATTTTATTGTCTTTGTTTATTTTATTGATTTAATTTAATGAGGGTTTCTGATTTATTTGTTATTGTTTATTTGTTATTATTTATTCCCGATTTCCCGATTTTCCGCGCATAATTATGAAGATAGGCAGTGATTGTATTAATTGTGTAGGGGTTTCTCGTGCATATTGGACAATTGGGTATAATTATCATGTTATTTTTTTTTATTTTTTTTTTAAATATCAGGTTCTGGTTATATCTATGCTCGTATCCTTACTCACGCCAAATCAATTAAAAATTTTTTCAATCCTCCCACCAACCCCACCGAATTTTACAGGCGGTTGTCATTGTCTAATCTCGCGACCCTTCACGCGAATTCTTTTAAGGCTGTCCAGAACGCCTTCTGGTTAACCACTTCCCCGACTTCCTCTAGATTCTTTGGCCATGCAAGACCTAGGATAGCTAGTTTGCTATCAGCCAACCCTCGATTTCCCGCCTCAAACGGGCAGTCGAAGAGCACGTGCTCTGCCCTTTCCGCGCCCTCACCGCATTCGCAGCGGTCGCTGTTGGTTAGACCGAACCTTTGTAAATACGCCTTCAGGGCGCCGTGCCCTGTTATCAACTGCACCATTTTGTGATCGAGCTTAACCTCGATCCTACCTCTAGCTTCTATGCTCGGTATGAATTTGTGGGTCAACCTGCCCGTGGCAGCATTGTTCCACCTCTCTTGCCATTGTCGGATTGACCTTTCACGCAGCTTTCTTTTAATCAAAGACTTCGGTACCGACGAATGTGATATTCGAAAGTCTCCCGTCGCGGCCTCTTTAGCTAATTCATCAGCCCTACGTTACCATTGTGCGACCTTACCCAACAGAACTTTAAACGTCGAAACTCGAGCGCCGTACGCGCTATCCTCCAGACGTCCGCTTGGAGGTCTGTCGAGGTGTTCATGTTTGTTAAAGCCGTCAGTGCCGATTTACTATCACTGATTATATAATACTCGTCTCTGCCCGTATGGTTTATTACGTAATCGATAGCCTCTCGTATGGCTACCAATTCGCACTGGAAAATTGTACTCCAGTTCGCGAGTTTGGTTTGAAACCGAAACACTTCCCTGTCCTGCTTATACACGACAAACGCCGCGCCTGCTTACCCATTGTCCATTCGTGAACCGTCCGTATAAATTCTGATACCCATCGTGTCCTCATCACCTTCGACAAACTCGATTCCTTTAATATCAGCCGGGTGCCCCAACTCAGATACAACGATCTTTCTTGCAATTTCTCTATTACCAAGATTAAGATCTTCGATAATTTCTCGCCCTTTTCCTATATTTATTAATCGCCTATCTCTAATCTCCCTAACGACATATTTGATAGGGAGAGTCCTACTGATCACCAGGACCGCCTCCGTGGAAGTGGTCCTGTACGCCCTCGCCGCTTTTACTGCGGTTATGCGTTGTACGCTCGTCAATTGGCGCACCTCCCTGACTTTACAACCTTCTGCCCATACAGAAACTGCGTACAGCATCGCCGGCTCAATTGCTCCGGCATAAACCGTCTTCAGCGATTCGCCTCTGAAACCCCATTTTATTTTAGCCGCTGCCATCATTTTGTTTAATATTTCGCCGCCCTTACTTTTTACGTATTGTACGTGCGCTTTCCAATTTAATTTATCGTCGATCTTGACGCCGAGGTAGGCAATACAATCTTTAAACGGGATTTTCTTCCCTCCTAGTTCTAGCCTGGGAGGTTTCTGTCCTGGTTTCGTGCCGAAATAAAGCGCCTCTGACTTTGTCGTGTTAAATTTTAATTTTACCGCCTGCGACCATTCGTGTAATTTATTAAGCGCCTCGTTTGGTTTTGTGCGCATATCCATTAACAATCTCGATTTTACAATTAAAAGCGTGTCATCCGCAAACCCAACGATTGAGCATCCTGGGGGCAACTTGACCCTAAAGATGCTCTCATACAACAACTTCCAAAATGTGGGACCAGAACATGACCCCTGCGGGCATCCCCTTTCCACCTCACGCGACAGAAGTTCACCCGGAATTTCAACCTGTTCCAATCGCCCCGAGAAATAACTCTTGACCAAGGACATCAAGTTTCGCGGACAACCCCTACGATCTAACTCGCAAACGATTAATGGCCACCAGGCAGCATCAAATGCTCCTGAAATGTCCAAAGCAACAACGACACAGTACTCTTTAGCATCTCTCGCCTGCTTTATTTCCCCGACAACGAACTCTAACGCGTCGATAGTCGACTTGCCCTCCACGAAACCAAACTGTCTTTCAGCACCGGTAGCAAGCTAATTGGACGATAGCTGCCCGGATCTAACGCATCCGCCTTTTTAGGTTTGGGTATAAATTTCACGTTCTGGATTTTCCAGCAACGCGGAAAAACGCCCCTTTCTAAACAAAAATTAAACAACCCGACAAAGACACACGGGGCTAACAAACACGCCTCCAGAGCTGCGTCTGAAGCGATTCCATCACGCCCCGGTGCCTTCTTAGGATTCATCTTCCTAAGAGCCCTGACGACCTCGTGAACTAGGATTGCCTTATCGTCACCCGTTCCTTGCGCCTCTGCAGCTTCCCGACGTACTAAATCGTGCGACCCTTCATCCCCCTCGGGATTATCCGATGGGAAAAATTTCTCTAGTAAATATTCCGCCGTAGTTTTAAAACCTTCCGTGTATTCGCCATTTGTTTTCTTTATATTACTGAGCGCGATTTTTTGTTTTTTCCTCTAATTACGCGGTATGCGGTTCCCTAGGGGAGTTTTGCGTGCAGAATTCTTTAAATTTATTCATTCGCGTTTTTTCTATTAATATTTTATATTCGCGGTAACTTTGATTATATTCTATTCTCCGTTGTTCTCTTATATCTCCCGAGACGCGTTGATAGCGGCGCCTTAGGTTACGTGTTTCTGCCCGCTTGGTGGTTAGTTCCCGGGTCCACCAGGGTACGCTGTCTTTAAATGTTCTCTTTTGCGGCATGGAATACGATGACGCGTCTACCACCGCGTCGTTTAATGTTTTCGCGAGTGTTTCTACTTCGTCTGCCTCTCGGCAGTTAAATAGCTCATTTTCGAGCAAAGGTATACTTTCGCCAAATTTTTGTTTAAATCGCTCCCAATTTGCTTTTTTATTACAGAACCGCGGAAATATCGTTAGCTGCTCGTTTGCGTTTGTTTTGGTTTCAACGTCCCATGTTATTAATTTATGGTCAAAGAGCGTTTCCTCGTCCGACCTTAATTTCCAATTACAAATCGTTTTTAACATTTCGTGCGAGACTGCAGTAATATCTATAAAACTGCTGCCTCTATGCACCTCAAACGTAGGTGAATCATTAGTGTTTATCACACTAAGGTCCCATTCCGTAAAAAGATCAGCAAGCTGCGAGCCTCTATCGTCTCCGATAGGGCTGCCCCATAGTGGCGACTTGGCATTAAAATCTCCCGCGATTATTAGATTTTTATTCCTGCCGATTTTACGAATAATATTATCTACTTGATTTATCAAGTCTTCGGTTTGAGGATTTTCCCGCCGGGAATCGACCGGCGGGAGGTACGCGCTTATTACGTAGAACGCATTCCCCCCTGATTTGATTTCGGCCGTCGTTAAAAATTCGTTCGATAAATTATTTAATATAATTCCGGCGCACGTCCCATTATTTATTATGATCAGGTAACACAGGTGAAAATAATACATCTGTTGTTTTACAAAGATTTAAGATTAGCCCATTTCTAGAACAGTAAGCCTGCATGTTATGCTCATGCTGAATCCTTTGATGCAGATCTTACAATGGATTTTATCCACACTTATAAACTCTGTATGTATTTGAAAAATTCATACTTCAAACGTGGTTCTTAATAATATTTGAAGAATTCTAAGTTCATTTTCCAATTTTTTATCTTGACAGTTTATTCTTCCTGTTCGAAAGGAATAGTAAATTTGACCTTATAGCGAAAATCCCATAATCTTTCTTTATATGATTTATTCAATTCACTTAGTCCCAAGAAGTGATATAAAACTCAAAAGTGAATATGCCTTGCCTTTTATCATAGATTAGTAGTAAGGTTAGGTATTTGTTTACGCATTAATAATACGACATTCCATTACGGGTTATTTTAGCGAATCGTGATGTTTTTAGATTGAACTGAAAACACCCTGTTATATCCTTTTCTAAGGGTTTCTCACTTCCTCCATTACGCATCCCGGGGTCGCTGAGATTTTGAAACAGCTCTAATATAGTACGCAATGCAAAGTTGGGGTCAACCTTGAGAAACTTTTTATGTAGTTGTGAACTATTTAGTACAAAGGGATTATTTCATTATAAAGTAATCCTAGAAAGCCTTTTAAAGGAAAACTTTTTAGAAAAAAGAGACGATGGCCACGGATTGAGAAATCAAAGATATATTGTCCCGCGGACATTCAATCGATATGGCGAAAATAACCTTTCTTATCTGGTGCCTAAACTATTAAATGAACTACCGAACGAAATTAAAACTGTTGACAATATGCGTAAGCTAAAGCACGACTTAAAAATATTTTTAAACAATAAATACACATAGATTGATAGGTAAAATTAATCCACTCATCCAATAAAAATTTTAGTTATAATTATTGAAGGCGGGGCAAATGCTGGTGTATACTTACAGAGAGTTGAGCCAATATTAATATTAATGTTGATGTATGTAAATAAATAAATAAATAGGGTTACAATATGATTTAGTTTTATTTCTTAGATTTAGTTTTCTAGTTACCGGCCATTAGTTGTACTTTTTGTAGTTTTTAAGTTAATATCTTATTTTTCATTTTTCAGTCTTTAGCTTTGAGTTTTTATATCTTGGCTTCTATTTCATAGTTTTTATAAAAAATTATTGTTACAAAAAACTAAACAATTGTAAATATGGCTAAAACATATGTATAACTTATACATATTAAAATGTATATAACACCTTGACAAGCAACCTAGGTTGCTTAAGGTGAATTAGGTGTATTAATGGAAAAAAATAAAGATTTATTATTATTTTTATTATTATTATTATTATTATTATTATTATTATTATTATTATTGCAGTTAATACGGGATAGAGACGTATTGAAAACTTACGTAAATGATTTAATGTTAATAACCACCAGTAATATTTAGTAAAATTCTTGTAATAAATAAAATGATTAAGCTTTCGGTTTTTTTTTAAAGAGTTGCATCTTTAATTGACATTAACTCTAACGCGTACTCATATCAATTAATACCATGATCGTTGTATCTTGCCAGAATACAATATTGCCAATAATTAACTAGACTAGAATATTGTTGCCAATTATAAACTTAAGTTAGATTCCAAACATGTCTTTTTTAAAGAAATATTTTTTTTCGAATGACAAAAGCTAATGCAGTATAACACAATATACTACTAAATTACAAATTCAGTCGCTTGCATAGCCTAGTAACTTTCCCATTTTTAATTGAAACATTTCTTCATCATTATTAGGTCTTCAGTCCTGGAACTGGTTAGACGCGTACGCTCAATGTTTCTTATTCTGAGCTAACCTATCCATTTCCCTGAAATTTCCACAGTCTGGGAAGAAAATACCTAGGATATCCCTTTGCAGTTTTATATATAAAAAAATAATAAGCTACACCGGCCACTTATAATTGGCAGAGCGCAAAATTTAGTTGCATTTTATGAAAATTTTTAGTTTGCAAAATGAAAAGCCGAGAATAATTTACAAGCGTATCATGATCATTAGGTCTTCAATCCTGGAACTGGTTAGACGCGTACCTCTATTGTTTTCTACTCTAAGCTAACCTACACAATTCTCTGAAATTCCCACAGCCCTACATCTTTCACTATCTGCGTGCATTAATCTGATTTAGGTCTACATCTACCTCTTTTTTTCCTATTTCTGCTTGTAATATATCTCGCACTATTCCCCAAAAATGCTTCAGAAGGTATCCTGCTCTTCTATTTGTCCTATTTTTTTTATTTTACGCATATGCTTTTAACAATTTTCTTCTTGTTTCTATGTTTGTTGTCTTCAAACATAGCCGCTGTTCTTTCTAACCTAGGTCTACCTCTACTGCTCTTTTTCCTATCTCTGCTTCTAATATATTCCGCACTTTTTCCTCATGCCTTAGTAGGTCGCCTATCATCTTATCTCTTCTATTTTTTACTGTTTTCCATATGCTTCTTACTTTCCCTACCATTTCTAGTACCTCATTGTTCTTAATTTTGTCTGTCCATGATATCCTAATCATTTCTCTGTAGCACAACGTTTCAAAAACTTCTACCTTTTTCTTGTCCACTTCTCCTACTGTCCAGGCTTCACAGTGGTACAGTGCTGTGCTCCACACATATGTTTTAAGCAATCTTTTCCTTGTTTCTGTTTGTTGTCTTTGAACACAGTAAATGCTTTTCCTTGTTAAATGTAGCACGACCTTGTGCTAATCTTAGTTTTATATCTTTTGCGCTTTTCCCATCATGCGTTATTTGGCTTCCTAGGTAGCACAAATCCTTCACTTATTGTAAGTTCTTATTACTAATTTGTATTATTGTTTTTGATTTATTTTCTCCTCTTTTGCATACTAGTACTTTAGTTTTATTTCTGTTAATTTTCATACTGTATCTCTCTGTTAGAACCATTTCCATTTCATTAACAGCAACTTCTAACTCTTCCTTGCTAGATTCTAATACCGCTATATCATCTGCAAATCTAAACATATCAATTTTTTGTCCCTGCATAGTAATTCCAAATGTCTTCCTGCATTTGACAGTATTCATTGCCTCTTCAATGTACAAGTTAAAAATTAATGGGGATAGGGCAGATCCCTGTCTCACACCTTCCCTAATATTTACTTCTCTACGTTCCTGCTTTAATTCTATTACCGCTGTTTGCTCTTTGTATAAGCTCTGTACTATCCGTCTATCCCTAAAACGTATTCCAATCTTTTTGAGTATTTCGAACATGTTCTTCTATTTTGCATTGTCAAATGCTTTTTCCAGATCTACAAATCCTATATACACGTTTCCCCTTTTTTCTATTGTTTTCTCCATTATCACCCTCAAAGCTAAAATAGCCCCCGAGTTCCCCTGTTTCGTTTAAACTCAAATTGGTTTTCTTCTAGTATTTCTTCAGCTCGCTTTTCTATTCTTCTTTGTACAATTGTAGTTAATATTTTTGACACGTGTGCTGTCAAACTAATTGTTCGAAAATTTTCACATCTATCCACGCCTCTCTTTTTTGGTATAGTTACCATGATGTTAGGTTTGAAATTTTTGGGTATCTCGCCTGTCTCATACTTATAACTTACAAGTTGGAAGAGACGTTCTGTTACTGCTTGTCCAGCGACTTTTAGAGTTTAAGCTTGCACCTTATCTGTATCCGGCGCCTTACAATTTTTCAGACCGTTAATGCTAATTCAAACTCATCGTATAGGACATCCCAAGTCATCATTTTCAATGTCTGATTCCTGTTCTAATGCTGTTATTTCCTCTTCTGCATCTAAATTTCCTATATATTCCCGCCATCTAACCACTTTCTCTACATTTTCTAGAATGACGTTTCTCACGTCCCTTGTGTTTTTGCTATACGGTTTTATATCCCTTTAATTCATTGTAATTAGTTTGTATGTTTCGTCTGTCTTTCCTATTTCCATCTTACTTTTAACAGTGATATTATATCACGTTCTATTTTTGGTCTCAAAAGGGAAATATGTTTGTTTTGAATATGAACTCTTAAATAATGAGACATATTTGATGAATTCCTGTTAATTCTAGTAATGTAATTTAATATCGTATCATTAAACTTTGCAATTGCTTAGTTAATTTTAAAAGGTTTCCATTTTACTACTTGTATAAATTACTATTTTTGCCTCTAAAACTCAAATTTTTACGGGCTAAGAAATTAGTGGTATAAACAATAAATTCTAACACAGAAACCCATCTATTCTTTTCTATATTTATTAGTTTTTCATTTAATGAATCGGTAATTGTTTTAGAATAAATTGAGTTATTTATATCGATCCCAGATTTTGTATTACAAATGTGCTCTTTTGATTTTTCATGTTGTTCTACAATCCAAAATATATGTCTCGAACCGTATCCATTAACAAGGACACTAGAAAAAGTTTTATATAATGCAAAAAGAAATAAAATACACTATAATTTAATTTAGAATACTCTAGCCAAAACTCTTGGAAATATTTTCTAGTTACTTAATTTTTTTATAATAAATCGAAGAGAAACTATTGTTATATTGAGTTAGAGAATAATTTACATCCGCTTCTTTAAGTTTGGTGGCGCCCAAATCTATTACCATTAATTTAATTTTGTCTGATAGTGAGGAAGTTCAATAGCTAGGATCCTTACCATTTTTATAACAAACAAACATTTTTAGAACTTACTTTTTGTATGCACCATTTCGTGCATGGAAGCATCGCAGCAACTCAACCTCAGTGTATTGTCTGCACATAACATGTCAGGGAATCTTCAGATTATTAAGACTGATTAGTTTGCCACAGTAACAACGCCATCTTTTCTGAATTTTATCGAGAACAGGATCGTCTCAATTTAGTTTTGCCAGCCAAAGCTGTTGAATGAAAATTTCAGCTTTTGTGGTGCATGAACCAAAGACACCTAACGGATCAAAGATTTGAGAAATCTCGGAGAGCATGCTTCGTTTAGTAGCCATAAGCGTGGGGGAATTTGAAATGGTGAACATGAAATGATCTAACTGAAAAGATGAAATCAAACATAAAGTTCCCGGGCACTCGTGAGCTTCAAATTTGAGAGCACAGGGATGGATATCAGAAACTGGAATGCCTTTCAATACCTGTAGATCATTGAAAATCCATTTGCGAAATTTGAAACAACCTGAATTAAAAACCTGATTCAACTAGAAACACAAGTTGGGAACACCCTCAAGTGTACTAGAACCTGTTAATACATCATCAATGTAAAAATATTCCAAAATGCCCTTACAGACATACAGAAATAAAACTGCATAATCGTAATCCAGCCGCGTCGGACTACGACAGCAAGAAAAGATGCAGAAGCAGTACAATAGGTAATTGTATTTAGGTGTTATGTTAGAAGTGGATTTGCCGGAGAAAATCATCACAGAATCCTTTGCAAAGATCTTTGGTTAGGCTCCACCTGAACCTGTCTGTACATTTTTTCAATATCAGCAGCTATAGCAAAGACGTGCTTATAAAAACGAATCAATATTGAAAACAAATCTTGTTGTATGATTGAACCAACCATTTGAATGTCGTTCAAAGAGTATCCAGAAATGGTCTCTTGTGAACCATTAAAACCAACCCTACGTTTAGTTGTGAGGCTGTCCTCTTTCAGAACACCGTGATGCCGAATATAATACTAAATTTCAGATGACTGGGTATCAGCAAGTGACATGTGTCCCAGTTCAATATATTGTTACATGAATTTATTATAAGGAGCAGCCAAATTAGAATTGACTTGGAGTCGCCTCTCTAATGCAAAAAACCTTTTTTGAGCAGTTTGAACGGAATCTTCCAAGGCTTTAGGTGATTGGTTGAGAGGAATTGAAACAATATACCTGCCGTCGAAATCATGACGTGTGGTTTATACAAAATGTGTCTCGCAGACACCTTCTTTTACAGAGAGAACCTTCTTAGTAGGATAATGCTCAACTTGCCAGAACCTACTTACAGAGTGCATCTGTGGGACTCCCAATGGGTGCAAAATTGCACTGAACATTATGTGCAGAAGCAGTTGTAGGACCCGAAACAACCCAAAAATGGGAAGGTTTGGGCCTAACTGAATTTGTCCTATACGCAATAGTACCAGACTTGAAGAAAGTCGAATTCGATAACTTAACGTTACTTGGAATCATGGTAAAGTCACGTTTGACAGTGAAACTAGAAGAAACACCAGTGATTTATGCAAAACTAAACATGAAACATTGAACTTGAAATTTGGGGGAAACGCTTGAAGCTCGACACAACATCTTGCACGTATATGCGAGGTGGCCTTGCCTATGCCTGAAACTGAAATGTTGACACTGTGTGTTTGAAGATTTAACCGAGTGCGTACATCCGAACGTATAAAATTCGATTGAGAATCAGAATTTTGTAAGATTCTAACATTGTGACATCTTTCGTCACTAGAAACAACTTAGCCATTGCGGTTGGTAATAAAACCTGCACGTCATTTGAGCAAAATGCCGAGGTAGCTTACTTTGGCTGAACAGGGGGTATTGCAGAATTTGCAGATCCTGGTTGGCCTTCAGAATTGATTTGCTTCTCTTCGTGCAGAAGTGTGTTGTGTTTAGCATTGCATTTCTTGTAGCTAAACTTTAAAGTGCATTGATTGACAAATTGTCCCTTAGAAAGACAGTTCAAACAAACTTGAAATGATTTTGCCTTTGCAGTTCTTTGTTGATAGGCAACTGCAAAAACTCAATGCATCTGTATAACGTATGCAGCAAGGGCACGAGGGCTCATTAGAAACAAACTACCTAGAATGAAATTTTGTGGGTTTTAAAAACTTATCTGCTAACGTAATCTTGCTCTGTTTAATTCGTGGGTTTTTAATAAATTATCAGTGTTTTTTAAGAACTCTTAAATCTGTCAATTTTAGTATGCCGGACACAACAGAGTTTTTCAAAACTTCCCACTCACGTAAAGTGTGAGGGTCTAATTTCTTCGAAACAATGTAAATGATCAAAAACTCTAAAAGTTCTTTGTCAGAAGCCAATGATATGAGAGGTTTGTAATGTTCGAACCGCATATCATTTATTTTGTGTAACTGAGAAGCCGACTCTCTGTTAAGTGGTTCCAGTTACAGTTTTGCCTTAAAATGGTTGCACACCAACGTGCGTAGTTCGTTATAGCGTTCACACGTCAGCTAGACAGTCGTGTAACAGCTTAGGCTAAAATGTAGCGATTTAATGATCTGTGATGAATTTCTACAGTGTGAGTCTTTCAAGTAATGAAGACGCTAGAATCTGATAAAGAATTGTTCTCGTGGATGAGATTTTTAAAGATCTCGTAGAACTCCATCCATTCGGAAGGACCATCTCCACTGAATTTTGGTATTGAAATTACAAGCAGGCGAATTTGAGAACTGGAATTGTTGATATGCAACTTAACGCTTGAAGATTCTGACACAGATCGACGTTCTGGGTCACTAGCATATTGCTGATGTACATCTTCTGCACGAGATTCCGCAGAATAATATGTACTTTCAAAATCATGCCATTTCGGATGGACCTGCACCTTGCCCAAATTCTAAATAACTAGAACAGGTGAAATGGCTTGCGTGTTCTAATGAGCTAAAGAGCCAAACTACAGGTCCAACCAAAGTAGTAGGGTCGTTAGTGAAGAACCAGACTAAGACAGGTCCCCGAAAGAAGGCAGCGGCTCTTTCGGTACTTAGATTGGCAGAGACCATAGGGGTCGGTACGGCAGTCTAAGACACACTACCACGATGTGGAAAGCAATGGGAAACCACCACATTATCTCCCAAGTATATAGCGTACTTAAATTGCAACAAACATGATGACATTCTCTGGGGTAAAAAAATTCGGAGTTAAAATAGTCCCCCATTCGGATCTCCGGGAAGGGACTACTTCGGAGGATGCGATCGGAAAGTTAAAAATAAGAGTCGGAAACATTTTGCGAGTCGGAGCGTGGAATGTTAGAAGTATGAAGCAAGTAGGTAAGCTAGAGAACCTAAAAATCAAAATGAATAAGTTATCAATAGACATAGTAGGGATCAGCGAAGTTCGGTAGCCAGAGGCGAGAGATTTTTGGAGTGGAGACTTCAGGGTAATTTATACAGGAGCAGAGGAAGGAAATTTGAGTGTGGGGATAGTTATGCGGAAAAAGATAGGATACTGTGTAGAAAATTACTTACAAAAAAGCGAAAGAGTACTCATGGTTAGATTAGAATCTAAACCGGTAAACACAGTAATGATACAAGTATACATGCCCACCTCTAGCTACAGTGACGAAGAGGTAGAAGCCATCTACAAAGATATCGAAGACATATTAAGATACGTAAAAGGACATGAAAATTTAATAATTACGGGGGATTTTAATGACGTGGTAGGTGAGGGTAGGTAAGGAGCGGTAGTAGGTTTATTTGGTATAGGCACGAGAAACGACAGGGGAAATAGGCTGGTAGAATTTTACCACAAGAACAATTTAATTATCATAAACACATTATTTCAACATCATGTTAGAAGACGATATACGTGGAAGATGCCAGGAGATATAGGAAGATATCAAATAGATTACATTCTTGTTAGACAACGGTTTAGGAATCAAGTAAAAGACTGTAGAAGCTACCCAGAAGCAGATATAGATACTGAACACAAAATCGTAATTATGCAGGCCGCACTTAAATTTAAGAATGTGAAAAAAAGAAACGGAAAGCACTTGAACTTATAGAAACCAAAATGAAAAAGATATTCAAGAAAGATTCGAAAAAAAGTCAAATGAATTCCTCAAAGATATCGGGAAAATATCTAATACTAAGGAAGTAGAACAGAATCGAATAACATTAAATCCAGCCTAGACATGGCGGCCAGAGATATTCTGGGGTATACACAAAAAGAAAATAAGAAACCATGGATAACAAAGGATATCCTGAATTTAATAGAAGAAAGACGAAAATACAAAAATAAATCAGACGAAACAGGAAAACAGAGATACAAAACCATAAAATGAGAAATTATTCGAAAATGCAGGAAAGCTAAAGAACAATGGATTGATGAAAAGTGTAAAGATGTACAAACAAAGATGGAAATCGAAAAGGCAGACGAAGCATACAAATTAATTAGAATGAATTTTAGGGATATAAAACCATATAGCAAAAATATAAGGGACGCAAAAGGAAACTTCATCATACAAAACGTAGAGAAAGTGGGTAGATGGCAAGAATATATAGGGAATTTATATGCAGGAGAGGAACTAACTGCATTAGAACAGGAATTAGACATTGAAAATGATGACTTGGGATACCCTATACTTAGAGATGAGTTTAAATTAGCATTAAAGAGTCTGAAAATCGGTAAGGCGCAGGGTACAGATAAGGTGCTAGCAGAAACTCTAAAAGCCGCTGGACAAGCAGTAACAGAACGTCTCTTTCAACTTGTAAGCTGTATGTATGTGACAGGCGAGATACCCAAAAATTTCGAACGTAGCATCATAGTAACTATACCACAAAAGGAAAGGCGCGAATAGATGTGAAAATTTTCGAACAATAAGTTTGACAGCACACGTGTCAAAAATATTAACTAGAATTGTGCAAAGACGAATAGAAAAACGGGCGGAAGATATACTAGGAGAAGACCAATTTGGGTTTAGGCCAAACAGGGGAACACGGGAGGCTATTTTAGCTCTGAGAGTGATAATAAAAAAAACATTAGAAAAAGGGGAAGCGTGTATATTGGGTTTGTAAATCTGGAAAAAGCATTCGACAGTGTAAAATGGAAAAAAATGTTTGAAATACTCAAAAAGATTGGAATGAGTTATAGGGATAGACGAATAGTACATAGCTTATATAAAGAGCAAACAGCAGTAATAGAATTAGAGCAGGAACGTATAGAAGTAAACATTAGGAAAGGGGTGAGACAGGGATATGCCCTATCCCCATTGTTTTTTAACTTGTTAATAAAAGAGGCAATGAATACTGTCAAATGCAGAAAGACATTTGGAATTACTATGCAGGGACAAAAAAATTGGTATGCCTAGATTTGCAGATGATATAGCGGTATTAGCATCTAGCAAAAAAGAGTTAAGCTGCTCTTAATGAAATGGAAACGGTTTTAACAGAGAGATACGGTATGAAAATTAACAAAACTAAAACTAAAATTCTAGTATGCAAAGGTGGGGAAAATAAATCAAAAACAAGAATACTGGTATGTAACACGAACTTACAAGAGGTTAAGGATTTCTGCTACCTAGGAAGCCAAATAACGCAAGATGGGAAAAGCACAAAAGATATAAAACAACGATTAGCACAAGGTCGTGCTACATTTATCAAGAAAAAGCAACTACTGTGCTCAAAGACCACAAACATAGAAACAAGAAAAAGATTGCTTAAAACATGTGTGGAGCACAGCACTGTACGGCTGTGAAACCTGGACAGTAGGAGAAGCGGGCAAGAAAAAGGTAGAAACCTTTGAAATGTGGTGCTACAGACGTATGATGAAGATATCATGGACAGACAAAGTTAAGAATGAAGAGGTACTAAAAATGGTAGGGGAAGAAAGAAATATGTGGAAAACGGTAAAAAATAGGAGAGATAAGATGATAGGCCACATACTACGGCATGAGGGAATAGTGCGGAATATATTAGATGCAGAGATAGGAAAAAAGAAAAGAAGAAGCAAACCTAGGTTAGACTACTGCATAAAAATAGTAAAAGATGTAGGCTGTAGAGGTTTCAGGGAGATGTGTAGGCTAGCCCAGAATAGAAATCAATGGAGGTACGCATCCAACCAATCCCAAGATGGATAAACTAATGACGAAAAAATAACTGTGGGCAATATTCTCGAATAATGTTAAGTGTGTGAAAGGATTTACTAGAAAATCATTACTTCGGCAAATGTCTAAGTGTTGGGGGATCTTGGTAGCCACAAGTTGCTTAACCCCCTTCACCGAATCTCGGTGAAATAGAGCATAAAATTAGAAAACAATAGAAGGGGAACGAGCTGTGTGAGAGTTTCAGGGAGCTATGTAGGCTAGCTCAGAATATAAATAATTGCAGGTACGTGTCCAACCAGTTTTGAGACGCAAAACCTAATGATGAAAAAATAAGTCTGATGATTAGTATAAACAACTAGTTGTTGGTTGCGAAATATCTGCAACTAATGATGACTGTGCGAAAAGATATATTTGAAAATATATTAAATCTGTAAATGGTTAAGTGTTGGGGCACTTGACAGCCACAGGCTGCTTACCTCTCTTCACAACCTTACATGTGATTTTTCAATGCTCCACCCGAAGGTACTACATTGGCCAGGAAGCGAGTTTTCTTTACCTGAAAAATTTTGAATTTTGTTAAACCCTTGCTGTTCCAAGCAAGGTAGGGATCTGTAACGTGCGAGACAACACTCACACACGGGACCCCCCATTTTACCTCTCATCCGAACGAGGGTGTATTTTTGTGAAAAATGCTCGCCTAACATTTTTCAAGCGGACCGTGTCGGGATTCGAACCCGGGACCTTGGGCGTAGTAGTCACACACATACCACTACACCACGGAGCCGCCTTCCCTTCACAACCACTGAAGGTTGGAGAAATAGGGTATATAATTGTAAAACAATAGAAGGTGACCGAACTGCATCTAACAAGAAAGAACAGCGCCTACGAGAAAAGACAACAAACATAGAATAAGAACAAAATTGTTGAAAGCATATGTGTGGAGCACAGCACTGTATGCCTATAAAATACGGACAGTCAAGAAACGCAGACAGAAAAACGGTAGCAGCCTTTTGAAATGCTGTGCTTCAGATGTATGAGGACGATAGCATGGACAAACAAAGATAATAACAAATAGGTTATAGAAATAGTAGGGGAACAAGGATATCTGGGGAAAAAGATAAGAGAAATAGAAGGGTAGAATACGTTCTAAGGCATTTTTGGGGAATACTATGGGATATATTTCAAGCAGAGATAGGAAAAAAGAGGTAGATGTAGACCTAGATCAGATAGTTATAGATGCAGACTGTGCAAATTTCAGGGAAATCTGTAGGTTAGTTCAGAATAGGAAAAGGGTACGCATCTAACCAGTTCCAGGACTGAAGACCTAATGATGATGATGATCAAAATCAGGATAAAAATCCGCAACATCTAGATTTGATTCGAGAATTTTGATACCTAACTCGTAAAATTCAACAAGCAAAAGCGTTATAATATCATTTAACCTTTTGCGTAGTTCAACAAGTTTTGTTGAAGTAATTGTTTGATTGGGATTCCTATAAATTTCTTCAAAAGAAGTGACATGATTCATAAATTGCGTGACTCACGCCTTGATATAACCCCATGATTTAGTAAGAGACGCCATCGCTTAACTCAGGTTATCAAAAAAATACTCTATAAAAAATTCACACCACGCCACTGGTAGTGCCAGTGCTTACTCCACGTCACTGGTGGATAAAGCAGCAAAACAATATACTTTATATAATACGGAACAATAGAATAAAAGCGCACGCCCCTGCACGCTTTATGGAGCTAATTTCGTGATTGTAATTGTATCTAAATATGCGTTTCGTATTTAGTAATTAAAGATAAGAATGAAAATGTTACCATAGAGATAAATTGGCATTTTTATAAAACCCGAATAACTTAAAGTTAAATAAGACACCGTAATTCTTTATTTAAAATATACGCAATATAGAAATGAGCAAATCGCTGCAAACAGGTACAAAAACATGGCAAGGATTTCAAAGGAATTTACCATTGACCTACCTACATCCTACATCCAGAAGTACCCGTGCGAAATGCAGCAAAGTGAAAATAAATGTGGAATGCGTCTTTCTTTCTCTCTCTGATGCGTGAACAGCATTTGCATTCAGTATTCAGCCATGTGATTCTTGTTTTAAGAATTGACAACGGCTTGGTACAGCTGTTTCAATAAAATTGCTTTAAATAACGTCTTCTCTGTTCTACCAATGCTGAAACATGTTAGTATGTACGTACTAACCTTACAATTGAAATAATTCAAGTAATTTACTGCAACTTGTTCTATTGATATTTATTCGCTAGAACCATCTAAAACATCCTGAAGTAAAGTACATGATAACACCCTGAATCAAAGGAGCACGTTGCGAATGCTAATAAGGTCAAGATGCGGGAATTAAAAATGCAACTTAATTCCTCGACTGATTACTTGCTTTCTTGAAATTTTCTTAAAAGACTGTATTGATAGTGAAGAGAAACAATTTAGATGGTTTGAAATATGTACTTGATTTTGAATTAGTTTCATTATTGCTAACTTAGTAAGCGTGTGCTTACATTGAACATCAAAAACCGCTACATACCCTCATTAAGCCAAGCGAGACAGGTAGATGTTGGCGCAACAACTTAAATTTAGAGCGCTAGATGGCAGGATTGAACATAAAGTGAACTAAATATTGATATTTTATTCCAATTTCCAACAAATTTAAAATATCAGTCAATATTCAAAGAAACTAGAATTGTGTTTTAATTGAAAAATAACTTGATAACGCGTTTATTAAACTTTTAGAAAAATCCAGTAATAGCGTGGAACATAAAAGTAAAAGACATCGTCCCAATTAGAGCCATAAATCTAGAAGGTAAGATAATGCGTAGGTAAATTGAACCAATTAGCAGCATCAGGCTATTAAAACAACAAGGTTCTGAAGGTTGCATCATCTGGGAAGATTCTCGATGATGATGTAAAGAGACCAACTCATTTCTAGCACCAATGAGAACAGAAACGAAGGCTAGGATTTTCTAGATTGTTCGAGATGCTGACATCACGAAGGTTTGCACTTATAAAACCATATCGAAGTTATGTTAGTAAAAATGGTTCGGTACTCAGTAAAAACGTCGCGATTCCGTCGAACTAATGATAATATATAACATAGTAAAGTTTTAGTAGTGAAATTATTTAGTGAAAGAGTAACAAAGAAGTGTTTGAAATCTAGAGATGTACAAGAGATTAATTGGAAGTACGTAAGATGAACAAATAATGATTGACTACTGCAAGATAAAGTTTTAATTTGAATATAAACGTATACGATTTGGAATGCAATATTAATGTTTAATGGTATTTAATGGAATATTTTAACGATGTGAACGATTTGGATATGCATGAAAGATTACAGGTCAAACAGAGGCAACAAGAACGATCAGCATAATTTACACGGGAAAATTTTAAAAAGGGCATTTCTATTTATTATTGTTAAGCTCTATGATAGGAGTATTTGGTATGCTAATATTTGAAATTAGAATAAAGTGTGTACAAGTTGATAATTCGATTTGTAAATAGTGGTAGCTTACGAAGGTTTTGACACTATATAAAGAAAATCTATTAAACTTAACTAATCAGATACGTTTAAAATCCGATTTTAAGGGGTGCACATTGAGTTATCTATATTATGTTGACAAATTTTGTACATAAGATGAGTTAATTAAGGAGTTATTTGTGAATGAAATTAAGATTATAGTGTCTATGCTGATTATAAAAGAGACTTTGGACTTTTTAATTTAGTATAAGGGAGTGAATACTCAGAAGTCATATTTTTGTTGGGCATAAGATATTCTTTGTAAGGAAAAACCGTTATTGCAATTTTGGACTCTACATCTGAATTTTAACATGAAAGTGTTTTCTTTTACGTTGTATGTAAGATGTTGCTTGTTTGAGAAAAGCTGTTGTGAATGTAGTTATTGTTATCTGAAAGATTGTTTGTTAAACTATTTTGTGTCATTATAAATCTAATGTTTGATCTTAGTGGAATTATTTTAATTAAGCTAGCAAAATAATTATGGCAATACTTTTGTTTACAGCATATTTCTTTTATCAACGTCCAACATGGGGTTTATTTAGAATCAGTTTCAGATTACGACAATATATATATATATATATATATATATATATATATATATTGCTGTAGTTATAGGGTTAATTTAGGGATAGGTTAAGTCACAGGGGTCGTAGAATAAACAAAAGAAACTCCCAAGTAACAAAAGCACACAATTACAAATATTAGAAGAGTAAATAGGTCATTATAAATATTATTAGTTGAGAGCACACTGTATATTGCAGTACAAGCGATTAAAACGTATATCTAAGAGTAGCTACGAGCAAAGATAAGAATTTAAAAATGTAACGAAACGCATTTAAATTAAATCAGTGATTTGGCTAGATAATTATTCAAAAAGTGCGTTAATATATCATCTTAAAAACACGCAAAAATTATGCATTATTTAAAAGCGTACGTGATCTAAAAGTATCACATTTGTTCAAAAATCCAATTTATTAGGAAATAAACAAACACCAAATTTATTCCATTCAGATTAGAATAAGGCCAACAACAATAATACGTGCTTTGTTGAACGAAGATTTCTGGGATTTCTGAATAAAATGTGAGGTATAATAATGAATTACGCGACATTCTCAGCATCGCTTCATGCATTGAACTACACAATTGGTAAAGTTTTCCAAAATAACAAGAGATAAGACACTTGGTCTCGCCCAGCACGTAAAGTCAACGAATCACAAACAAAAGGGGCCGATCCTATAAATACCAGGACAATTGAATATCGAGTTAGTATACTTTTGAAACTGGGCAGTCACTATACTTGAAAGTGCTAAATATTTACGTGAATAGTAAATTAAATTAAAAGTGAAAATTAAAGAGTGTGTAATTGTGCAAACGAACCGTACTTCTAAGGACGGCTCTCACATACCATTTTAATTACCATCGTAATTAACATTTTAATTACCATCTTAATCACCATCTTAAATTACAATCGAAATAACGATTCTAATAAAGATCTTGTCACGATTCCTGTTAATTACGATCTTAAATACAATTTTGGATACGAGACTCTGGAGAATGCTACCTGTTCAAGCAATTTGATAATCTCTGAAAATGGTAAATATTCTATTACGGAAATAAAAAACCTTTCATTGGAATTAACTCACCAATAACGATTTGGATACTATTTAGTTGGATGCCGACTTCAATTCTTGGAAGTGCAGACCACCTACTGAACCACATCAGGTTAGATATTTTGATTTGATTGATTTCTAAAAACTGTTTTTATCTCAATAATAATTCAAAGTGTAAGGGCCGACAAATTGGGGTTTCTTGTATAAATTTATGAAAAGTAATAGACATCTTGAAACGTTTCAAAAGGTCTCTAAATGTAATAAAAAGCTCGTTTTGCTAGCTTGATTTTCTAAAAATTTGACAGATGTATATAATTTAAAAAGGGAGAAGATATTTAAAAAGGTTGTAAATATTCAATCATTATACTGTGTATTGTAGAAGTGCTTTATTTAATTGTATCAGCTAGTCGAGGCAAAAAAAATTATAAATTAACATTTCTACAAGTGCTTGAGTAATAAAAATAAAAGTAGGGGCTTAATATAAAGAAAATATCACAGTAAATATGGTCCAAGCGTAGGGGCTAACAGGAGTAACACAGCATAAATATAGCTCGACCCAAACGTGGGGCGAGAATAACAAGGGTTATATTTTTCCTACAGGAAGATAACACGACATAAATATAACATGCCCAAGCCGTGGGGCGAATATCACAGCATAAATATGTACGCCAAAGCCGTGGGGCGAGTTATTACAGATATATATTGCTATGCTCTCTAAATTATTTGCGCCCCATCGTTTGGGCGACCATATTAATTGCTATGTACTACTGGAATTATCGAGCCCCTACGTTGGGCTGTTATATTATATATGTCCCTCTAAATTATTCGCGCCCCATCATTTGGGCGACCATATTTATATTGCTATGTTTAAACAAGAATTGTAATTATCGTTCTCCGACGTTGGGCTGTCTTATTAATATTGCTATAAATTCCCTCCAGAGACTTAACTGGATTTTATCTTGAACCAACCTTGTCTAGCAATAATAAAATTTGATACGTTACCGCCTTCCTCGTTATCAATTTCCTATTCAACTTATAACTCCTACTTGATTGTTTAAATTATCAAATCACTCCCATTAACTTTATCTTATGACCTCGACTAGCATTTATTTGGAATTATAAAATTCAGTTAATTCGATTCTATATAATGAATAATATTATGTACAGTTTTTATAAATTATTTGAAATACACTTTTCAATTAATTTATGTTGTAAATCTCATTTATCAAAATCATATACTTTTAATCAAAAACCCAAAGTCACGAAAAAAACCTATTATCTTTATAAAAGAAGTGTGGAACGTTCTAAACCTCTTATCATATCACGCACTTTATACGTGTTCAAATTCTTTGTTTTGGTGAACTTCGTCACATTAATTTATATTAAGCAAATTCAATCTTCAAATAAAAAATATAGAAAAATAATAATGTCTTAAAACTAAAATCTAACCTGGTCTATTTTCTTCGCATTGACGCATCCACTAATATTTCCCGTACATTAAGCCATCCATTTGAATAAAAATTATCTTCCTTCAATTCAGAATTATTACATGCCCATTCGAAATATTGTCTATCCAGACGCTTGAACTATTGCGTTTAAATTATTTCCATCACCCTCTGGACTACTATTAACTTATACTTATGCACCCTAATTTATTGTCGTCTCATTCAGACTTAGAATTACTTCTTATCAATTTCCTCAAACTTAGAATTGGATTATCATCATTTATTTTCCCTTGACTTAGAACTTGAATTTTTCTTCCCGGCTTTAGAATAGAATTCTTATTATTATTGTTTTAGTTTAAAATAAAATTCCCCAAAATCTACTTACGTTTAATCGGCAATCATAATTTTCATCTTGGCACTTATACTATCTTTCACTTTAAAATTATTACGTATCACTTTATTTCATAGCGGCGCACTTCGGCCTTTGTTGAGTTCAAAACTGACTTCGTTATCACTGTACCTGCTAATATATCATTGATTTCCCACTCTGTCAGTGGGTATGGTCTACAAACTCGTCGCTCATTTTTAACGAATCAAATCTTTGCATTTAAAGTAGTTTCTGATGAAATTTTCTATGCTTCCTAATAATTGTGACCTGGTCGCAGCTGTTTTCGTTATCAAACATGCGGTGTTTTGATGAATCTAATTGCTTTTCTATAAACAACTGATGCAATTCGGCTTTTAATTTTCATATCTGCATGTTATTTACGCAATTTTTAATCTCCTTTCTTATCAAAAATGGTTAACTATTTGTACGCATTTATATTATGCTTCCTGAAGCTCTATTTCTATATTCGTATTAACCTAATTGTTTGAAACTCTTTTGAATGCGCGTCTAATTACACTTTATTATGATTACATATAAAATACGCGTGCTTCCACTAAAAAGTATCATTATTTACATTGCCTAAATTAACTAAAACTCTATCTACATGGTGTTAAATATCTACTATCTACTTAATGCATGTATTTCTTATTCCTACGCTTACTATGCGTCTTCCTATGTTTATTTGCGTCGCTTAAAACTATTTATACTTTATATACAGGGTGTTGACTGCTTACTATTTACAAACTATCTCCATTTCTCAATTCTTTACTGAATAAATGCAGTTTTCTGCAGCCTATGGTAACTTCTCATTTCTAAACGACCTTTACTATAAAGTACACCCTTTAACATCCCCTTATTGCAGCAATATATATATATATATATATATATATATATATATATGATTGACAAAAATTTCAAACGTAATTGAAAGTTAGGTTTATGTATAATTGTGTACACGATTTAAATTTGTAAATTACCCAATTGTCGTTATCGGTCTCGGTGGCGTAATTGGTAAACGCATGGTTCCGGCAAAACCAAGATACAAGTTCAAGACCTTATATTTTCTATCTTTCAATTACTAGTTCGATTTGAAATGATCATTGCATAAAAGTCTAAGTTATTATGTCATCTTATTTACTGTAATACGATAGTATTTATTAACTTACCTTGTGTAAGTAACTACCTAATATATATATATATATATATATATATATATATATATATATATTAGATAGTTAATTACACAAGTTAAGTTGATAAATACTATCGTATTCAATAATAAGATGAAATAATAACTTAGACTTTATGCAAAGCCCAAATGATCATTTCAAATCGAGCTAGTAATTGAAAGATGGAAAATATAAGGTATTGGACAGGACTTGAACCTGTATTCTGGTTTTGCCGGGCTTTGCATAAAAGTCTAAGTTATTATTTCATCTTATTTACTGTAATATATATATATATATATATATATATATATATATATATATATATATATTGTCGTGTTATTCGATTTTAGGATTAACGAGCCCCTACGATGGGCGTCATAAAATTGCTATGATATAGCCCCAAGATTGGGCATGTCATAAAACTGATGTGTTTACGCCCCAGCGTTGGGCCGTTATAAAATTTGTTGTTTTGCCCTATGATTGGTGTGTTATTAAATTTGCTGTGATATTAGCTGTCTGATTCCTTTATTATTTTAAGCCGTTATGTTATGAAATGTTAAATTAGGCTTTTACCTCGAATAGATCATATTGAATCAAATAAAGCAATTCTATAATACACAATATAATCATTGATAATATTTACAACTCTCAAAACTTTTCCTTTTTACAGAATATCTACATATACTAGATTTATGGTTTTCTGAAAGTCAGCAAAAATATCTTTTACTTATTCCGGGACCTTCAAACGTTCCAAGATACCTATTCCCTTGTCATAAATTGTTAAATGATCTTTTTTGATTACTCTTACAAATACACAATGTGATAAATATTAAATTAAAACGGTTTTCAATAATAAAGTGTATTAAGATTTCTAACCTGGAATGGGTTCTGTAGTTCCATCCTAGTCCATGATCTGCACCCCCTTTCTGTGTCCGCTTTCCTTATTAATGTGCCTGCCCTATAAATTGTTTCCAATTAAAACCGTACCAAGTCAGAATATGTCTAAATTAGACTACTTTCATTTTTAAACTATCTCCAAAGTTTGAGTATGTACAAAGTTCGGAGTCCCAAATTAAAGTCGTTTTAAATATCCCAAATTAGAGCCATCTCAATCAAAATATGTCTCCAATTGAAAGTAGAAATTAAAAGTCGATATTAAAAGCCAAAATTAAAGTCCACATTGAAAGCCCTGTTTTATTGATATTAAAAATGGATTTTAATTAAGTCGTTTTACTTACGTCTATTTATAGATCGGCTTATTTTCGTTGCATAAATTCTCGCACTTTTTAATTATGATTTACTTTGATTTTTGCTTCACTGGTTACGTAAGTTCTTAACACATTTGAATATAGTCGTTGCTCAGTTTGAATATAGACTAAACTGTCGCTTCGTCACTATCGTATATATAAAGCCTACCTCCACCTGATTTCATTGGCTTATTTACATTTTGGGACGATACTTCTGCTTATCCCGCATACCTTGAGATTTTTACCAATTGTTTAGTTTAAATCTTTCAATGCACGCCTTGACTGTCACGTACGCCTCCCGCATATCGTGGTATTATTTGAGAATTTCCAAGTTTTGACTTTTATTAACTTACGTATTCTGACGTTTGTTAAATTTGATCGTCTAAATTGAATCGCCTGGTATTTGTTTATTTCTACAGAATATTGGATTTTTGAACAAATGTGATTTTTTCCTGTCACGTAACGATTTTCTAATAATGAATTATTTTGAATGCGTTTACGTTGATAATTTCGACACAATGTTAAATATTTGCAATGCCAATTTATCTATGCTTCTCGGTGATTTGATTTTGATGCAATTTATTGCGTTTTAAAATCTTATCTTTACTTGTAAACTACTCTTAGACCTCTTTATGTTCTCCTACATTTTATCCCGTGTATTTTATGTACAGTGTGCTCTCAATTAACAATATGCAGGATGACCGATTTGCTTTTATAATTTCTGAAATTGTTTGCCTTTCTTAATGCGGAAGTTGTTTTCATTTATTCTACGACTCCCATGACTTAACCTACCCCTAAACTACCCTATTATCATAGCATTATATATATATATATATATATATATATACATATATACATTGCCGTGGCAAGCCCCGGGTTAGAGCGTCGCTAGAAGAGTGCGTTGGGCGTCGCCAAAACTGTATTGTAATACAGATACAGCAAATTGTAAAATTTAAAATTGTAGTCGTACCTTTCTTTCTAACTTTACTTTGCCTGGTTAGCTCAATACAATTGACGGAGTTTACAAAACGAAATCAAAAACAGCAATGTCACAAATCATTTATACAGTCTAAAATATTTTCGCTCATACAAAATCATATAGAACATTTGCAGCAGAATTTTTTTCAAACATAAAATTATTCCTTGCAAGTACTTACCTTATTTTAAATTTACAGAACTAGATCTCTTCTCTTATGATTCCCACGCTTCTAAGGTTTTTTTGGACAGAAAAATCCTTGACAGAAGGTATATAAAAACAGGGCATAGTGTTTTTAATTCTGATCACAAACTTTCCTGGTATGCACCCTTTCAAAAAAATGTATGATATAATTAGGGCTTATTCTATCTTAAACTAAAATGACAAATACCCAAATATAGGTTACAAACAATATTTTAAAAAATAATACTTGCAAAAATCCACAAATCGCTTGCTTTTCCAATTCGTATTTAAATATCTTAGGCTTTTATTTTAAATTGACGTCCAAATCAGCTTACAAGATTTTCATATTATTTACATCTCCATTTGGAAACCAATGTGCATCCTCGGCTCAATTATTTAAGTTAATTTTTAAATAGCTTTTTATCTTGAAGAATTTTCCATGTTCATTACAATTAATAAGTTCTATATTTATGTGCAGGTTACCCTTAAAACTAACTTCTACATTCACTGTTACATGGTAAATATTAATTATGATATGCGTATTGGATACCTTAAATCAATGCCTTCAAATTAACATTTTCGCGATCGAATTTATGAATGAATCAATTTAATCAAAATTCCCTTTTACACACAAAAATTATCTCTTTTCTATAATGTACTAGTATCTTATAGAATATTTTACATGGTAACGACGCAAGGCTTCTCAAAATAATTCATTAGCGTCGATCGCGTGATTGATTTATAATAGTGACGCGCGCTGCCTCATTCTACTCTATATCCCAATGTTATAGCCGCATCGCATCTATCCTATAGTGATTGCGAAAGTTAATAAATAATTCTTATCTATTTTTGTCGGTTATTTTAATATACCGGGGAATTCCTAGAATAAATTTTTATTATTAATTAGGTATTTACCTAGTTTTAAGTACATATGACTCATCCTTTTTCTATTCCGAATATTCAAAAAAATTTTTTATTTAAAATGAATTTATGTATCCTAAAATCAATTTATATGATTCATTTAAAACTTTGTAATGCAAGCGAGGTGTTATTTTCTAGAAAGTATTTGCTTTTACTGTAGAACGTGTTCTTAACACACATAATTATGATTAAAATTGGGATTTTAAATACACGAAATTATTTATTTTTATGTACGAAAAGTGCATTTTTTATTACAAACGAATGGCTTTTTATTTATTTTAAAGTGATCAATTTGCATTTGCACTTTATGCATTTTAATGTATCTCAAAAATAATTATTTTTACATATACGGATTACATTATTTGCTATGTATCTGCAATACGCTTATTATACAGGGTGTATTTATATATAGGCACGCAATTGCGTTTTTGCTTCGCACTTTAACGGATAAAAGTACGCTTGTATTATACAGGGCCTAACCATGAATTTTCGAAAATTTCTATTTTTTCAGGATTCTTTTATATCTTGGTAGGCGGGTTTCAACGACATTTCGTGACACCCTTATCTCGTCAATATATATATATGTATATATATATATATATATTATATATATATATGTATCTTTGTTGTGATACGGTAGCAATAACCCTTTTTGCAAATTAAAAAGGTTCATATTTTTATTCTGTCAATTTTTGATTTTTAGTATATAATTTTTAATTACCTCGGCTAGCTCAGTTTTTATTTACGTACGGAGCTTGCGACAATACGACAAACAAAGACTTTAAATTTACCTTCTACCTCTACTTCCTGTTTCTTTAAACCAAAACACCATTAAGCACAATTATTATAATATTCTCAAAAATATTTACAATTTATGAAATGTTTAAGAATTCCCTAAATAGAACTTTCTTTTAATAATTGAATAAAAATTAATAATTATCATTCCCAAAGTTAATCAAAAACCCAGCAAAAATCTCCCTCATTATTCTCTGAAGCCCCATAAACTTCATTCAACTTCTTTAAAAATTTATGTAATTTATAACGTGTATTAAAAAAAACGATCTTTGTTGACCCTTGCATCAAATTTTCACGAAAGCAATTTTTAAATTATTCAAATTAGAAATATGCAATGAAATATTAATTTTTAAATCATTCACATTAGAAATATACAATAAAATATTCACAAATAAAAATAATAAAACATTCAGATTGGTTAACCTGTTGTTTCAACTGCTCCCGTATTCAGCTTAGTGATTTAATAGTCCCAACATTGAATCCAGATCTGCTTTAGATATAGTCTGCATTTTTCTTAACATTTCTTTAAATTATTTTAGCGTGCTTTGTCAAACTTCCCAGTAATTAATAATTAAATTAAATGCTTATTGCATTTCCTCATTGGATCCAGTAATTATTTAGATTCTTTTCTATTATTGTTAATATTAGAATTTAAATTAAAACAACTTTTAGTTATTTACGTTTTTAAAAAGGGTTAAAACGACAAACCACTTTTAATTTATCACAATTACCATTGTATCATTTATTACTTTACAATAAATCACTTCACGTAAATATTTTCTTTAAAGTGATATGAACTAAGCTTTAAATCATGTTGAACTGATTTGTGTACAAATCAGGTCGTATTTAAATAAATCGTCTATCTATTGACAAGCGCAGAGTTCGCTATTATATGTATTTCTTACATGACAGGTTTTTGGGATTTCTATCGTACTTTATTATATATTAAAGTTGATGCGTTGATTTCGGCACGTAGCATTTCGAGTTAATTGCATTCATTCTCTTGGATTTTCATATTTCTAGATCACGTAGGCCATTGTTTGTCCAAATAAATTTAGTGAATTTTGATTATATCACCGTGCCGTGTTTGTTTCCAATATATCAGGTGCTGATTTTCGCTTGAAATCACGTAGATCTAATATAATTTATGTATTAAATTATATGCGTTTGTTATCTTACGCATTTTTAAACCTGCTTGTTTTAATTGGGATTCTTGGCGTAATAATGATGCGTAATCCATGCGTGTCGCATTTCAGCTTTCGTTCATGTTGTTTTACAACTTGCAAATTTGTTTATTCAAATAAATCTTCTAAAATATTTTCCATTAACTAAATTAATTATGATTATGATTTCTATACAAGGCGTTGTCATTTACTTTCTAGCCTAATCATCGTACTTGTTTTTTTCAGAAAACTGTTTCGTTTTCTAAGCCCTCATGTAATTTATATGAAGAGCGCTACACTATTGGTCCTAACTACCCCTAAATGACTTTTTTTAACACAGCAATATATATATATATATATATATATATTATATTATATATATATATATATATATATATATTGTGGTGGTTTTAAAGGGTTAAATTTAGGTATGAACAAGGCAATTTCAAACACTCTGTATAGAGGAAACGACCATAATTTACGTGCGAAATTTATTTCATTTAGTTAATTTAAAGTAACAAGTATTACCAAAATTTTATAGTTTGGGATTAAAATTTAGTAGGTTCGTAAAGAAAATAAATAGTATAAGCCAATGAAAATTATTAATTAATTTAATTGAGTTTAATTGAAAGGGTTATAACATCTAATACGCATAAGAGCATGAAAAATCGATAATAACAGGGCGAAAAGCTTTACTAACAAACGAACAGACGTTGAATATAAAATACCTTGAAACGCAAACTCCTAGAAATGTTATTTTAAAACGTTCGTTAATTAGGCACAGGTGCATGTTTTGAAAGGTCAACTTCCCGTTATTTGTGTAGATAGAAGACAAGATTCGAGGTATATCGTGGAAACGGTCGGATGTTTTGCATAAATGCTAACCAAAAGTTTCCTTAAAGCGCAGAAGGGATGGACAATCAATGATATGCTTCGGAATGAGACAGGATAATAGCATTTCACTTCGAAACGCACGTATTCAGTCCACGTGGGTTAGATAGCACGCGGACAGTAATATCGATTTTCTACCACTCAAACAAGGTTAGAAGGAAACATATAATATGCATAAGAGAGGAATAGAGTTAATACAGGCGGGGTTTTACAACTTCACTGAAATATATCATTGGTCTAAATAGTTAGTTGTACAACAGACAAACACGGAAAAATTGAATGCGGATTTTTCGGAAAATATCGTATCAACGAGCTAAATTTCAAAGATTTTGAAAACGGTTATACCAAAATTTGAAGAACGAATTGGTTGAATTAAGTGTTTCGCGGTAGGAGGGTTTGGAGAGGTTACACTTAGAATCGTATAAATCGTATAATCGTATAATCGTATAAAGTTTTCTTATAAACTATGGAAATTATTATGATGTGTGAGAGTGAACTTTGATGGTATTTTGCATTATTTTGCGTATTGAAAAGAATACGTATAACTAACTTTTATTGTGGTATTTGAATATAAATCTAAAGGTGTACGTAAAGCTTATTAACGTTCCTCATAAATTTAAATTTTTATTGTTAAGAGTACACGGGTTTTTTTTGTGTTTGTAGAAAGAGTATGCAAAGTGAAAAACGCACATAAAAAATAAACTGGGTTATCATGAGCTCACCATACTCCAGAGTGTAATAATTAGAAAAAATATAAATGAGGTATTATTTAGGGCCCATTTACTCCTGTTACATTAAATGTGTTTGATATTTCAATTTAAAAACAAGGACTTTACAAAGATTTCATTTATGGAGGTGTAATTTGAGCACCGAAATGTACATAATCTTGAATTATTATTTGTAAATAGTGGTAAATAAATATTGTATGATTGTTGTATTATTTTGTGGTTTTATTGAGAGTGTGCGTGAACGGTAAAGAGTATGATAGTAAATCTAGGTATCCAAGAGGAGGCCCAACTGAGCTAGCTAGGGAGCGGTTGAAGAAATCAAAGTTGATGGAAGCAGAATCGGGGTAAGGAATTTTTTTGAAAATTTTTCTTTTTGTGTAATTTTCGATTTTTGGTAAATTAATAAAATTAGAATGTTTTTTTACCGAGCTACTGAGTTAGAGCGAAGTTACACGGCAATTTATGGCGCACAATTCGCGGGGCTTGAATGTTGTTTAGAATAAACCAGTTCCTGTGACCAAAAGACACATTACACGGCAATATATATATATATATATATATATATATATATATATATAAATCATACGATCTAACTTTACAAAATCGAGAAAAATCGAGATAATTCAAAATTATTCCAAGTTGTTTAGATATTTCATTGTTTAGAAAATATTTCTGAAGTATACGGTATGAAAATATTACTTACGCTTGACTTATAAAACGGTGACTACCAGAGACTATGTAATAACTAAAGGATCGTGTTTTACATAGAAATAAAGGTATTTATTATGTTCGACGCAAATTCTAAAAATGAGTTTTTATTTGGTAATGAAAGAACGCGTTTTTACTCATATCAGATAGTTTAATAATGAAGGAATCGTGTGTTTTATAAAAATAGATATATTTATTACTTTTGACACATAAACAAAGGCACATCAAACGAGGTTCGTCCATATTTTATAATAAATGCATTTAGTTTATAAAAATTTACGTTTAGATCATTTAAATACTCAACTACATGTACAGTTACATGAGTAAAAGGATTTACGTTAGTACTTCAATTGAAAACGTATTAAATTAAGTTTTAAGCATTAATTTGATAACAGAAAGAAGTATTTCCAGTTAAAAAGCGTAGTTAAATGACCAATGATGAAATGTTGAGATGATAGCATATGCAAACGACGTGAGTAACCAGGATCAGTAATTGGAGGTATAAAAGAACCATGATCTTAAAGATCACAAACCCAGTGGACACATATGTAAACGACACTTCTACTTTCTCGAATAAACTTGAACGTGGAAATAATACATAGCGAACTTCTAGATTAAGTGCGAACACTCTTAAATCTGCTACGTCAAAAAGGGCTCGCTTTATTTAAAGGTTAATTGCTGTTTTGTGGAGATGAGTGTTGATTGAAACTTCAACGTCGGCATGCAGACGATTTGAATCCAATTAATAATTCTTGTAAAAGAGAATTTACTTAAAGATATGAAAACTAACGAAAGATTAATGCACATATATCTATAATGAATGAATTTGCATGAAAAATTTTACTTTTAAATGTTTTAAAAGAAGATGGAGGATAGATTGGTAATTAAATTTTGAAAAATGTCAAAACTGGTAAATTAAAGTCAACAACAAGGAGATCTGTAACGATCAAATTTAACTGAATTTGTTTAGACATTTTAGTTGTTTCTTAGGATTCATTTATTAGTTTAAGTATCAGTTCTGTGTTAAAATCAATTTAATTTAATTTTAAGTATTTTTGACAATCCTACGATACAGGATTTTGTCATTATACAAGGTAAAAATTAAACAACTGATTTCAGATACATTTAATACGTTTTTTTTAAGGGGAAGGGTATTAAGTTATATGACTTATGAAAGTAAGTGTTGTACACATTAAGGATGGTCTAATTAAAGTGGTTGATGAGTGATAATCCTATCTTTAAACATATTCTTTACTCTATATTTTAGTATACAAGATATATGTGGTAAGGAAGTTGCTATTCATCAACATTGTATTTAGAATACTGTGTGAAAGAAAGCCGTTGTGGATACATTATTTTGTAGCTGAAAGCGTATTGTAAATACATAGCCATTAAGTGCAAAGGAAAACACACTTTCCGTATATTTAGAACTCCCAATTTTATATTACTAATACAAACGTGTAAGCCGTATATGTGAAAATAATTATTTTTAATATACCTTAAAACGCATAAAATGCGAACTGTATACCTTATGAAAATCGATTAATTTCAAGAATAAATACAAAGCCATTTATTTACACTTATTAATTATTGTAAAAATACATTCCCGTTGCATAAAACATTCCCACTATTTAGCGTAAGAACCATATCTATCTTGTTAAAAAAAACACTTTAATTTTTATAAACTAATTTTGTGTATTAAAACACGTTTTGCCGTGAATACCAATCTTTTATTACAATTACGAGGATGCAGATCATTCTGCATGTGCAAAACCCGTTAATAAAGCAAATAACCAAATCGACTCTATATAACATGAATTCAATTTTAAATGAAGAATTTTGTGGAATATTTGGGATTAAGAAAGGAATACTTCATCTGTACTTAGAACTGCGTAAATTCCTAATTAATACACAAACGTTTATTTTAAGAAGTTGAAGGAACATTAAAAATAACAAAAATGTAAAATTAATTTTATTATTTTTTGAATTGCTACTAGATACTAGGCGACGCCACAATAACCCTAGATGTTAAACAAAGACGAACAGCGCACGCCACTGGGAAATAAATCCGTTTATGAGGGAATAAAACGAGGAATTCCCAGAAACTTTGCGTCAGATAGTTTGAAAATCTTTCGATTCGAAGCTCAAACAATCTGGGAAGAGTGACGTTATCAAAATAAATTGTATATAAACGGGGAACTTTATAAAAGAGATTCATTCATGAATTTGATCGCTAAAATGCTACTGTGAGAAGAAATTATTTTAAAGTATGTTGTACGCATACCGTAAATAATAATTACGATGTAACAGTGAATAAAGAAGTCATTTTTAAACGCAACCTGCATAAATATGGAAATTTTTTAATGCAGTTATTTGATTTTGTAATATACAAAGAAGATGAAAAATTCTTCAAGATAAAAACTGCTTTAAAATTTAATTCAATAAGTAGATCGAGGATACGTGATGGTAACTGCTGGAGATTTAAATAATATGGAAAATTTTGTAAGCTAATTTTGAGGTCAATTTAAAATAAAACCAGGAAGGAAGATATGGATTAGCCCTCTTTTAACATATAACCATAAGTATAAACTTTTAGAATTGTTTTTGTTTGTAACTGATATTTGAGTATTTGTCATTTTAATTTAAGATAGAAATAAGACTTAAACATATAATATTTTTTGTAAGAGTTTTTACCAGGAAAGTTTGTGGTCAGTGTTTGAAACACTTCGACTTTTTAAAGAGACTATCTGTCTCAGGGTTTTTGACCAAAACAAACCTTACAAGCGTGGGAATGAAGGCCAGGTTAAATTATCCACGAAAGAAGAAATTTGAGTTCTATAAATTTTAACCTAGATCAGGTGAGTAGCATTTTGACAATTAAGTAAATAATTACTCGTTAGAAATAATATTGTTTGAAAGAAACTATGATGTAAATGCTCTATATTCTTTTGTATGAGAGAAAATATTTTAGACTATATATATACTTTTTGTTATGGCTGTGTTTGATTTCGTTTTGTAAATTCCATTATTTCCATTGAGCTAGCCAGGCAAAGAAAAGTTAGAAAGGAAGGTAAGTAAGTGACTTCAAATTCTACAACTTGCTGCATCTATATTACAGCACTAATTTAGCGACGCTCAATGCGGCCTTTGTCACATCAATAATTATGCGGCGCCTCAATAATTTAGCGGGGCACAAAAGTGTGGACGTTGTCAAATCATTAATTATGGGACGCCCAACGCAAGGCGTTATCACAGCATTAATTAAGTTGCGCCAAACGTGCAGCCGTAATCACTTCAACATATATATATATATATATATATATATATATATATATTGCTGTGATAAGGGGTTGTTTAAGGGTATACTTTATAGTAAAAGTAGTTTAGAAATGAGAAATTACCATAGGCAGCAGAAAACTGCATTTATTTAGTAAAGAATTGAGAAATGGAGATAGTTTGTAAATAGTATGCAGTCAGCACCCTGTATATAAAGTATAAGTAGTTTTAAGCGACGTAAATACACACAGAAAGACGCCTAGTTAGCGTAGAAACCAGGAACACATGCATTAGGTAAATAGTAAATATTTAATACCCTGTAGAGAAAGTTTTAGTTAATTTAGGCAAGGTAAATAATGATATTTTTCAGTGGAAGCACGCGTATCTATAAGTAAACATAATAAAGTGTAATTAGACACGCATTCAAAAGAGTTCCAAACAATTAGGTTAATACAGAGATGAGAAATAGAGCTTCAGGAAGCTTAATGTAAATGCGTGCAAGTAGTTAAGAACTTTGATAAAGAGAGGTGATTATAAATTGCGTAAATAACATGCAGATATGAAAATTAAAAGTCAAATTGCATCAGTTGTTTATGGAAAAGCAATTAGATTCATCAAAACACCGCATGTTTGATAACGAAAACAGCTGCGAGCAGATCACAATTATTTGAGAGCATAGAAAATTACATCAGAAACTACTTTAATTGCAAATATTTGATTGGTTGAAATGAGCGACGAGTTTGTAGACCATACCCACTGACCGAGTAGGAGAAAAAAGATATATTAACAGGTACAGTGATAACGAAGTCAGTTTTGAACTCAACAAAGGCCGAGGTGCGCCACTATGAAATAAAGTGATACGTAATAATAATTCAAAGTGAAAAATTGTAAAAGTGCAAAGATGAAAATTACGATTGCCGATTAAACGTAAGTAGATTTTAGGGGAATTTTATTTTTAAACTAAAACATAATAATAATAGGGTTTCCGAGTCCGTGGAGAATAAATGTAATTTCGAGTCAGGGGACAATGATAATAAGAATTCTATTCTAAAGCCGGGGAGAAAATTCAAGTTCTAAAGCCGGGGAGAAAAATCCAAGTTCCGAGTCCGTGGAGAATAAATGTAATTTCGAGTCAGGGGACAATGATAAGAATTCTATTCTAAAGCCGGGGAGAAAAATCCAAGTTCCGAGTTCTGGGGGAGAATAATACAATTTCTAAATCAAGGGAAATTAAATGATGATAATCCAATTCTAAGTTCGAGGAAATTGATAAGAAAGAATAAGTCTGAAATGAGACGACAATAAATTGGGGTGCATAAGTATAAGTTAATAATGGTAGTCCAGAGGGTGATGGCAATAATTTAAATGCAATGGTTCAAGCGTGTGGATAGACAATATTTCGAATGGGCATGTAATAATCCTGAATTGGGGGAAGATAATTTTTATTCAAATAGATGGCTTAATGCATGGAAAATATTAGCTGAGTATGGATGCGTCAATGCGAAGAAAATAGACCAGGTCAGATTTTTAGTTATAAGATATTTTCTTTTCTATTTTTTCATTTTGAATATTGAATTTGTTTAATACAATATGAATGTGAAAAGGTTAACAAAAGAAGGACTTGAAAACGTATAAAGTGCGTAATATGATAAGAGGTTTCGAACATTCCACACTTCTTCTTTTATAAAAATAATAGGTTTTTTCGTGACTTTGGGTTTTGAGTAAAAAGTATATGATTTTTAATAAATGAGATTTACAACATTAATTAATTGAAAAGTGTATTTAAAATAATTTACAAAAACTGTACATAACATTTGTTTCATTATATACTAGGTTATCATAAAGTAAGGGATATATTTTAAATCATTACAACTTTTTAATAAATTAAGTTAGTAACATAAAATAAACGCAATCTAGTTGCTTAATGAATGGGATTTTACCGTATCTATGAGAAACAAAAGCGTTGTCATAACAATTGTTGACACTAGTGTCAAAACGAAATTATTCAATTTGAAGTTTTATTTTGAAATTAAAACTCAAGTAAACGTTGAGTTGAAACGACTCAACTGTAATAACATGGATCTACAAACAAGAATTGGTTTAGTTCAGTGCTATTATGAATCCGGCAGAAATTACACCGCTGGATTACGAAGATTTCGCACGAGAATGGGTTTGAGAGCGGGACCCTGTTAAATGAAAGCGTACCGCAATTTGATACAAAAATTTGAAAGAACAGGGTCTGTAACTGACTTACCAAGATCAGGAAGACCAATAATTAGTGATGTCCAAGTTGCAGAGGTTCTTCATGAAAATCAAGACATAGCCAGAAGCAATTCACTCGCAATCAGCAGTGCAAATGCGATATCCAAGCGATTGCAAATGCCGTATACCACGGTTTGGAAAATTTTACGCAAAATTTTAAACATGTATCCATATAAACTGAAAATGCTGTTTGAATTAAAGGACGCAGATTTGGCTACTAGGTACGATTTTTCTTTGCGAGTAATGGCTCAGATGGAAATTGAACCCGAATGGTTATCCCGTATTTTATGGACAGATGAGGCACATTTACTCTGAATGGTGGAGTCAATACTCAAAACTGTAGAATCTGGTCTGCAGAAAATCCGCAACAAATCGTTCAAAAGGTCTTCATGACAAGAAAGTCACCGTTTGGTGCGGTTTTACAGCTGATTTTATTATTGGTCCGTATTTCTACGAGGAAATGCAGAATGGACAAGCCGTATCTGTAACTGTAAATGGTGAACGATACTTGCAAATGTTACAAAATTATGTTATTCCACAGCTGCAAAACGAGCACTACGGAATTGAAAACATAATTTTATGCAGGATGGAGCACCCCCGCACATTTTTCGACCAGTCAAAGAATTGTTAACCAACGTTTTTCAAGATCGCGTGTTAAGCAGACATTTCGTAAATTCATGGCCACCAAGATCACCTGATCTAAACCCAGCGGATTACTGGCTGTGGGGTTATTTAAAAGTTTAGTGTTTAGAAGACGACCAACTACGCTACAAGAATTAAAAGACAGTATTACGGAGCAAATTGGTACAATTCAACCAGAAATGTTACGAAATGCTGTGTACAATTTGGAGGTAAGGATGGTGATCTTACAACAACAAAATGGAGGTCATATTGAGCAATTGCCGTAACCTGTTTTGGGCATACTAAATCCCATTTCATAAGCAATTAGATTTCATTTATTTCTTGTTATTAACTTAATTTGTTAAAAAGTTATCATAATTTAAAATATATCCCTTACTTTATGATAACCTTATAGAATCGAATTAACTGAATTTTATAATTCCAAATAAATGCTAGTCGAGGTCATAAGATAAAGTTAATGGGAGTGATTTGATAATTGAAACAGTTCAAGGAGGAGCTATAAGTTGAATACAAAATTGATAACGAGTAAGGCGGTAACGTATCAAATTTTGTTATTGGTAGACAAGGTTGGTTCAAGATAAAATCCAGTTAAGTTTCTGGAGGGAATTTATAGCAATATTAATAAGACAGCCCAACGTCGGAGAACGATAATTACAATTCTTGTTTATACATAGCAATATTAATATGGTCGCCCAAACGATGTGGCGCGAATAATTTAGAGGGACATAACAATAATAATATAACAGCCCAACGTAGGGGCTCGATAGTTCCAGTAGTACATAGCAATATATATATATATATATATATATATATATATATATATATATGACCTTAATCGTAAGTCTGAAAATATGGTTTTTTATAAAATAAAAAGATTGCATTGTTGTTAAATTACTTACATAGAAATATTTAAATTAGAAATAAACTATGGCATATGATTTTACTAGATGACATACATCATGAAGACAGTGGAAAGGTACTATAACTATGGGAACGTTACATGAATTTCAAAAATATAGGTTGTTGTAGTAAGATGGATTCTGTTACAAAACTTTGGAATACTTTCTAGTGTTTATAAAGTTGGAAGTAACTGATGCTTAAATTTTTTTGGTCTTGTTTATTATTAATGCAGTTTAGTTCTTTTTGTATATAAAATAAGACTAAGAATAAACGTTTGTAGTAGTTTTGTTCTATTTCTAAAATTTGTGTTTCATCGAACGCCGGTTTGTGTTGTGTGGTATGTGCATGTATGGCAAGAGCGCAGTTATTTTTTTTTTCAAATTTTGTGTCACTGCAGTGTTGAGTTAACCTGACTCGGAGCCATTGACTTGATTGTCCAATGTAGAAGTAATTGCAACTGAAACGAAACTTGTATACTGTGTTGTTACACATACTGGTTTCAGTCTTGTCTTTGAGATGTGTGAAAATGTTTTCTATGGATCTGTTGTAATAGTATGTGATGACTATGTTGGGTTTTCTTAGTGTTCGAACGAGTAGTGGTGTTAAGATTTGTATATAGGGTAATTTTTTGTATATAGTATCTACATTTTTTTTGGTATTGTAAGTTGTGTTGGTGTTTAGCAGTTGATTGACTAATTGTATTGGGTATCCATTATTTATGAAAACTTTCCTTAATTCTTGGATATTGTTATAAATGAATGTTGGATGGCTAATTTTTGTTATGCGTTGTTTTAATGCTAATATAGAGTTAATTTTATGTTTATTTGAATGATTTAAATGATTATTAGAAACATCAACTTTATTTTCTACAAAACTTCCTTTACGTTTTGCAGTAGCTATAGTATTGGAATCAGTTAGGGTTTTACTTGGAGAAGATGGTGATGTATTTTTGAGGTTAACAAATATTTCGCTCATTTTTCCAAATTGTGTTCTAGTTTTATGCCGTTTCCAAGTTGCCTTCCAGATTCATTCAATTCTACAACTTTTTTGATATAAGTGCGATTTCGATCCCTCTTAGGAATATTTCTCATTAAAGAAACATGTCGGGTGTTTGGCTTTTGTGGTAATTACTGAAATCTGTTCTAAAGAGTCAACATTTTTATGTTCATAGTTGTCTGTGTTTTGAATACTTTTGTTAATATGTGAACTTATCTGCTTCTCAGTTATGTGGGTCACTGTTATCACTTTGTAGTGAAGTCGGTGTTCTCAAGTCTCTTTCATTATCAGCAGCAGCATTATTAGATTCTTGTTTACGATTGTTGGTAGTACGTGTATTAAATTAAGCAATATTATTATTTTCCTTTAAAAAATGAGAATAATTCGTGAAATACGATTTTCGTTGAATGTGTTAATTTGCTCATCTCAATCGTAACACTGGTAACATTCTTTGATCTGTTAAACAAACGACTATTATTTGGTTTCTTTGAAATAAATGAATGGTCTCGTTTCCACTAATTAGTTGATCTACCTGATGGAGTATTATTTGAGGATACATTTGTCGAAGAAGAGTATGTTTTGGAAGTAGTCGGACAACCAGGATGAGGTACAGCAACGAAGGTAGAACTAGCGGCAGAAGAAATGTGGTTCCTATTAGGGAGTATTCGACGAGTGGTGGCAAAATGGCTATGAGAACCGGTAGTATTTCGAAGAGACGTGGTCTGCCCAAAAGCGAACTTAGGTTCCACACAGTAACTTCTCCTCTTAGGTGACGCATAACTATCGACCCTAAACTTTTTCAGTTCCAACTTCATACATTCGTTCTCTAATTCTTGTACGGAGAGGACGGTAGGTAATTGGATTGTATAGAATGAAACAAGACTACGAGACACAATGTTCAATTGAACGACCTCAGATAGAGAACAATACTGACGGAATATGGAAGTCATACACGTAAAATAGTCGATGACATTTTCCGACGGATCCTGCGACCTACCTAAGATATCATTAAACAGTCGTTGCTTATAATCGGGCTGTTCAAAATGACGAAATAATAAATTAGCAATCTGAAAACCGATAACGATTATTCCAGTACCACAGCAAGGCCTTTGACTCAAAGAGGTCCACTGTTGACTCAAATACTTAGGATTCAGACACATTACGAGTTAGCTTGAGCTCTTCAACTCTTTCAATAAATTCAAGTACAGTAAGCACTTTAAGATCTACACTAAATTTCAGATTCCATTTTACAACAGATTGCAAACAGGATTTGCTAAGTGGGCTAGGTACCGTAGAGTTTGAACTTTCCAATTAAGGAGTGGTTGACGTATCGAAAGGGGGTTGCTCTAAACGATCCAGTAAAATAGCAAGTTCGATTAGTAATTTGTTATATAAAGCCCGTTGTTCAAGCATACAGGGGAAAGTAAATTGATGTGTTTCAATACGTGTACGATTCGTGAGCGTATGGTAGCAACGGGTGAACCAGATTTTGCAGAATTACACGTAATTCTTTCAACTTGGTATTCATAATATTTAATTCTGTCCCCGAATTTACTTTATAGAGTGAAAAACTCAAGGGTTTATCAAATAATTCCAGTTTGACCAAAGGACGAAGACATGCTTTCATAAGTTCGAAGGCTTCGTAGCCGACACAGATACTCCTCTAGTCAATAGTTTAAAAGTAATCTATCCTTACTTGGGAGATTTATATACATCTTAATATTATATTTATTTTAACTCAAAAGAATGAAATTTTATTATTATTAACCTAATCAATAATATGTGATTTTACACATTGATAAGTGGGATAGAATGTAACTGTAGTATTATTTTCGACTAAAAACTTCAAATGGTACAACAATCAAATACCAGGAACCAAATCAATTCACCAAAAAAGTATCACACCAACAGAATAAACTACAATATACCCAAAGAAAAATGGAATTTCAAAAAATATTTGTAGGAACAACAAATACATTCTAGGAATACTAATAAAATAGGGCGCCAGGGTTTTCAAATGGAACTCGTTACCAGCGAAAACACAATTCTTGTAATTTGGCGTACAGCAAAATGTACAGGAAAGCAACTATAAAATGGACGCAAAGAAATTTTTTATCAGGAAAACGTGTGTGTACGAAAAGATTTGGCGCCATACGTTAAGTCAAAAAGAAAGGTTTCAAAAATCAAGCACCACATTGGTCACTAAAACATATTACGGTATTCCATGGACAAGAAAAAAAAGAAACGTATGTAATGAAAATAGCCCGCACCGAGTACCGCAATAAAAAAAAAATCCAAAAAAGCCGTTCTAGCTAGGAAGTCGTAGAGTGGGGTGGGTCACAAAAAAAAAACCTCAAGAGAGAAAGTTTATGTACAAAACCTTTAATCAAGAGAATATGTTACATAAGGAAAAACCAACCCCGGACAGAACAATATTTATCGAATATATACCAGAGGATTTACGCAGCTCAGAAAACTTCGCAGAAATAATTAATACGCTTTTTAATTACTTCAAGCTAATTTTTAACCTCAATTGTAGTATTCACATAAAACAGATATTAAAAAATATATACACATATGGATTGCTTTCAATCAATTGTTTAATACAATTTTTTAAATACTTTATATATTCATATTAAACAACAATTAAGAAGATATATGTGTACTTACATCGTGTTTACAAGCACTTCCTAAAAGCAACTTTTGACAAGTAAAGACCAACAAACTAATGTAATAATGGATAACAGCGATAAAGAAACACACCCATTTACCAGACGAAATGCATTTAGAAGCAACCGTAAAGTGTTACACCTAAACAATAATGTAACTCAACATTTTTTATACTGCTGATCTTATGGACAGTCAATGCTAATCTTATTTTATAATTTATACCCAACTAGTAAAAACTGCTGTCATTAGCATATTCATAACCTTAAACCAAAGCAATTAAAATGTATCAGATTGTTTCTACGTAAATTTGTTCATCTCGGTGTGACTTGAAAACAATCACCTAAACACACTTTATATATCTAAACTATACGTTATAATTAGAACCTGATCATCCAAAATAATAATGAAACCACATGTAAACAACAAATTTTTATCCAATTTTCTTTAAAAAGACCAAAAATGATTGCATGGTCCTAAGTTAATTTTTGGTATTTGAAATGGCGCAAACTGTATTACTTGTATCACCTAAAATAATAACCAAAGTAGAATAACTAGTATCGTAACATTAGGAAATTTAGAACGAACTACCACACTATATCGCAGACTTCAAAACAATACTCAATTTTATCTACATATCGAAAAGTACTTTTATTCAGTTCAAGCCACGAAAGCCTGCATAATAATAATCCATTCAAATCCTAATTTTCCCCCAATTCAGAATTATTACATGCCCATTCGAAATATTGTCTATCCAGACGCTTGAACTATTGCGTTTAAATTATTTCCATCACCCTCTCGACTACTATTAACTTATACTTATGCACCCTAATTTATTGTCGTCTCATTCAGACTTAGAATTACTTCTTATCAATTTCCTCAAACTTAGAATTGGATTATCATCATTTATTTTCCCTTGACTTAGAACTTGAATTTTTCTTCCCGGCTTTAGAATAGAATTCTTATTATTATTGTCCCAGCCCTATTATTAATATGTTTTAGTTTAAAATAAAATTCCCAAAATCTACTTACGTTTAATCGGCAATCATAATTTTCATCTTGGCACTTATACTATCTTTCACTTTAAAATTATTACGTATCACTTTATTTCATAGCGGCGCACTTCGGCCTTTGTTGAGTTGCAAAAAAACTTCGTTATCACTGTACCTGCTAATATATCATTGATTTCCCACTCTGTCAGTGGGTATGGTCTACAAACTCGTCGCTCATTTTAACGAATCAAATCTTTGCATTTAAAGTAGTTTCTGATGAAATTTTCTATGCTTCCTAATAATTGTGACCTGGTCGCAGCTATTTTCGTTATCAAACATGCGGTGTTTTGATGAATCTAAATGCATTTCTATAAACAACTGATGCAATTCGACTTTTAATTTTCATATCTGCATGTTATTTACGCAATTTTTAATCTCCTTTCTTATCAAAAATGGTTAACTATTTGTACGCATTTATATTATGCTTCCTGAAGCTCTATTTCTATATTCGTATTAATCTAATTGTTTGAAACTCTTTTGAATGCGCGTCTAATTACACTTTATTATGATTACATATAAAATACGCGTGCTTCCACTGAAAAGTATCATTATTTACATTGCCTAAATTAACTAAAACTCTATCTACATGGTGTTAAATATCTACTATCTACTTAATGCATGTATTTCTTATTCCTAAGCTTACTATGCGTCTGCCTATGTTTATTTGCGTCGCTTAAAACTATTTATACTTTATATACAGGGTGTTGACTGCTTACTATTTACAAACTATCTCCATTTCTCAATTCTTTACTGAATAAATGCAGTTTTCTGCTGCCTTCTCACTTCTAAACGACCTTTACTATAAAGTACACCCGTAACAACCCCTTATTACAGCAATATATATATATATATATATATATATATATAGAAAATATAAGGTCTTGAACTTGTATCTTGGTTTTGCCGGAACCATGCGTTTACCAATTACGCCACCGAGACCGATAACGACAATTGGGAAATTTACAAATTTAAATCGTGTACACAATTATACATAAACCTAACTTTCAATTACGTTTGGAATTTTTGTCAATCATATATATATATATATATATATATATATATGATTGACAATATATATATATATATATATATATATATATATATGATTGACAAAATTCCAAACGTAATTGAAAGTTAGGTTTATGTATAATTGTGTACACGATTTAAATTTGTAAATTTCAAATTGTCGTTATCGGTCTCGGTGGCGTAATTGGTAAACGCATGGTTCCGGCAAAACCAAGATACAAGTTCAAGACCTATATTTCTATCTTTCAATTACTAGTTCGATTTGAAATGATCATTGCATAAAAGTCTAAGTTATTATGTCATCTTATTTACTGTAATACGATAGTATTTATTAACTTACCTTGTGTAAGTAACTACCTAATATATATATATATATATATATATATATATATATATATATATTAGATAGTTAATTACACAAGTTAAGTTGATAAATACTATCGTATTTCAGTAAATAAGATGAAATAATAACTTAGACTTTTATGCAAAGCCCAAATGATCATTTCAAATCGAGCTAGTAATTGAAAGATGGAAAATATAAGGTATTGGACAGGACTTGAACCTGTATTCTGGTTTTGCCGGGCTTTGCATAAAAGTCTAAGTTATTATTTCATCTTATTTACTGTAATATATATTGCTGTGATACCTCTAAAATCCGGGTACTCCGCTTTTCGAATCGAGCCCCTACGAATTGGGCATCAAGAATGCTGTGAATCCTACAAAAAGCTATTCATTACCTTAACTGTGTTGGTCCATTGACTTTCTTCTGTTAATCGCCTCGGCTGCTCCTCTAGATAGCTTTCATCCTCATACATAAAAAACAAACACATTCCTACCACAAACATCAACGTCAACTCTATTTACATCAATATTCACAATACATTAAAATTTCAAAATTAATATTCAGCATAAATTTTAATATCGGAAAATTTCAAAATTAAATTTATTATCATTTTAATGTGCATCCAGAATTAAAGTCCTTGTAGGATGCCTACTAATTACTATAACAATATATGCAGAGTACAAAGGGAGCATCTACCACCCCTTTACGTTAATTCACCAGGTTCGTGTAATTGAGCTCAAAGACATACCCTAAATTTTCATCATAATCCAGAACATCAATACTAAATACCCCTTTCTACTTAAACAAGCAAATTTCACCTTAAAATTAAAATATTATTGTTAGTACCATTTCACTACTGTCCATTTTGAGTAAATCAATTATAAAGTTATTCAACACACACAACAATATCAAAGTTCAAACAAAATAGTATAATTTACCTGAAGGTTACTTGCACTCGTAGCTTCAATGTACATCGTCCCTTTTGTTAATCACACCATTCCAACTGGGTTATATTTACGGCTTCTGATTCTCAACGCTTTAAAAATTTTCTCCATCACCATTTATTTAAAGTTGTTTCAGGGCTTTTCCGGAACTAATCTGTGTATATTTGACCCTTGTTTCGTGGATCCAGACACGTTTATGCACCATTTAAGTATTAATACCCCCGAAAAATAACAAATAACTTCATACTTCTTTCACCAATATACGCCAAAACTGCCTACTTTTGTGTATATATTTGTCGTTGTAAATTTTTACCAATTGGTACAGTGATACTAAACTTTATTACCTTGTATCTTCTTTTCTAAGTGCACTAACGTACATTCATTGTAGCACGTAAAGAACAAGCTGTTTTAAATCACATAATATTCGAGCAAACTGTTTAAATTATTTAATATTAAAACCGGAAAACTAAAAAGCACTGTTTAACGCGTTCAATCAAGTCGAAGATCTAAGAGAGCTTGTTTATATTCACCTCGGTATATATAGAAGTTAGCCTGTCTGTCGGTCTGTTCCCCAAAACGGGCAATTCTAAAGAATTTCGCATGCTAGGTTCCCAGTCCGTAGCCTGTGCGTCGGTTTTTACGAATTTTGCACTCGCCAGTTGAAAATCTCAGAAATTCTCACACGGCACGCAAACATGTCCGAGAAAAACTAATTAATTTTGTACAGAAATTGTTGTTTCTACCTCTGATATTTGCATCCTATTTTCAACCAATTGTGACCCTCGTGACGTTGCTTAAATCACGCCTTTTACTATATGTGTCTTTGCTTGACGCATTTTCTCTTTCCTTTTCTAACCTGTTCGTATTGGTGCAAATTGATATTCTTTATTATCGATTATTTTCAGTCCATGTGGACTATCTGGGTTAAATAACCCCGTATCGCACCTTCCCGTGAATATTAAGCCCCGGTTTCTCCAAGCTTCTCTGAACCATTAATTATCTGCAAAATTTACGCCGAATGAGCTTTTAAATAAACCCAGGTGTTCAAACATACTATTAATTCTCAGAGCTTTATTTTATTGGGTTTTACAAGTTTTCATAGATATTATATGTTACTAACGGTTCAATTAACTTCAATTAAAATTAATACCCTTTAAATTTTAGTGAATCCTAACTAAATATTAGTTATTATCTGTACGTTTTGTTCAATACCGGTTACTTAAAATAGGGTTAATTAATATAAAATTGTGCACATAATTTCCATTTGTTTCTTTCCTCGGAATAAATACATTACACGTAGAGCTTGTTAATACTGTTTCTTTTGATATAAAGCGTCTTGTACATGATTTTAAATCTCTTATTTTTACTGAAACGAATGAATTTTTATTCTCCACGGTGTTTTAATAAAGCGTATTATCTAATAAAATTCCTTATACACGGTGATTAAAATTATTTGATGTGATTATTTAATTTTCTACCCTGGTCTAAATATGAGTAATATATATATATATATATATATATATATATTGTCGTGTTATTCGATTTTAGGATTAACGAGCCCCTACGATGGGCGTCATAAAATTGCTATGATATAGCCCCAAGATTGGGCATGTCATAAAATTGATGTGTTTACGCCCCAACGTTGGGCCGTTATAAAATTTGTTGTTTTGCCCTATGATTGGTGTGTTATTAAATTTGCTGTGATATTAGCTGTCTGATTCCTTTATTATTTTAAGCCGTTATGTTATGAAATGTTAAATTAGGCTTTTACCTCGAATAGATCATATTGAATCAAATAAAGCAATTCTATAATACACAATATAATCATTGATAATATTTACAACTCTCAAAACTTTTCCTTTTTACAGAATATCTACATATACTAGATTTATGGTGTTCTGAAAGTCAGCAAAAATATCTTTTACTTATTCCGGGACCTTCAAACGTTCCAAGATACCTATTCCCTTGTCATAAATTGTTAAATGATCTTTTTTGATGACTCTTACAAATACACAATGTGATAAATATTAAATTAAAACGGTTTTCAATAATAAAGTGTATTAAGATTTCTAACCTGGAATGGTTCTGTAGTTCCATCCTAGTCCATGATCTGCACCCCCTTTCTGTGTCCGCTTTCCTTATTAATGTGCCTGCCCTATAAATTGTTTCCAATTAAAACCGTACCAAGTCAGAATATGTCTAACTTAGACTACTTTCATTTTTAAACTATCTCCAAAGTTTGAGTATGTACAAAGTTCGGAGTCCCAAATTAAAGTCGTTTTAAATATCCCAAATTAGAGCCATCTCAATCAAAATATGTTTCCAATTGAAAGTAGAAATTAAAAGTCGAAATTAAAAGCCAAAATTAAAGTCCACATTGAAAGCCCTGTTTTATTGATATTAAAAATGGATTTTAATTAAGTCGTTTTACTTACGTCTATTTATAGATCGGCTTATTTTCGTTGCATAAATTCTCGCACTTTTTAATTATGATTTACTTTGATTTTTGCTTCACTGGTTACGTAAGTTCTTAACACATTTGAATATAGTCGTTGCTCAGTTTGAATATAGACTAAACTGTCGCTTCGTCACTATCGTATATATAAAGCCTACCCCCACCTGATTTCATTGGCTTATTTACATTCTGGGACGATACTTCTGCTTATCCCGCATACCTTGAGATTTTTACCAATTTTTTAGTTTAAATCTTTCAATGCACGCCTTGACTGTCACGTACGCCTCCCGCATATCGTGGTATTATTTGAGGATTTCCAAGTTTTGACTTTTATTAACTCACGTATTCTGATGTTTGTTAAATTTGATCGTCTAAATTGAATCGCCTGGTATTTGTTTATCTCTACAGAATATTGGATTTTTGAACAAATGTGATTTTTTCCTGTCACGTAACGATTTTCTAATAATGAATTATTTTGAATGCGTTTACGTTGATATTTTCGACACAATGTTAAATATTTGCAATGCCAATTTATCTATGCTTCTCGGTGATTTGATTTTGATGCAATTTATTGCGTTTTAAAATCTTATCTTTACTTGTAAACTACTCTTAGACCTCTTTATGTTCTCCTGCATTTTATCCCGTGTATTTTATGTACAGTGTGCTCTCAATTAACAATATGCAGGATGACCGATTTGCTTTTATAATTTCTGAAATTGTTTGCCTTTCTTAATGCGGAAGTTGTTTCCATTTATTCTACGACTCCCATGACTTAACCTACCCCTAAACTACCCTATTATCATAGCATTATATATATATATATACATATATACATTGCCGTGGCAAGCCCCGGGTTAGAGCGTCGCTAGAAGAGTGCGTTGGGCGTCGCCAAAACTGTATTGTAATACAGATACAGCAAATTGTAAAATTTGAAATTGTAGTCGTACCTTTCTTTCTAACTTTACTTTGCCTGGTTAGCTCAATACAATTGACGGAGTTTACAAAACGAAATCAAAAACAGCAATGTCACAAATCATTTATACAGTCTAAAATATTTTCGCTCATACAAAATCATATAGAACATTTGCAGCAGAATTTTTTTCAAACATAAAATTATTCCTTGCAAGTACTTATCTTATTTTAAATTTACAGAACTAGATCTCTTCTCTTATGATTCCCACGCTTCTAAGGTTTTTTTGGACAGAAAAATCCTTGACAGAAAGTATATAAAAACAGGGCATAGTGTTTTTAATTCTGATCACAAACTTTCCTGGTATGCACCCTTTCAAAAAAATGTATGATATAATTAGGGCTTATTCTATCTTAAACTAAAATGACAAATACCCAAATATAGGTTACAAACAATATTTTAAAAAATAATACTTGCAAAAATCCACAAATCGCTTGCTTTTCCAATTCGTATTTAAATATCTTAGGCTTTTATTTTAAATTGACGTCCAAATCAGCTTACAAGATTTTCATATTATTTACATCTCCATTTGGAAACCAATGTGCATCCTCGGCTCAATTATTTAAGTTAATTTTTAAATAGCTTTTTATCTTGAAGAATTTTCCATGTTCATTACAATTAATAACTTCTATATTTATGTGCAGGTTACCCTTAAAACTAACTTCTGCATTCACTGTTACATGGTAAATATTAATTACGATATGCGTATTGGATACCTTAAATCAATGCCTTCAAATTAACATTTTCGCAATCGAATTTATGAATGAATCAATTTAATCAAAATTCCCTTTTACACACAAAAATTATTTCTTTTCTATAATGTACTAGTATCTTATAGAATATTTTACTTGGTAACGACGCAAGGTTTCTCAAAATAATTCATTAGCGTCGATCGCGTGATTGATTTATAATAGTGACGCGCGCTGCCTCATTCTACTCTATATCCCAATGTTATAGCCGCATCGCATCTATCCTATAGTGATTGCGAAAGTTAATAAATAATTCTTATCTATTTTTGTCGGTTATTTTAATATACCGGCGGATTTCTAGAATAAATTTTTATTATTAATTAGGTATTTACCTAGTTTTAAGTACATATGACTCATCCTTTTTCTATTCCTAATATTCAAAAAAAATTTTTATTTAAAATGAATTTATGTATCCTAAAATCAATTTATATGATTCATTTAAAACTTTGTAATGCAAACGAGGTGTTATTCTCTAGAAAGTATTTGCTTTTACTGTAGAACGTGTTCTTAACACACATAATTATGATTAAAATTGGGATTTTAAATACACGAAATTATTTATTTTTATGTACGAAAAGTGCATTTTTTATTACAAACGAATGGCTTTTTATTTATTTTAAAGTGATCAATTTGCATTTGCACTTAATGCATTTTAATGTATCTCAAAAATAATTATTTTTACATATACGGATTACATCATTTGCTATGTATCTGCAATACGCTTATTATACAGGGTGTATTTATATATAGGCACGCAATTGCGTTTTGCTTCGCACTTTAACGGATAAAAAGTACGCTTGTATTATACAGGGCCTAACCATGAATTTTCGAAAATTTCTATTTTTTCAGGATTCTTTTATATCTTGGTAGGCGGGTTTCAACGACATTTCGTGACACCCTTATCTCGTCAATATATATATATATATGATATATATATATATATATATATATATGTATATATCTTTGTTGTGATACGGTAGCAATAACCCTTTTTGCGAATTAAAAAGGTTCATATTTTTATTCTGTCAATTTTTGATTTTTAGTATATAATTTTTAATTACCTCGGCTAGCTCAGTTTTTATTTACGTACGGAGCTTGCGACAATACGACAAACAAAGACTTTGAATTTACCTTCTACCTCTACTTCCTGTTTCTTTAAACCAAAACACCATTAAGCACAATTATTATAATATTCTCAAAAATATTTACAATTTATGAAATGTTTAAGAATTCCCTAAATAGAACTTTCTTTTAATAATTGAATAAAAATTAATAATTATCATTTCCAAAGTTAATCAAAAACCCAGCAAAAATCACCCTCATTATTCTCTGAAGCCCCATAAACTTCATTCAACTTCTTTAAAAATTTATGTAATTTATAACGTGTATTAAAAAAAACGATCTTTGTTGACCCTTGCATCAAATTTTCACGAAAGCAATTTTTAAATTATTCAAATTAGAAATATGCAATGAAATATTAATTTTTAAATCATTCACATTAGAAATATACAATAAAATATTCACAAATAAAAATAATAAAACATTCAGATTGGTTAACCTGTTGTTTCAACTGCTCCCGTATTCAGCTTAGTGATTTAATAGTCCCAACATTGAATCCAGATCTGCTTTAGATATGGTCTGCATTTTTCTTAACATTTCTTTAAATTTTAGCGTGCTTTGTCAAACTTCCCAGTAATTAATAATTAAATTAAATGCTTATTGCATTTCCTCATTGGATCCAGTAATTATTTAGATTCCTTTCTATTATTGTTAATATTAGAATTTAAATTAAAACAACTTTTAGTTACTTACGTTTTTAAAAAGGGTTAAAACGACAAACCACTTTTAATTTATCACAATTACCATTGTATCATTTATTACTTTACAATAAATCACTTCACGTAAATATTTTCTTTAAAGTGATATGAACTAAGCTTTAAATCATGTTGAACTGATTTGTGTACAAATCAGGTCGTATTTAAATAAATCGTCTATCTATTGACAAGCGCAGAGTTCGCTATTATATGTATTTCTTGCATGACAGGTTTTTGGGTATTTCTATCGTACTTTATTGTATATTAAAGTTGATGCGTTGATTTCGGCACGTAGCATTTCGAGTTAATTGCATTCATTCTCTTGAATTTTCATATTTCTAGATCACGTAGGCCATTGTTTGTCCAAATAAATTTAGTGAATTTTGATTATATCACCGTGCCGTGCCGTGTTTGTTTTCAATATATCAGGTGCTGATTTTCGCTTGAAATCACGTAGATCTAATATAATTTATGTATTAAATTATATGCGTTTGTTATCTTACGCATTTTTAAACCTGCTTGTTTTAATTGGGATTCTTGGCGTAATAATGATGCGTAATCCATGCGTGTCGCATTTCAGCTTTCGTTCATGTTGTTTTACAACTTGCAAATTTGTTTATTCAAATAAATCTTCTAAAATATTTTCCATTAACTAAATTAATTATGATTATGATTTCTATACAAGGCGTTGTCATTTACTTTCCAGCCTAATCATCGTACTTGTTTTCTTCAGAAAACTGTCTCATTTTCTAAGCCCTCATGTAATTTATATGAAGAGCGCTACACTATTGGTCCTAACTACCCCTAAATGACTTTTTTTAACACAGCAATATATATATATATATATATTGTGGTGGTTTTAAAGGGTTAAATTTAGGTATGAACAAGGCAATTTCAAACACCCTGTATAGAGGAAACGACCATAATTTACGTGCGAAATTTATTTCATTTAGTTAATTTAAAGTAACAAGTATTACCAAAATTTTATAGTTTGGGATTAAAATTTAGTAGGTTCGTAAAGAAAATAAATAGTATAAGCCAATGGAAATTATTAATTAATTTAATTGAGTATAATTGAAAGGGTTATAACATCTAATACGCATAAGAGCATGAAAAATCGATAATAACAGGGCGAAAAGCTTTACTAACAAACGAACAGACGTTGAATATAAAATACCTTGAAACGCAAACTCCTAGAAATGTTATTTTAAAACGTTCGTTAATTAGGCACAGGTGCATGTTTTGAAAGGTCAACTTCCCGTTATTTGTGTAGATAGAAGACAAGATTCGAGGTATATCGTGGAAACGGTCGGATGTTTTGCATAAATGCTAACCAAAAGTTTACTTAAAGCGCAGAAGGGATGGACAATCAATGATATGCTTCGGAATAAGACAGGATAATAGCATTTCACTTCGAAACGCACGTATTCAGTCCACGTGGGTTAGATAGCACGCGGACAGTAATATCGATTTTCTACCACTCAAACAAGGTTAGAAGGAAACATATAATATGCATAAGAGAGGAATAGAGTTAATACAGGCGGGGTTTTAAAACGTCACTGAAATATATCATTGGTCTAAATAGTTAGTTGTACAACAGACAAACACGGAAAAATTGAATGCGGATTTTTCGGAAAATATCGTATCAACGAGCTAAATTTCAAAGATTTTGAAAACGGCTATACCAAAATTTTAAGAACGAATTAGTTGAATTAAGTGTTTCGCGGTAGGAGGGTTTGGAGAGGTTACACTTAGAATCGTATAAATCGTATAATCGTATAAAGTTTTCTTATAAACTATGGAAATTATTGTGATGTGTGAGAGTGAACTTTGATGGTATTTTGCATTATTTTGCGTATTGAAAAGAATACGTATAACTAACTTTTATTATGGTATTTAAATATAAATCTAAAGGTGTACGTAAAGCTTATTAACGTTCCTCATAAATTTAAATTTTTATTGTTAAGAGTACACGGGTTTTTTTTTGTGTTTGTAGTAAGAGTATGCAAAGTGAAAAACATACATAAAAAAATAAACTGGGTTATCATGAGCTCACCATACTCCAGAGTGTAATAATTAGAAAAAATATAAATGAGGTATTATTTAGGGTCCATTTACTCCTGTTACATTAAATGTGTTTGATATTTCAATTTAAAAACAAGGACTTTACAAAGATTTCATTTATGGAGGTGTAATATATATATATATATATATATATATATAAGTAACTAAAGGTTATAGGATTATAGCAAGATCATATTAAATCATACGATCTAACTTTACAAAATCGAGAAAAATCGAGATAATTCAAAATTATTCCAAGTTGTTTAGATATTTCTTTGTTTAGAAAATATTTCTGAAGTATACGGTATGAAAATATTACTTACGCTTGACTTATAAAACGGTGACTACCAGAGACAATGTAATAACTAAAGGATCGTGTTTTACATAGAAATAAAGGTATTTATTATGTTCGACGCAAATTCTAAAAATGAGTTTTTATTTGGTAATGAAAGAACGCGTTTTTACTCATATCAGATAGTTTAATAATGAAGGAATCGTGTGTTTTATAAAAATAGATATATTTATTACTTTTGACACATAAACAAAGGCACATCAAACGAGGTTCGTCCATATTTTATAATAAATGCATTTAGTTTATAAAAATTTACGTTTAGATCATTTAAATACTCAACTACATGTACAGTTACATGAGTAAAAGGATTTACGTTAGTACTTCAATTGAAAACGTATTAAATTAAGTTTTAAGCATTAATTTGATAACAGAAAGAAGTATTTCCAGTTAAAAAGCGTAGTTAAATGACCAATGATGAAATGTTGAGATGATAGCATATGCAAACGACGTGAGTAACCTGGATCAGTAATTGGAGGTATAAAAGAACCATGATCTTAAAGATCACAAACCCAGTGGACACATATGTAAACGACACTTCTACTTTCTCGAATAAACTTGAACGTGGAAATAATACATAGCGAACTTCTAGATTAAGTGCGAACACTCTTAAATCTGCTACGTCAGAAAGGGCTCGCTTTATTTAAAGGTTAATTGCTGTTTTGTGGAGATGAGTGTTGATTGAAACTTCAACGTCGGCATGCAGACGATTTGAATCCAATTAATAATTCTTGTAAAAGAGAATTTACTTAAAGATATGAAAATTAACGAAAGACTAATGCACATATATCTATAATGAATGAATTTGCATGAAAAATTTTACTTTTAAATGTTTTAAAAGAAGATGGAGGATAGATTGGTAATTAAATTTTGAAAAATGTTAAAGCTAGTAAATTAAAGTCAACAACAAGGAGATCTGTAACGATCAAATTTAACTGAATTTGTTTAGACATTTTAGTTGTTTCTTAGGATTCATTTATTAGTTTAAGTATCAGTTCTGTGTTAAAATCAATTTAATTTAATTTTAAGTATTTTTGACAATCCTACGATACAGGATTTTGTCATTATACAAGGTAAAAATTAAACAACTGATTTCAGATACATTTAATACGTTTTTTTAAAGGGGAAGGGTATTAAGTTATATGACTTATGAAGGTAAGTGTTGTACACATTAAGGATGGTCTAATTAAAGTGGTTGATGAGTGATAATCCTATCTTTAAACATATTCTTTACTCTATATTTTAGTATACAAGATATATGTGGTAAGGAAGTTGCTATTCATCAACATTGTATTTAGAATACTGTGTGAAAGAAAGCCGTTGTGGATACATTATTTTGTAGCTGAAAGCGTATTGTAAATACATAGCCATTAAGTGCAAAGGAAAACACACTTCCCGTATATTTAAAACTCCCAATTTTATATTACTAATACAAACGTGTAAGCCGTATATGTGAAAATAATTATTTTTAATATACCTTAAAACGCATAAAATGCGAACTGTATACCTTATGAAAATCGATTAATTTCAAGAATAAATACAAAGCCATTTATTTACACTTATTAATTATTGTAAAAATACATTCCCGTTGCATAAAACATTCCCACTATTTAGCGTAAGAACAATATCTATCTTGTTAAAAAAAACACTTTAATTTTTCTAAACTAATTTTGTGTATTAAAACACGTTTTGCCGTGAATACCAATCTTTTATTACAATTATGAGGATGCAGATCATTCTGCATGTGCAAAACCCGTTAATAAAGCAAATAACCAAATCGACTCTATATAACATGAATTCAATTTTAAATGACGAATTTTGTGGAATATTTGGGATTAAGAAAGGAATACTTCATCTGTACTTAGAACTGCGTAAATTCCTAATTAATACACAAACGTTTATTCTAAGAAGTTGAAGGAACATTAAAAATAACAAAAATGTAAAATTAATTTTATTATTTTTTGAATTGCTACTAGATACTAGGCGACGCCACAATAACCCTAGATGTTAAACAAAGACGAACAGCGCACGCCACTGGGAAATAAATCCGTTTATGAGGGAATAAAATGAGGAATTCCCAGAAACTTTGCGTCAGATAGTTTGAAAATCTTTCGATTCGAAGCTCAAACAATCTGGGAAGAGTGACGTTATCAAAATAAATTGTATATAAACGGGGAACTTTATAAAAGAGATTCATTCATGAATTTGATCGCTAAAATGCTACTGTGAGAAGAAATTATTTTAAAGTATGTTGTACGCATACCGTAAATAATAATTACGATGTAACAGTGAATAAAGAAGTCATTTTTAAACGCAACCTGCATAAATATGGAAATTTTTTAATGCAGTTATTTGATTTTGTAATATACAAAGAAGATGAAAAATTCTTCAAGATAAAAACTGCTTTAAAATTGAATTCAATAAGTAGATCGAGGATACGTGATGGTAACTGCTAGAGATTTAAATAATATGGAAAATTTTGTAAGCTGATTTTGAGGTCAATTTAAAATAAAACCAGGAAGGAAGATATGGATTAGCCCTCTTTTAACATATAACCATAAGTATAAACTTTTAGAATTGTTTTTGTTTGTAACTGATATTTGAGTAGTTGTCATTTTAATTTAAGATAGAAATAAGACTTAAACATATAATATTTTTTGTAAGAGTTTTTACCAGGAAAGTTTGTGGTCAGTGTTTGAAACACTTCGACTTTTTAAAGAGACTATCTGTCTCAGGGTTTTTGACCAAAACAAACCTTACAAGCGTGGGAATGAAGGCCAGGTTAAATTATCCACGAAAGAAGAAATTTGAGTTCTATAAATTTTAACCTAGATCAGGTGAGTAGCATTTTGACAATTAAGTAAATAATTACTCGTTAGAAATAATATTGTTTGAAAGAAACTATGATGTAAATGCTCTATATTCTTTTGTATGAGAGAAAATATTTTAGACTATATATATACTTTTTTGTTATGGCTGTGTTTGATTTCATTTTGTAAATTCCATTATTTCCATTGAGCTAGCCAGGCAAAGAAAAGTTAGAAAGGAAGGTAAGTGAGTGACTTCAAATTCTACAACTTGCTGCATCTATATCACAGCACTAATTTAGCGACGCTCAAAGCGGCCTTTGTCACATCAATAATTATGCCGCGCCTCGATAATTTAGCGGGGCACAAAAGTGTGGCCGTTGTCAAATCATTAATTATGGGACGCCCAACGCAAGGCGTTATTACAGCATTAATTAAGTTGCGCCAAACGTGTAGCCGTAATCACATCAATATATATATATATATATATATATATATATATATATATAAAATAAGGTTTTTTTGTGTTTTGGGATATTTTAGGTCAAACAAAAACAATCGTCTTTAAATTCGTCTATTTACTTGACGTTTCTGTCGGGTTTTTGACCTTAATCGTAAGTCTGAAAATATGGTTTTTTATAAAATAAAAAGATTGCAATGTTGTTAAATTACTTACATAGAAATATTTAAATTAGAAATAAACTATGGCATATGATTTTACTAGATGACATACATCATGAAGACAGTGGAAAGGTACTATAACTATGGGAACGTTACATGAATTTCAAAAATATAGGTTGTTGTAGTAAGATGGATTCTGTTACAAAACTTTGGAATACTTTCTAGTGTTTATAAAGTTGGGAGTAACTGATGCTTAAATTTTTTTGGTCTTGTTTATTATTAATGCAGTTTAGTTCTTTTTGTATATAAAATGATTCTAAGAATAAACGTGTGTAGTAGTTCTGTTCTATTTCTAAAATTTGTGTTTCATCGAATGCCGGTTTGTGTTGTGGTATGTGCATGTATGGCAAGAGCGCAGTTTTTTTCTTCAAATTTTGTGTCACTGCAGTGTTGAGTTAACCTGACTCGGAGCCATTGACTTGATTGTCCAATGTAGAAATAATTGCAACTGCAACGAATCTTGTATACTGTGTTGTTACACATAATGGTTTCAGTCTTGTCTTTGAGATGTGTGAAAATGTTTTCTATGGATCTGTTGTAATAGTATGTGATGACTATGTTGGGTTTTCTTAGTGTTCGAACGAGTAGTGGTGTTAAGTTTTGTACATAGGGTAATTTTTTGTATATAGTATCTACATTTCTTTTTGGTATTGTAAGTTGTGTTGGTGTTTAGCAGTTGATTGACTAATTGTATTGGGTATCCATTATTTATGAAAACTTTCCTTAATTCTTGGATATTGTTATAAATGAATGTTGGATGGCTAATTTTTGTTATGCGTTGTTTTAATGCTAATATAGAGTTAATTTTATGTTTATTTGAATGATTTAAATGATTATTAGAAACATCAACTTTATTTTCTACAAAACTTAATTTACGTTTTGCAGTAGCTATAGTATTGGAATCGGTTATGGTTTTACTTGGAGAAGATTGTGATGTATTTTTGAGGTTAACAAATATTTCACTCATTTTTCCAAATTGTGTTCTAGTTTTATGCCGTTTCCAAGTTGCCTTCCAGATTCATTCAATTCTACAACTTTTTTGATATAAATGCGATTTCGATCCCTCTTAGGAATATTTCTCATTAAAGAAACATGTTGGGTGTTTGGCTTTTGTGGTAATTACTGAAATCTGTTCTAAAGAGTCAACATTTTTATGTTCATAGTTGTCTGTGTTTTGAATACTTTTGTTAATATGTGAACTTATCTGCTTCTCAGTTTGTGGGTCACTGTTATCACTTTGTAGTGAAGTCGGTGTTCTCAAGTCTCTTTCATTATCAGCAGCAGCATTATTAGATTCTTGTTTACGATTGTTGGTAGTACGTGTATTAAATTAAGCAATAATATTATTTTCCTTTAAAAAATGAGAATAATTCGTGAAATACGATTTTCGTTGAATGTGTTAAGTTGCTCATCTCAATCGTAACACTGGTAACATTCTTTGATCTGTTAAACAAACGACTATTATTTGGTTTCTTTGAAATAAATGAATGGTCTCGTTTCCACTAATTAGTTGATCTACCTGATGGAGTATTATTTGAGGATACATTTGTCGAAGAAGAGTATGTTTTGGAAGTAGTCGGACAACCAGGATGAGGTACAGCAACGAAGGTAGAACTAGCGGCAGAAGAAATGTGGTTCCTATTAGGGAGTATTCGACGAGTGGTGGCAAAATGGCTATGAGAACCGGTAGTATTTCGAAGAGACGTGGTCTGCCCAAAAGCGAACTTAGGTTCCACACAGTAACTTCTCCTCTTAGGTGACGCATAACTATCGACCCTAAACTTTTTCAGTTCCAACTTCATACATTCGTTCTCTAATTCTTGTACGGAGAGGACGGTAGGTAATTGGATTGTATAGAATGAAACAAGACTACGAGACACAATGTTCAATTGAACGACCTCAGATAGAGAACAATACTGACGGAATATGGAAGTCATACACGTAAAATAGTCGATGACATTTTCCGACGGATCCTGCGACCTACCTAAGATATCATTAAACAGTCGTTGCTTATAATCGGGCTGTTCAAAATGACGAAATAATAAATTAGCAATCTGAAAACCGATAACGATTATTCCAGTACCACAGCAAGGCCTTTGACTCAAAGAGGTCCACTGTTGACTCAAATACTTAGGATTCAGACACAATACGAGTTAGCTTGAGCTCTTCAACTCTTTCAAGAAATTCAAGTACAGTAAGCACTTTAAGATCTACACTAAATTTCAGATTCCATTTTACAACAGATTGCGAACAGGATTTGCTAAGTGGGCAAGGTACCGAAGAGTTTGAACTTTCCAATTAAGGAGTGGTTGACGTATCGAAAGGGGGTTGCTCTAAACGATCCAGTAAAATAGCAAGTTCGATTAGTAATTTGTTATATAAAGCCCGTTGTTCAAGCATACAGGGGAAAGTAAATTGATGTGTTTCAATACGTGTACGATTCGTGAGCGTATGGTAGCAACGGGTGAACCAGATTTTGCAGAGTTACACGTAATTCTTTCAACTTGGTATTCATAATATTTAATTATGTCCCCGAATTTACTTTATAGAGTGAAAAACTCAAGGGTTTATCAAATAATTCCAGTTTGACCAAAGGACGAAGACATGCTTTCATAAGTTCGAAGGCTTCGTAGCCGACACAGATACTCCTCTACTCAATAGTTTAAAAGTAATCTATCCTTACTTGGGAGATTTATATACATCTTAATATTATATTTATTTTAACTCAAAAGAATGAAATTTTATTATTATTAACCTAATCAATAATATGTGATTTTACACATTGATAAGTGGGATAGAATGTAACTGTAGTATTATTTTCGACTAAAAACTTCAAATGGTACAACAATCAAATACCAGGAACCAAATCAACTCACCAAAAAAGTATCACGCCAACAGAATAAACTACAATATACCCAAAGAAAAATGGAATTTCAAAAAATATTTGTAGGAACAACAAATACATTCTAGGAATACTAATAAAATAGGGCGCCAGGGTTTTCAAATGGAACTCGTTACCAGCGAAAACACAATTCTTGTAATTTGGCGTACAGCAAAATGTACAGGAAAGCAACTATAAAATGGACGCACAGAAAATTTTTATCAGGAAAACGTGTGTGTACGAAAAGATTTGGCGCCATACGTTAAGTCAAAAAGAAAGGTTTCAAAAATCAAGCACCACATTGGTCACTAAAACATATTACGGTATTCCATGGACAAGAAAAAAAAGAAACGTATGTAATGAAAATAGCCCGCACCGAGTACCGCAATAAAAAAAAAATCCAAAAAAGCCGTTCTAGCTAGGAAGTCGTAAAGTGGGGTGGGTCACAAAAAAAACCCTCAAGAGATAGTTTATGTACAAAACCTTTAATCAAGAGAATATGTTACATAAGGAAAAACCAACCCCGGACAGAACAATATTTATCGAATATATACCAGAGGATTTACGCAGCTCAGAAAACTTCGCAGAAATAATTAATACGCTTTTTAATTACTTCAAGCTAATTTTTAACCTCAATTGTAGTATTCACATAAAACAGTTATTAAAAAATATATACACATATGGATTGCTTTCAATCAATTGTTTAATACAATTTTTTAAATACGTTATATATTCATATTAAACAACAATTAAGAAGATATATGTGTACTTACATCGTGTTTACAAGCACTTCCTAAAAGCAACTTTTGACAAGTAAAGACCAACAAACTAATGTAATAATGGATAACAGCGATAAAGAAACACACCCATTTACCAGACGAAATGCATTTAGAAGCAACCGTAAAGTGTTACACCTAAACAATAATGTAACTCAACATTTTTTATACTGCTGATCTTATGGACAGTCAATGCTAATCTTATTTTATAATTTATACCCAACTAGTAAAAACTGCTGTCATTAGCATATTCATAACCTTAAACCAAAGCAATTAAAATGCATCAGATTGTTTCTACATAAATTTGTTCATCTCGGTGTGACTTGAAAACAATCACCTAAACACACTTAATATATCTAAACTATACGTTATAATTAGAACTTGATCATCCAAAATAATAATGAAACCACATGTAAACAACAAATTTTTATCCAATTTTCTTTAAAAAGACCAAAAATGATTGCATGGTCCTAAGTTAATTTTTGGTATTTGAAATGGCGCAAACTGTATTACTTGTATCACCTAAAATAATAACCAAAGTAGAATAACTAGTATCGTAACATTAGGAAATTTAGAACGAACTACCACACTATATCGCAGACTTCAAAACAATACTCAATTTTATCTACATATCGAAAAGTACTTTTATTCAGTTCAAGCCACGAAAGCCTGCATAATAATAATCCATTCAAATCCTAATTTTCCCCCCAATTCAGAATTATTACATGCCCATTCGAAATATTGTCTATCCAGACGCTTGAACTATTGCGTTTAAATTATTTCCATCACCCTCTCGACTACTATTAACTTATACTTATGCACCCTAATTTATTGTCGTCTCATTCAGACTTAGAATTACTTCTTATCAATTTCCTCAAACTTAGAATTGGATTATCATCATTTATTTTCCCTTGACTTAGAACTTGAATTTTTCTTCCCGGCTTTAGAATAGAATTCTTATTATTATTGTCCCAACCCTATTATTAATATGTTTTAGTTTAAAATAAAATTCCCCAAAATCTACTTACGTTTAATCGGCAATCATAATTTTCATCTTGGCACTTATACTATCTTTCACTTTAAAATTATTACGTATCACTTTATTTCATAGCGGCGCACTTCGGCCTTTGTTGAGTTGCAAAAAAACTTCGTTATCACTGTACCTGCTAATATATCATTGATTTCCCACTCTGTCAGTGGGTATGGTCTACAAACTCGTCGCTCATTTTTAACGAATCAAATCTTTGCATTTAAAGTAGTTTCTGATGAAATTTTCTATGCTTCCTAATAATTGTGACCTGGTCGCAGCTGTTTTCGTTATCAAACATGCGGTGTTTTGATGAATCTAAATGCATTTCTATAAACAACTGATGCAATTCGACTTTTAATTTTCATATCTGCATGTTATTTACGCAATTTTTAATCTCCTTTCTTATCAAAAATGGTTAACTATTTGTACGCATTTATATTATGCTTCCTGAAGCTCTATTTCTATATTCGTATTAACCTAATTGTTTGAAACTCTTTTGAATGCGCGTCTAATTACACTTTATTATGATTACATATAAAATACGCGTGCTTCCACTGAAAAGTATCATTATTTACATTGCCTAAATTAACTAAAACTCTATCTACATGTTGTTAAATATCTACTATCTACTTAATGCATGTATTTCTTATTCCTAAGCTTACTATGCGTCTGCCTATGTTTATTTGCGTCGCTTAAAACTATTTATACTTTATATACAGGGTGTTGACTGCTTACTATTTACAAACTATCTCCATTTCTCAATTCTTTACTGAATAAATGCAGTTTTCTGCTGCCTTCTCACTTCTAAACGACCTTTACTATAAAGTACACCCGTAACAACCCCTTATTACAGCAATATATATATATATATATATATATATATATATATAGAATATAAGGTCTTGAACTTGTATCTTGGTTTGCCGGAACCATGCGTTTACCAATTATACCGAGACCGATAACGACAATTGAAATTTAATTTAAATTGTACAAATTATAATAAACCTAACTTTCAATTACGTTTGGAATTTTTGTCAATCATATATATATATATATATATATATATATATGATTGACAAATATATATATATATATATATATATATATGATTGACAAAATTCCAAACGTATTGATTTAAATTTGTACATTTAAAATTTCAAATTGTCGTTATCGGTCTCGGTGGCTAATTGGTAAACGCATGGTTCCGGCAAAACCAAGATACAAGTTCAAGACCTTATATTTTCTATCTTTCAATTACTAGTTCGATTTGAAATGATCATTGCATAAAAGTCTAAGTTATTATGTCATCTTATTTGACTTGTAATACGATGGTATTTATTAACTTACCTTGTGTAAGTAACTACCTAAATATATATATATATATATATATATATATATATATATATTAGATAGTTAATTACACAAGTTAGTTGATAAATACTATCGTATTTCAATAAATAAGATGAAATAATAACTAGACTTTATGCAAAGCCCAAATGATCATTTCAAATCGAGCTAGTAATTGAAAGATGGAAAATATAAGGTATTGGACAGGACTTGAACCTGTATTCTGGTTTTGCCGGGCTTTGCATAAAAGTCTAAGTTATTATTTCATCTTATTTACTGTAATATATATTGCTGTGATACCTCTAAAATCCGGGTACTCCGCTTTTCGAATCGAGCCCCTACGAATTGGGCATCAAGAATGCTGTGAATCCTACAAAAGCTATTCATTACCTTAACTGTGTTGGTCCATTGACTTTCTTCTGTTAATCGCCTCGGCTGCTCCTCTAGATAGCTTTCATCCTCATACATAAAAACAAACACATTCCTACCACAAACATCAACGTCAACTCTATTTACATCAATATTCACAATACATTAAAATTTCAAAATTAATATTCAGCATAAATTTTAATATCGGAAAATTTCAAAATTAAATTTATTATCATTTTAATGTGCATCCAGAATTAAAGTCCTTGTAGGATGCCTACTAATTACTATAACAATATATGCAGAGTACAAAGGAGCATCTACCACCCTTTACGTTAATTCACCAGGTTCGTCTAATTGAGCTCAAAGACATACCCTAAATTTTCATCATAATCCAGAACATCAATACTAAATACCCTTTCTACTTAAACAAGCAAATTTCACCTTAAAATTAAAATATTATTGTTAGTACCATTTCACTACTGTCCATTTTGAGTAAATCAATTATAAAGTTATTCAACACACACAACAATATCAAAGTTCAAACAAAATAGTATAATTTACCTGAAGGTTACTTGCACTCGTAGCTTCAATGTACATCGTCCCTTTTGTTAATCACACCATTCCAACTGGGTTATATTTACGGCTTCTGATTCTCAACGCTTTAAAATTTTCTCCATCACCATTTATTTAAAGTTGTTTCAGGGCTTTTCCGGAACTAATCTGTGTATATTTGACCCTTGTTTCGTGGATCCAGACACGTTTATGCACCATTTAAGTATTAATACCCCCGAAAAATAACAAATAACTTCATACTTCTTTCACCAATATACGCCAAAACTGCCTACTTTTGTGTATATATTTGTCGTTGTAAATTTTTACCAATTGGTACAGTGATACTAAACTTTATTACCTTGTATCTTCTTTTCTAAGTGCACTAACGTACATTCATTGTAGCACGTAAAGAACAAGCTGTTTTAAATCACATAATATTCGAGCAAACTGTTTAAATTATTTAATATTAAAACCGGAAAACTAAAAAGCACTGTTTAACGCGTTCAATCAAGTCGAAGATCTAAGAGAGCTTGTTTATATTCACCTCGGTATATATAGAAGTTAGCCTGTCTGTCGGTCTGTTCCCCAAAACGGGCAATTCTAAAGAATTTCGCATGCTAGGTTCCCAGTCCGTAGCCTGTGCGTCGGTTTTTACGAATTTTGCACTCGCCAGTTGAAAATCTCAGAAATTCTCACACGGCACGCAAACATGTCCGAGAAAAACTAATTAATTTTGTACAGAAATTGTTGTTTCTACCTCTGATATTTGCATCCTATTTTCAACCAATTGTGACCCTCGTGACGTTGCTTAAATCACGCCTTTTACTATATGTGTCTTTGCTTGACGCATTTTCTCTTTCCTTTTCTAACCTGTTCGTATTGGTGCAAATTGATATTCTTTATTATCGATTATTTTCAGTCCATGTGGACTATCTGGGTTAAATAACCCCGTATCGCACCTTCCCGTGAATATTAAGCCCCGGTTTCTCCAAGCTTCTCTGAACCATTAATTATCTGCAAAATTTACGCCGAATGAGCTTTTTAAATAAACCCAGGTGTTCAAACATACTATTAATTCTCAGAGCTTTATTTTATTGGGTTTTTACAAGTTTTCATAGATATTATATGTTACTAACGGTTCAATTAACTTCAATTAAAATTAATACCCTTTAAATTTTAGTGAATCCTAACTAAATATTAGTTATTATTTGTACGTTTTGTTCAATACCGGTTACTTAAAATAGGGTTAATTAATATAAAATTGTGCACGTAATTTCCATTTGTTTCTTTCCTCGGAATAAATACATTACACGTAGAGCTTGTTAATACTGTTTCTTTTGATATAAAGCGTCTTGTACATGATTTTAAATCTCTTATTTTTACTGAAACGAATGAATTTTTATTCTCCACGGTGTTTTAATAAAGCGTATTATCTAATAAAATTCCTTATACACGGTGATTAAAATTATTTGATGTGATTATTTAATTTTCTACCCTGGTCTAAATATGAGTAATATATATATATATATATATATATATATATTGTCGTGTTATTCGATTTTAGGATTAACGAGCCCCTACGATGGGCGTCATAAAATTGCTATGATATAGCCCCAAGATTGGGCATGTCATAAAATTGATGTGTTTACGCCCCAACGTTGGGCCGTTATAAAATTTGTTGTTTTGCCCTATGATTGGTGTGTTATTAAATTTGCTGTGATATTAGCTGTCTGATTCCTTTATTATTTTAAGCCGTTATGTTATGAAATGTTAAATTAGGCTTTTACTTCGAATAGATCATATTGAATCAAATAAAGCAATTCTATAATACACAATATAATCATTGATAATATTTACAACTCTCAAAACTTTTCCTTTTTACAGAATATCTACATATACTAGATTTATGGTTTTCTGAAAGTCAGCAAAAATATCTTTTACTTATTCCGGGACCTTCAAACGTTCCAAGATACCTATTCCCTTGTCATAAATTGTTAAATGATCTTTTTTGATGACTCTTACAAATACACAATGTGATAAATATTAAATTAAAACGGTTTTCAATAATAAAGTGTATTAAGATTTCTAACCTGGAATGGGTTCTGTAGTTCCATCCTAGTCCATGATCTGCACTCCCTTTCTGTGTCCGCTTTCCTTATTAATGTGCCTGCCCTATAAATTGTTTCCAATTAAAACCGTACCAAGTCAGAATATGTCTAACTTAGACTACTTTCATTTTTAAACTATCTCCAAAGTTTGAGTATGTACAAAGTTCGGAGTCCCAAATTAAAGTCGTTTTAAATATCCCAAATTAGAGCCATCTCAATCAAAATATGTTTCCAATTGAAAGTAGAAATTAAAAGTCGAAATTAAAAGCCAAAATTAAAGTCCACATTGAAAGCCCTGTTTTATTAATTAAAATTAAAAAATCTAAGACGCATGTACGCCTTACAACCAAACTTACCGAAATTTTATATAAGGAAATTATATATTTTAAATTAAATAACTAGTACTTAAATGTTAAACAAAATTTTATTTTTATAAATATAATTTAATAAATTTTATTGTTTTAATCAAGTTTGAGTCGGACTACTTAATGATATAAGCTCCCAGCACCACTCAAACAAACATAAACCTTAATTTAAACATGAATTATAATTATTATATATATATCTATATATATATATATATATATATATATATATATATATATAACAGAAAAATAGAGAATAATTAATTAAAATTGTTAACATATATTCTGTGATTAGTCTCGGGTATTGTGATTCCTCCGAATAAGTCAGTTTGATGTACGGTTGGAATATCTTCAGCCGAATTAGGAATGATTGCTTTATAGTGATCTCCATGTATCACATCCCTGCCACTTCCAGTGCAATGAACTACAGCTATAGGCTCGCGAACTAATTGATCTTCTTTCGCACAAAAATTATATGATGCGATACTGAAGCAGAAATGATAATAACAATCATTTGGATATCTATTAAAGTTTATATTAGTTTGTACTGTTAACATTTCTCAAATAAATTTGATTATCTCGAAAACTAAATGAGATATCGAAAAGGATATAGCATATTTGTAATCAGCGTAAAAAACTAAACAAGGTACATATATATAGCATTTATTGTATCATTATGGGAATATGGCAACAGACGACGGCGGCGACGGCGGCGACGACGACTACGTAGCAATTATATTAACCTAACTTACTTCGTAAGTTTGGTTGATATTTTATCAAGGAAATTTAGGAAATTATGAAACTAGTTTGTGTTTTATGTATTTAAGTTAATTTCAAAATCTATTTTAATGTTTAGTTCGCACTTCTATAAAAGAATTAAGAAAAACATCTATATCATTGGTAATATATTTATGTATAATGGAAGCTGTATTTTGAAGACTACCATTTTCAATTGTCAATTTTGCTAACTTTAAGTTCCTAATGACTATAATAAATTAGTTCTCTTTAAAAATAACTAACGAAAAACTTTAAATATAAAGTTATCATCCATCGAGTACCTCGTATGGTTATCTAACTAAGGCTATTTTATCGTGGAAAAATATTTTGTGTTCAAATGAAAGTTAGGTCTCAAATAATCTATTAATAAGTTTTTGCAATCACTTTATAGAAACAACTTTCATGGAAAAAGTTACGGAACATATTTATGTAATTGAATAAACTTTTCTTAATCATATTCGTAGTTTGCATTGCTCCACCCTATTACGAGGGACACTATGTCATAATCATCATTGGGTCTTCAATCCTGAAACTGGTTAGACGCGTACCATCATTGTTTCCTATTCTGAACTAACCTACAGATTTCCCCGAAATTTGCACAGTCTGCATCTATCACTATCTGATCTAGATCTACATCCACCTCTTTTTACCTATCTCTGCTTGTCATATATCCCATACTACTCCCCAAAAATGCCTTAGAACGTATTCTGCCCTTCTATTTCTCATATTTTTTCCCCAAAGATATCCTTGTTCCCTTACTGTTTCTATAACCTATTTGTTATTACCTTTGTCTGTCCATCCTCATACATCTGAAGCACGGCATTCCAAAGGCTGCTACTGTTCTTCTGTCTGCTTTTCAGACTGCTCGTATTTCGTAGGCATACTGTCTGTACTGTGCTCCACACATACGCTTTCAACAACTTTTTGTTCTATGTTTGTTGTCTTTCATCATAGGCGCCGTTCTTTCTTGTTAGATGCAGATCGGTCCCCTTCTATTGTTTTACAATTATATACCCTATTTCTCCTACATTCAGTGGTTGCGAAGGGGGATAAGCAGCCTGTGGCTGCCAAGTTCCCCCAGCACTTGAACATTTACTGATTTAATATTTTTTCCAATATATCTTTTCGCACAGTCAACATTAGTTGCAGATATTTCACAACAAACAACTAGTTGTTTATAATAATCATCAGATTTATCTGCGCTTATTTTTTCGTCATTGGGTTTCCCGTCTCAAAACTGGTTGGACATGTACCTGCACTTATTTATTTTCTAAACTAACCTACATAGTTCCCTGAAATTCTCACACAGCAGTACAGTTTGGTTCCCCTTATATTGTTTTCTAATATTATGCCCTATTTCACTGAGATTTATTGAAGGGGGTTAAGCAACCTGTGGTTATCAAGATCCCCAACACTTAGACATTTGCCAAAATAATAGTTTTTCAGTAAATACTTTCACACAATTACCATAATTTGAGAATATTGCCCATCCAATGCTTGTAGTTGCTTATAATAAATATCATGTTTAAGTGCAGTTACTTTCTTCGTCATTAATTTATCCATCTTGGGACTGGTTGGATGCGTACCTCCATTGATTTCTCTTCTGAGCTAGCCTACACATTTCCCTGAAACTCCTACAGCCTACATCTTTCACTATCTGTGTGCAGTAGTTTAACCTAGGTCTACCTTTTTTTTCTCTTTTTTCCTATCTCTGCTTCTAGTATATTCCGCACTATTCCCTCATGCCGTAGTATATGGCCTATCTCTCCTATTTTTTACCGTTTTCCACATATTTCTTTCTTCCCCTACCATTTTTAGTACCTCTTCGTTCTTAACTTTGTCTGTCCATGATATCTTCATTATACGTCTGTAGCACCATATTTCAAAGGCTTCTACCTTTTTCTTGTCCGCTTCTCCCACTGTCCAGGCTTCACAGCCATACAGTGCTGTGCTCCACACCTATGTCTTGAGCAATCTTTTCCTTGTTTCTATGTTTGTGGTCTTTGAGCACAGTAGTTGCTTTTTCTTGTTAAATGTAGCACGACCTTGTGCTAATCTTTGTTTTATATCTTTTGTGCTTTTTCTATCTTGCGTTATTTGGCTTCCTAGGTAGCAGAAATCCTTAACCTCTTGTAAGTTCGTGTTACATATTTGTATCCTTGTTTTTGATTTATTTTTTCCTACTTTGCATACTAGTACTTTAGTTTTAGTTTTGTTAATTTTCATACCGTATCTCTCTGTTAGAACCGTTTCCATTTCATTAAGAGCAGCTTCTAACTCTTCCTTGCTAGATGCTAATACCGCTATATCATCTGCAAATCTAAGCATATCAATTTTTTGTCCCTGCATAGTAATTCCAAATGTCTTCCTGCATTTGACAGTATTCATTGCCTTTTCAATGTACAAGTTAAAAATTAATGGGGATAGGGAACATTCCTGCCTCACCCCTTTCCTGATGTTTACTTCTTTACGTTCCTGCTCTAATTCTATTACTCCTGTTTGCTCTTTGTATAAGCTATGTACTATCCGTCTATCCCTATAACTCATTTCAATCTTTTTGAGTATTTCAAACATTTTTTTCCATTATACATTATCGAATGCTTTTTCCAGATCTACAAACCCTATATACACGCTTTCCCTTTTTTCTATTGTTTTCTCCATTATCACCCTCAGAGCTAAGATAGCCTCCCGTGTTCCCCTGTTTCGCCTAAACCCAAATTGGTCTTCTCCTAGTATTTCTTCAGCCCGTTTTTCCATTCGTCTTTGTACAATTATAGTTAATATTTTTGATACGTGTGCTGTCAAGCTTATTGTTCGAAAATTTTCACATCTATCAGCGCCTTTCTTTTTTGGTATAGTTACTATGATGTTATGTTGGTATCTCGCCTGTCTCATACATATAATTTACAAGTTGGAAGAGACGTTCTGTTACTGCTTGACCAACGGCTTTTAGAGTTTCCGCTTGCACCTTATCTGTACCCGGCGCCTTACCATTTTTCAGACCCTTTAATGCTAATTCAAATTCATCCTTAAGTATAGGATATCTCAAGTCATCATTTTCAATGTCTGATTCCTTTTCTAATGCAGTTAGTTCTTCTCCTGCATATAAATTCCCTATATATTCTTGCCACCTACCCACTTTCTCTACATTTTCTATAATGACATTTCCTCTCGCGTCCCTTATATTTTTGCTATACCGTTCTATATTCCTAAAATTGATTCTAATTAGTTCGTATGCTTCATCTGTCTTTCCTACTTCCATCTTAGTTTGTACCTCTTTGCACTTTTCATCAATCCATTGTTCTTTAGCGTTCCTGCATTTTCGAATAATTTCCCATTTTATGGCTTTGTATCTCTGTTTTCCTGTTTCGTCTGATTTATTTTTGTATTTTCGTTTTTTTTGTATTAAATTCAGGATATCTTTTGTTATCCATGGTTTTTTATTTTCTTTTTGTGTATACCCCAGAATATCTCTGGCCGCCATGTCGAGGCTGGATTTAATGTTATTCCATTCTGTTTCTACTTCCTTAGTATCAGATATTTTCCCGATATCTTTGAGCAATTCATTTGACCTTTTTTCGAATCTTTCTTGAATATCTTTCTCTTTTAGTTTCTGTTGGTCCAAGTGCCTTTTTCCGTTTCTTTTTTTCAAATTTTTAAATTTAAGTGCGGCCTTCATAATTACGATGTTGTGGTCAGTATCTATATCTGCTTCTGGGTAGCTTCTACAGTCTTTTGCTTGATTCCTAAACCGTTGTCTAACAAGAATGTAATCTATTTGATATCTTCCTATATCTCCTGGCATCTTCCACGTATATCGTCTTCTAGCATGATGTTAAAATAATGTGTTTGTAATGATTAAATTGTTTTTGCCGCAAATTTCTACCAGCCTACTTCCTCTGTCGTTTATAGTGCCTAAACCAAATAAACCTACTATCGCTCCTTCCCTACCTTCACCTACCACTGCATTAAAATCCCCCGTAATTATTAAATTTTCATGTGTATTAATATGTCCTCGATGTCTTTGTAGATCGCTTCTACCTCTTCGTCACTGTAGCTAGAGGTGGGCATGGATACTTGTATTATTACTGTGTTTACCGGTTTAGATTCTAATTTAACCATGAGTACTCTTTCATTCTCTTTTAAGTAATTTTCTACACAGTATCCTATCTTTTTCCGCATAACTATCCCCACACCCAAATTTCCCTCCTCTGCTCCTGTATGAATTATCCTGAAGTCTCCACTCCAAAAATCCCCCGCCTCTGGCCACCGAACTTCACTGATCCCTACTATGTCTAATGATAGCCTATTCATTTCGATTTTTAAATTCTCTAGCTTACCCACTTGCTTCATAGTTCTAACGTTCCACCCTCCGACTCGCAAAATGTTCCCGACTCTTATTCTTAACTTTCCGATCGCATCCTCCGAAGTAGTCCCTTCCCGGAGATCCGAATGGGGGATTATTTTAACTCCGGAATCTTTTACCCCAGAGAATGCCATCATGTTTGTTACAATTTAAGTACGCTGTGTACTTGGGAGATAATGTGGTGGTTTCTCGTTGCCTTCCACATCGCGGTAGTGTGTCTTAGACTGCCATACCGACCCCTATGGTCTCTGCCAATCTAAGTACCGAAAGAACCGCTGCCCTCTTTCGGGGACCTGTCTTAGTCTGGTTCCTCACTAACGACCCTACTACTTTGGTTGGACCTGTAGTTTGGCTCTTTAGCTCATTAGAACACGCAAGCCATTTCACCTGTTCTAGTAATCTAGAACTTCGGCAAGGTGCAGGTCCATTCGAAATGGACTATTTATGTATTGAGAATAGAAAGAATAAACAAATGAATTTGATGAAAATAATTGCCTTTAAGGTCTATACGCTTTTGCATACGATTGCACCACCCTTCAAAGCACTTTGTCCAGTCAGAAGTTGGTAGCTCTAAAACATGCGTTTTGAAAGCGTCAACTGCTTCTTCGGGCGATGAAAATCGTTGTCTACGCAGTTTATCTTTAATTACTGGAAACAAGAAGAAGTCATTAGGGGCTGTAAAGCGGATGACTCTTTAATTCGATCTTTTGTGTTTCCAAATACTCGTTTGTTGCATGTGATGTGTGTGAGCTGGCATTGTCATGATGCAAAATGATTCGTCGTTTTGGGTTGGTTTCTCTCAATTTACCGAAAACTTCAGGCAAACAAATGGTCGTATACTACGTTGAATTAACGGTCTTTTGATTTTCGAGAGCCACAGTTGCCACAGGCCCGGTTTTTATAAAGAGAAACGCCACCATTTGCTTCTTAACGCTTCGAAAACGAACAACCTTTGTTGGCTTTGCTTTACATTGAAACACCCAAACTGCCGACTGGCCTTTTCTTTCTGGCTTATACCGCTTTGGATGCACCACAACTGTATTTTAAAATCATTTTACGACACCAATCGAAACGAGCATTTTTTTGAACATCTGTCAACAAATGTGGAATCCAACGCGCACACAGCTTCTGAACACACAAATGTTTGTGCAAAATCTTATGTATGCTAGTCATACTAATGCTTAAACATCTCTCGATTTCTTGATATGTCAGATGACGATCTTCTTCAATTAGTTTTCGCAGAGCATCGATATTCTCCAGCAAAACGGTCGATTTTGGACGACCCTCTTTAACTTCGTCCGTGTGCAAACTACGTCCACGTTTGAATTTAGTGTACCAATGATATACAGTGGCTGTGGATGGCGCTTCATCCCCAAAAGTTGAATTCAGTTGATTGATACATTGTCTTGAGTTAGACCACGTCAAAAGTCATAATAAATCATAGCTCGAAAATTTTCGCGAGTTTATTCCATATTTTGACTGAGATAAAATTTTAAACACTGCAAAAAACACAAATAGTGCTCACTCGACAAAACGTTCTGAGTACCTATAACCTCAAAAATGTCAAACTTTACGATGGCAATACCAGTGTTGCCAGTTCTCTATACATAAATAGTGTCCCTCGTATGGTTTATTGCTTGTAGGGAATATCAATCCTGGGTTAGTAAATTAATTCAACTGCGCCTAGAGCGTTTAGGGTAACAGAATACCATGGCGTATGGCGGAAATTCTTTGTGCTGCCTCTAACAGATTAAGATCATAGCACATGAAATAACTGCAAGCTATTGGTAGAACAAGGTACTAGGATAAACTTTCCAGTTAACGGTCTATGGTCTGTTACGCAAAAAGTAAAAGCTTAATGACGCGAGTTGGTGTATGGTGGCTGTTGCCACAACAGTTTGTCCTTGTGGTACATGCCATAAAAGAAATTACAGAAACATCAGGGTTGCTGATCAATTTGTCTGCTGAGATACGCACAAGGAGAACTGCGCAAATTATGTTATATAGCATTGCCAACTCGAAGCCTATCACACAAACGTGCGTCAGGTTGGATGGACTTATAGCAAGAACTCAAAAACGATTTTACTATTCATCAGTACCTCATTAGTATAGCCAAATCCAAAATATTAGCGTTAATACTCAAAAATTACTAAAGTCATAAACAGTTTAAATGGGCCATCCAACTTGACGTCGAATTAAACGGACTTACCTAAACGAATTAAATATTTTTAAAAACTGTCTTAGCCCGTCGTTAGTACCTTTTAAGTACCCATCAAATCCAAAATTGCTTTGTTTGTACCCAAACATTGCAGAAGCTATACAACCAATTTAAATGGGCTTTCTAACTTGAGGTCAGGAACTTGAACGAATTGAAATTTTTAAAAATCGACTTAGCCAATGGTTAGTAACTTATTAAAACCCACAAACATCCAATATTGCTTCGTTAGTACCCAAAAAGTGCAAAAGCTATAAACAATTTAAGTGGGCCATTCAACTTGACGATAAGTTAGATGAAACAATTTCAACGAATTGAAATTTTTAAAAACCGACTTAGCCAATCGTTGGTACCTCGCTTGCACCCACCAAATTCCAAATTGCCTCGTCCGCACCCAAACATTGCAAAAGTGATAAGCAATATAAATGGAGCATCCAAAGTGACTAAGTTAGATAAACCCACTTAAACAAATTAAAGTTTTTAAAAACCGACTTAGCTAATCGTTAGTGCCTCCCTCAGTACACGCCAAATCCAAAATTGCATCGTAAGTAGCCAAATTATAAAAGTTATAAACAGTTTAAATGAGGCTTCGAACTTGATCTCAAGTTAGATAAAGACAAATCGAAATTATTAAAAACTGACTCAGCTAATCGTTAGTATCCACTAAATCTTAAATTGCATCGTTTGTACCAAAAGTTGCAAAGATTATAAACCATTTAGATTGACAACCAAACTTTACATCAACCTAGATGGATGCACTTGAACAAATTGAAATTTTTAAACACCAACCAAGCCAATCGTTAGGGCTTCATTAGTATCCACAAAATCTAAAATTGCTTGGTTAGTACCCAAATATTGCACAAGTAATAAACGATTTGAATGGACCATCCAATTTGATGCCAAGTAAGATGGAAATACTTGAACGAATTGAAATTTTTAAAACCGACTAAGACTAAAACCTCTTTGGTGCCCATTAAATCTAAAATGGTTTTGTTAGTACCCAAACATTGCAGAAGTTATAAGCAATTTAAATGGGTCATTCAACTTGACGTCAGGTTAGATGGACCCACCTGAATCAATTGAAATTTTTAAAAACCTACTTTGCCCATCGTTAGCACTTCATTAGTACTCACAAAATCCAAAATGCTTGGCTAGTACTCTAACATTGCAGAATTTACAAACAACATAAATGGGTCATCCAATTTGAAGTCTAGTTAGATGGACCCACTTCAACGAATTGAATTTTTAAAACCAATTTAGCTCATTGTTAGTTCCTCATTAGTAGGCACAAAATCCATAATTGCTTGGCTATTACCTATACATTGCAGAAGTTATAAACAATTAAAGAGGTCTTGTAACTTGACGTCAAGGTGAATGGACTCACTTGAACAAATTGAAATTATTAAAAACCGACTTAACTAATCGTTAGCACCTCGTTTGTAGCCATCAAGTCCAAAATTGCACCGTTTGAACCAAAAATTGTAAATGTTATAAACAATTTAAATGAGCCAAACAACTTGACGCCAAGTTAGATAGACCCACTTCAACGAATTGAAATTTTTAAAAACAGACTTAGTCAATCGTTAGAACCTCATTAAAACCAACAAAATCTAAAATTGCTTAATAAGCACCCAGACATTGCAGAAGTTATAAGCAATTTAAATAGGCCATTCAACTTGACGTCAGGTTAGATAGACGCACCTGAATCAATTGAAATTTTTAAAAGCCTACTTTTCCCATCGTTAACACCTCATTAGTACTCACAAAATCCAAAATGTTTGGCTAGTACTCAAACATTGCAGAAGTTACAAACAATTTAAATGGGTCATTCAATTTGATGTCAAGTTAGATGGACTCACTTCAAGGAATTGAATTTTTAACCAATTTAGCACATTGTTAATTCCTCATTAGTACGCACAAAATCTATAATAGCTTGGCTAGTACCCATACATTGCAAAAGTTATAAACAATTAAATGGACCTTGTAGCGTGACGTCAAGGTGGATGGACTCACTTGAACGAATTGAAATTTTTAAAAACCGACTTAACTAATCGTTAGTACCTCGTTTGTAGCCATCAACTCTAAAATTGCACTCTTTGTACCAAAAATTGTAAAGGTTATAAACAATTTAAATATACCAATTCAATACGCCAACTTAGTTGAACCCACTTGAACGAATTGAAATTTTTAAAAACCGACTTAACCAATCCTTAGTACCTCATTAGTACCCACAAAATCCAAAATTGCTTCGTTAATACACAGACATTGCAGAAGCTATAAACGATTTAAATGGGCAATCTAAGTTGATGCCAAGTTAGATAGACCCACTTGAACGAATTGAAATTTTTAAAAACCTATTTAGCCAATCGTTAGTACATGTTTAGTACCCATGAAATCCAAAATTGCTTCGTTAGAGCCTAAACATTGCAGAAGCTAGAAACAATTTAATTGGACCGTCCAATTTGACGTCAGGGTTAGATGGATCCGCCTCAACGAAATGAAATCTTTAAAACCCGACCCAGTTTATCGGTAGTACCTCATTAGTACCTATCAAATCAAAATTACTTCGTTAGTACCCATACGTTGCAGAAGTTATAAACAATTTAAATGGGCCATCCAATTAGAAGTCGAGTTAGATGAACCCACTTGAACAAATCGATATTTTTAGAAGCTGACTTAGTCAAACGGTAGGATCTTTTTATTACCCACGAAATTTCAAATTACATCGTTTGTATTCAGAAAAAGTTATTAACAATTTAGGTTGGCCATTCAACATAACGTCAAGTTAGATTGACATAACTGAACGAATTGAATTTTTAAAAACCGATTTGGTCAATCGTTAGTACCTCGTTATTACCTATCAAATCCAAATTGCTTCGTTTTTACCCAAACGTTGCAGAAATTATAAACAATTTAAATTGGCCATCCAATTTGACGTCACGTTAGATGGACCAACTTGAGCGAACTAAAATTTTTAAAAACAGACTAAGCCAATGACTAGCATCTCGTTGTTACCCACGAAATCCCAAATCGTATTGCTAGTATCTTCAAATTATAAAAGTTATAAACAATCTAAGTTGGCAACCAACTTAACTACAAGTTAGATGGACCTACTTATAACCGAAAAATCAAAACAACACTAGCTAGAAATATGATGAATACGCCAATCAATGCATCATACTCAAATATGAAAACAAAGCTGTCGTTCAAAAATCACAAAGACATCAGTCCGCAATATTACAAATGCACCAATCAATGGGTCATACACAAGTTTGGAAATAATTGTTTTCGCAAAATATCGATATCTTTTGCCGTTTATAAGCTGTCTTCCAAAAACCAAAAAAACACTGATTAGCAATATGACAATTGTGATAATCAATCGGTCATATTCTAACATGAAAATAATCGTCGTTACTAAATTTCGATGCTTCATGCTTTTTCAAAAACTAAAAGCGCACTAGCTAGCAATATGATAAATGCGGCGATCAATGCATCACACTTAATCATCATTGGACTTTTAAACGACAAACATTAAATACGTGACTGAATAAAAGCAATAATCAAAAATCCTAACAAAATACTATAATATGCAAAACGCTCACGTGATTGATGGAGCCTTTTGTCGAAGAATTAAACCAGGGAATTTGAGAAAATACCGAGTTTTGCCAGAGATAAGGCAAAGTACAAGCCTTGATCAATAAACACGCCACTGGAAACGATTGATGGGAAAGGCTTATAAATACAATAGAAAATGAATAAAAGTGCAGTTCATATTCAACCAAGCACAAACAATGCTCAAATGTAGTAGAAATTTACGTGATAAAATTAATTTGTGAAACATTAAAATTCAGAATAAGTAAAATTTGAAAGTGCAAAAATTGTGCCACGAAAAATAAGCCGATCTACAAATAGACGCATTTTGCTGAGACGGCTTTTGTTGATGCCATTTTGTTGAAACGGCTTTTGTTGATGCCATTTTGTTGAGAGGACTGTTATTGATGCCACTTTCGTTGATGTCAGTCTCGTTGATGTCATATGTATTAAGTTGTACTTCCAATAACGTGTCTGTATTAAATATTACAACTTTGCTACTCCTGTCCTGATGAGCCCCAGCTACGGCAGAGCGCGTCCGCGGGATGTTCTTGTGGCTGAATTTGAGTCACTTGCCATTAATTTTTTTTTACTTTGTATTAATTTAAGACTTATTAAACTTATTTCTCTTTTATATATATACATATATATATATATATATATATATATATATTGCTGTGTAACGTACAAAAAGCCTCGCCAGTTTCCTGGAATAAAATCACAAAAATTTTATTTTGAACTTGAGCCTCACTTTTGGGCGCTACGATTTGCTGTGATTCTCTTCTGATAATCGCCTCTTTACTCTTTCCGCCTCGGCTGCTTGCCTAGTTAAAACTCTCATCCTCATTCATAAAAAAAACAGACACATTCCTACCACAAACATCAACGTTAACTCTATTTACATCAATATATATAATACATTAAAATTTCAAAATTATATTGTAGCATAAATTTCAGTATCATAAAATTTCAAGATTAAATTTGTCATCATTTTAATTTACATCCAGAATTAAAGTCCTTGTAGGATGCCTACTAATTAATTTAACAATATTTGCAGACCTGAGTCTGAGTACAAAGGGAGCATCTTCCACCCCTTTACGTTAATTAAACAGGTTCGTCTAATTGAGCTCAAAGACAGACCCAAATTTTCATCATAATCAAGAACATAAATACTAAATACTCCTTTCTACTTAAACAAGAAAATTTCACCTTAAAATTAAAAATTTGTTGTTTGTACAAATTCACTACTGTCCATTTTAAGTAAACAAATTATAGAGTTATTCAACACATACCAAAACATCAAAAATCGAACAACAAAGCATAAGTTACCTGAAGGTTAATGCACTCGTGGCTCCAATGTACATCGTCCTTTGTTAATCACACCATTCCAACTGGGGTATGTTTAGGTCCTCTACACAACCATTCATCTAAAATTGTTTCGGGGCTTTTCAGGAACTCATCTATGTATATCTGAACTTGTTTTGTGGATCCACTCACGATTACGAATAACATTTGATTATTAACACCCCGGAAAAATAGCAAAGAAATTCATACTTCTTTCACGCTATACCCAAAACTGCCTACTTTTGTTTATTCATTTATCGTTACAAATTTGGATACTTGGTACAGTAATACTCGCAAATATAACTAAACTTTATTACCTTGTATCTTCTCTTCTAAGTGCACTAACGCATACTAACTTGTATCGTAGCACATAAATAGCAAACTGTTTTAAAGTATTTAATAATCACCAAAGAGCAAACTGTTCAAGGTATTGAATCAAAATCGAAAATCTAAGAGAGCGAAACTGTTTAAAGTCCGGGTTTATATAATGGCTAGCCTGTTCGTCGCTTTTGTCCCTCAAACGGACAATTTCCAGAATTTCGCATTCTCGGTTCCCTTTTCGACAGTCGGGTACGCGATTCTATTAACTTTGCACACGCGCCAGTTGAAAATCTGAGAAATTTTCCTCACGGCACGCAACCACGTCCGAGAATAACTAATTAATTTTGTATCGAAATCGTTACGTTTACACCTCTCATATCTGCATCTGATTACAACCAATCGTAGCTCTTGTGACGTTGCTCAAATTACGCCTTTTACTATCTGTGTCTCTGTCTTGCGCATATTATCCGTCTCTATCTACCCTGTTCTGAGTGGTACAAATCGATACTCTTTATTATCGGTTATTTCAGTCCACGTGGACAAATAAATAACCCACTTTATTAGCATTTCCCGTGAATATTAAGCGACGGTTTCTCCAAAATTCTCTGTAACCATTTGTTATCTACAAAATTTAAGCAGAACGTGACTTTTAAAAATACGCAGGTGTTCAATCGTAATACTTCTAAATAACACTTCTACGATTTTAATATTATTGGGTTTTTACAAGCTTTTATGCATATTATATGTTACTAATTGTTCAATTAACTCCAATTAAAATAATAATGAATGGCGTTGACTTCTACCCTTTAATTTTTTAGCGAATACAAATTAAATATTAATTATTATTTGTACACTTTGTTTAATACCCGTTTACTTAAAAATTGAGTTAATTTATATAAATTTTGCACGTACTTTCTATTTGTTTCTTTACTTGGAATAATTAAATTACATACACGTTGAGCATTTTAATTCTGCTTCTTTTTATAGAAAGCGTCCAGTAAATAATCCAAATCCCTTATTTTTAATGAAACGAATGAATTTTTATGCTTCACGGTTTTAATAACGCGTACCTTTTCCCAAAGCTTCCTTCTACACGGTGATTAAAATTATTTGATGTGATTATTTAATTTTCTACCCTGGTCTAAATTTGAGTAATATATATATATATATATATATATATATATATATATATTGTGTGTGTGTGTGTGTGTGTGTGTGTGCTTGTATATATATATATATATATATATAAAATATGATGTATCTGTAAATAAACTCTATGAAAATAATAGAGTCTATATATATATATATATATATATATATATATATAATTATGTATGGTCTGCTGTGTTCCTTATGTCTCCACGCCCCACCTTGGTTTTGCGTCAAAATATATTGTGTATGGTGATATCAAATAAAATTATAATTCAAAATAGGAGTTAAAGTTTAATAATTGCACCCCTAAATGTGGTGTTGGCCTTTTAATTGATTTTAATAAAGAAAAATTTTCAGTTTTAATTATGCCACGGCTTTTAAGACTCGTTCAGGGAAAAATTAAATCTAGTATTTATACTCTGTAAGAAAACGTGAGTTCTTTGTCCTCTTACAGGTATATAAAACACAGGCGCATAAAGCGTTGTTTGATCAAAACCACTTAACCTCTTTTAGTGCTTGTATCTCGTGGTTATTCAAAGATTGATAAATAGACTCAACAATATTTAATTTAGGTAAGCGTTTGAAATTCAAATTATTCACAAATTACTTTAAATGATGTGTATATAAAGATAACTTCAAATACCTGCAACTCCTCTGAATGTGCCTGGGTTGTACATGGACCTTGATACAGGATACAACAAAATCGCCTTGAATTCTTGCAGTGAATACCTGTTAAAAGCATGCTTTAGTTTTATGTTCAAATGGAATTGACTTTAGTTTTTAGGTTCTACAAATAAACTACTACTTCATCAACTGTATACTTAAATCGGCTCTATTACTAAGAACACTTTCAATACTTCACCAATATCAATTGGACCGTAATCCTATAAGACTGGACCCTGCTGCAAAATATCTCAATATCACTGGTGCAACTCGTCAATAACACAAGAGATGATACACCTTTTTATAAACATGAAACTCAGTGGAGTATTATTTTGTTAACCATTCAAATAAAATGCATACACTTTAAACACATATATTAATTTTATAAATTTAATTACAGGCTCCTCAAGCCAAAAACATCTATACAGTATACCAATTTAAAATCAACTTTTTTATTCTAAACATTTATCACCTAGGAAATCTAAAAACATTTACATCTTGCCTACTATATAATTAATTAAAGGGATACATTCATTACTTCATCCTTAACTGTACTTAATTGCTATTTTGGAACAGATTCTGGTGTTATTTGTATTAATTTTCATTTGTTGACATTTCATAAATTTTCATCACTTTATAATTAAAAATTACTAAACGACTTTCATTTACAGGTACATAAATTAATTAATGGAATAGAGTATCCTGAACAATTACAAACAACATTTCTATCAACAAAACCTATACACATTCAGTTGAAGTTACATTAGATACCCTTCGTATTGAAGAACAGTGAAAAAATGCTTTTTTAAACCTCAAACGCTGCATCACTAGTACATAACATTCTATATCTGCGTTTAACAAGTAATTATTCATCAATCTTTGTTTTATCGTAGTGTTTTAAATTTAGAATAGCTTGATAGGAGTGGTAAATTAATGTTTTTAGCCTCAGTACTAATAACTACCTTTTTTTAAACCATTTTATAATGTCAAATACCAAAATATATATATGCGATTTGTTTTAAAGTACACTGCGGAAACAGAGCATTTTTAAGCAACTTTAAAATTCCATGGTGTGTGTTATGTCCGTCATTGTTAATTAAATCTTCTAAAACTATTAAAGATTAAAAAATACACAAATGCCATTAATGTTGAATATTAATAACTTAACCTTACAAATATTTCAGTTTGACTTTTAAAAGCTTTCTACTTTGAGTGTACTTCTTGTTTGCCTGGTAGCATATATATATAATTATTAATACAGAAGAATAATCCACATTTGGAATGCAAATGAATGCTTGATATATATTAATAGTTATTAAGATGAAATGAAAACCCAACTTTGTATTTAAAGTTGAATTACCATTAAATGCAAGACGTAATTGAAAATCATTAACAAGGGCCAAGCTTCAGTAAGATTAAGTATAACATCAACTAAACAATTAGGCTAGATAGCTCAATTGGTTAGAGCACTGATCCGGAGAATCAGAGGTTGCAGGTTCAAATCCTGCTGTAGCCGTTCTTTTAGTGGTTTTCAATTACTAGTTCGATTTGAAATGGTAATTCAACTTTAAATACAAAGTTGGGTTTTCATTTCATCTTAATAACTATTAATATATATCAAGCATTCATTTGCATTCCAAATGTGGATTATTCTTCTGTATTAATAATAATATAATTACATGTTTGTATTATTCCGAACGTTGCAAAACTGGGATGATCAAGTTATTAGTACATGAATTATGTATATAACTAGATTCAATTTCCTTAAATGCAAGACGTAATTGAAAATCATTAACAAGGGCCAAGCTTCAGTAAGATTAAGTATAACATCATCTAAACAATTAGGCTAGATAGCTCAATTGGTTAGAGCACTGATCCGGAGAATCAGAGGTTGCAGGTTCAAATCCTGCTGTAGCCGTTCTTTTAGTGGTTTTCAATTACTAGTTCGATTTGAAATGGTAATTCAACTTTAAATACAAAGTTGGGTTTTCATTTCATCTTAATAACTATTAATATATATCAAGCATTCATTTGCATTCCAAATGTGGATTATTCTTCTGTATTAATAATAATATAATTACATGTTTGTATTATTCCGAACGTTGCAAAACTGGGATGATCAAGTTATTAGTACATGAATTATGTATATAACTAGATTCAATTTCCTTAAATGCAAGACGTAATTGAAAATCATTAACAAGGGCCAAGCTTCAGTAAGATTAAGTATAACATCATCTAAACAATTAGGCTAGATAGCTCAATTGGTTAGAGCACTGATCCGGAGAATCAGAGGTTGCAGGTTCAAATCCTGCTGTAGCCGTTCTTTTAGTGGTTTTCAATTACTAGTTCGATTTGAAATGGTAATTCAACTTTAAATACAAAGTTGGGTTTTCATTTCATCTTAATAACTATTAATATATATCAAGCATTCATTTGCATTCCAAATGTGGATTATTCTTCTGTATTAATAATAATATAATTACATGTTTGTATTATTCCGAACGTTGCAAAACTGGGATGATCAAGTTATTAGTACATGAATTATGTATATAACTAGATTCAATTTCCTTAAATGCAAGACGTAATTGAAAATCATTAACAAGGGCAAGCTTCAGTAAGATTAAGTATAACATCATCTAAACAATTAGGCTAGATAGCTCAATTGGTTAGAGCACTGATCCGGATAATCAGAGGTTGCAGGTTCAAATCCTGCTGTAGCCGTTCTTTTAGTGGTTTTCAATTAATAGTTCGATTTGAAATAGTAAATCAACTTTAAATACAAAGTTGGGTTTCATTTCATCTTAATAACTATTAATATATATCAAGCATTCATTTGCATTCCAAATGTGGATTATTCTTCTGTATTAATAATAATATAATTACATG
>JARFIW010001504.1:48740-396240 GCA_036346225.1 Platerodrilus igneus | reverse complement strand
GTATTCATTGTTATTTGCTTATTCTAATCTAAACCGAAATAAATTTGGCGTTTGTTTATTTCCTAGTTAAATTGGATTTTTGAACAAATGTAATACTTTATGTCACGTACGATTTATTCAAATAATGCATAATTTTAGCTTGCGTATACGATGATATATTTAACGCACTTGTTAAATATTTATCAAGCCAATTCATATAGGTTTTCCGTTGATTTAATTTTGATGCATTTTGTTACGTTTTTAAATCTTAACTTTGCTCGTAACTACTCTTGGATATTTCTATTTCTTATGTGTTTAATCTATTGTACTTTTATGTACAGTGTGCTCTCAACTAACAATATGTATAGTGACCTATTTACTCTTATAATATCTGTAATTTTGTGCTTTTGTTAACTGGAAGTTTCTTTTATTTATTCTACGACCCCTGTGACTTAACCTATCCCTAAACTACCCTATAATTATGGCAATATATATATATATATATATATTGACGTGGAATCATAGGTCAAATAGGTGTAGACAATAAAATTTTATTAACTGTGTATATAGGAAACAAGAGTAAATTATTTACGTGCTAAATTAATTAATTTATATAGTGAAAACGGACGGTTATTAAGATATTTTTTAATTTTTAAATTGGAATGTTAAAATTGCATAAGAGAAGAAAGCTTTAGAGTACATAAAAACTTAAGGATACGCATAAGTAATCATAATAATTTTAAATCAAACGCATGGAAGTAGAAAGAGAGCTTGCATGTATAGAAAATCAATAATTTTAAACGCAAATTTTTCCATTTACATAAAAGCAAATGTTCGTTTACAAGTACTAAGAATGGATAAATTAGGAATTGTTATTCTAAACAACAAGTTGTTTCGAGAAACACCTGTTGATTAAATGTCAGGTTCACGGAATCTTAAACAAACGTTAGCACAAAATTCTGTAAAAGTTTGTTTGCAACGGTCAGTGTATAAGCTGCTACAATTACAAGTGCCTTGAAGACTGAGTGGAATAAACGATCGATAATGTAAGACAGACAGAGAAACGTATAAATAAAGCGTTGGGTACAAGTCACGTACGAAATACACGGGTAAATGTGAAGGCCAGATACAACATCGATTTTCTGTAGCTTAAGAGGGGTTCTAAAGAAGACAACAAATATGCGTGAAACGGAGATAGATAGCTAATAGGTGGAGCGTTGTGACGAAGGAAAATTATATCATTGGTCGATGGCTAGCAGTTTTCAAAAAAAGCACGTCCGTGGAGGGTATCGACCAAAATTCTATGTAACAACACGACGAACGGAGGATTTTTTAGAAGTTAGTGTTCGTTACGTTCGAAATTTTAAGAATCAGTTTAGAAAATAAGCTTTTCAATAGAACTAGGTTCCATGAGGGTTTTAGAAAAGCGTATAAATACACGAACAAAGATATTAAAGCTCTTTTTCCCTTTAGATCTGAGACCGTGCTTAGATCTGCAATGTAATAATAGTAAATGCTCTTACGGGTATTAATTATTTTGTTTAGTCAGCAAAGTTGCATATAACATCCTGCTTTGAAATTATGAAAGCTGTAGTAACGTACCGCTATAGTTGTAAATGTGATATTGCACGAGTTGGTGCTTTTGTTTAGATAAAAGGTGCCGTTACTACAACGACTCGATTAAATGAAGGGATGATATTTGGGTAAGCGAAGCCTAAAGCGTAATTTGTATGCATGACGTATATTTGGTATGGAATGTTACGTTTGAGACAAGATGGTGGAGGATCAGTTGGATCCTGGCACAATGGAAGTATATGGACACAACGACGAGGGTTTCTGGTAACCATCTTCAGCGGTGACGAGGAACGAAGGCGACTCCAGTTAAAGAAACCTAATTTCCTGTTTTTGTATAAACATTTGTGTTGATATTTTTTGTGTTTGTGTGATTTGACTTATTGGGGGAGGATTTATTACCATAAAACTTATTTAAAGAGGTATATGCGCAGGACAATTAATTTTGACTATTAAAAAAGGGTTTATTGATGATATATAAAGATATTTTCTTGCTATAAAGTGTTGTTGTAAGGAGTAAACAGGTCTTTAAATTTGTTTCCAATGAAATGCAAGTTTAAAAACATTTACAGAAACTGGGTTATAATGAGCTCAAAATAGACCAGAATAGAGTCAAACTAGAGTTGCATGTGGGGTCTATCTACTCGTATTATATAGAATTTGTTAAAATACATTAAAACCAAGGACTTTAAAGTATTTAATAGTTGAGCTGGTAACAGTTGTAACAAACTGTCTGTACCAAGGTGTAAATATTTTGTTAAGAATGGAAACTTGTTAATATGTGTAAATAAAAAGGTTGTATGGTTGTTGTATTATTTGATTGGTAATTTCATTTGACTGTGTGTGTGTGTGTGTGTGAAAGGTATGTACTTAAAATGGTAGGTATTCAAGAAGAGGCTGATTGCTGAGCTACCCAAGGTGAGCAGAAATACGAAGGCGTCCAAAAAGGTAGGGGAAGAAATTTTTTTATTTTTTTTGAAAATTTTATGACGGCCCAACGCTGGGGCTCGATGTTAAAGCTTGTTCCTGACTTCCACGGCAATATATATATATATATATATATATATATATATATATATATATATTGCTATGATACTGGCGGATTATCGAGCCCCGACGTTGGGCCGTATATTTATTTGCTATGGTATTCGAAGAATTATCATGCCCCTACGTTGTGCTGCATTATTTATTTGCTACGTACTCTAAATTATTGGACCACCATTTTAATATTCACGATTAAGTGTAATTATCTCCTCCTCCAGCTGTTTTCTTAATATTGCTATCAACTGGACTTTATCATTAAACAACTCTATCTACCAATGGCAAAATTCGATACGTTACCGCCTTGCGGGTTATCACTTTCCTATTCAACTTGTGGCTCCGCCTTTGTACTATTTAAATCTTATGACCTCGGCTAGCATTTATTTGCAATTATAAAATTCAGTAAATTTAGATTCTATATAATAAAACCAATATGTTATGTACAGCTTTTGAAATCATTTGTAATACATTTCTTATAAATTTCATTTATTAACAACCATCTAGTATGTACTCAAAAACCCAAAGTCACCAAAGAAAACTTATTATCTTGACCAACAAAGTGTAGAATATTCTAAACCTGTTTTCTTATTACTCATTCAATATGTATGCAACCTCTTTTGTTGACTTCTTCACACGCATATCATATTTAGCAAATTCAATATTAAAAATAAAATAAAAATTCATATGAAAAAACAAATGTCTTATAACTAAAAATCTGACCTGGTTTTATCTTTTTCACATCGACGCTTCCAATAAAAATGATCTTCCCCAATTCTGGATTCCATTCAAATTATTACACTATGGACCATCACCATTAAATTACATACCCCAATTTATTTCAATTCCTCAAACTTAGACTCTTATCATTCTTGCCCCAGACTTAAAATTGTAGTTTGTTTCATCCCTGTACTTCAAGATTGTATTATTCTTCTTTTCCCCTTGACATTTAAATTGTATTGCTGTATTTTTTTCTTAACATCAGAATCCTAGTCTATTTCCCTCAGACCTCGAAACCCTATTATTTTTATGTCTTAGTTTACAATAAATTCATTAAAAACGTACTTACGTTTAAACGGTAATTGTAATCTTCATATTTGTACTCATTTAATTTTTCACTTTTATACTTGTTACGTATTACTTTCTTTAATGGCAATGCACTTCGGCCTTCATTGAGTTCAAAACTGACTTTCTTATCAAGGTGCTTGCTAATATAATCTCGAATTCCCACTCCATCCGTGGGTCTGGTCTAGAACTCGTCGCTTGTCTCTGACCAATCAAATAATTTTATTTGGATCAGTTTCTGATGTAATGCTCCACGTTTTCCCATAATCACAACCTGCCCGCAGCTGTGTTCTATTATCAACATGCTGTATTTTGATAGATTACTTGCTTTTCTATAAACAACTGATGCAACCCGACTTTAAATTTCCATGTTTACATGCGATTCACGCAATTTTTAATCATTTCTCTTATCAAAATGGTTAGATCTTTGTACGCATTTATATTAACTACCTGAAACTCTATTTCTATATCCGTATTAATTTAATCGTCTGGAACTCTTCTTCTAAATGCGTGTCTAATTACTCTTTATCATTCATTTCCCAATATACGCGTGTTTCCACTGAAAAATATCTTTATTTGTTTTACCTAAACCAACTAAACTTTATCTACAGGGTATTTAATGTCTACTATTTACTTAATACATGTATTTCTCATTCCTACGCCAACCATGCGTCTTCCTATGTTTACCTGCGTCGCCCAAAACTATCTCTACTCTATATACAGGGTGTTGACTACTTACTATCTACAAACTATGTCTATTTCTTAATTATTTCCTTAAATAAGTGTGGTTTTCTGCTGCCTATTCTAATTACTCATTCCCGAACGACCTTTACTATAACGTGCACCCTTAAGCAACCCCTTATCACAGCAATATATATATATATATATATATATATATATATATATATGTATGTATGTAAACAAATTTTAAATTTTGTCTAAATTAGATAGCGCGTTAAGGAGACACAATAATATTTCATTTTTATTGGTTCATGGCGTACCGTTACAAATTAAAATACCTTTACGGATTATTTAGTTATACTACAAATAATGTCTCTACTGTTTTACGAATATTTTAATATCCCGAAATTATTGAGGTAGGTATTCGTTCTGCGATATTTTATATTAACCAGTTCGTTTACAAGTTTTTATTTTAAAAATTTGAGTTTATTCGTCAGCTACGATTGGCTGATTGATTCTGTAACATTAAATAAAACAAATAAAGAGTAATCGTTACGACAGGATTAATAAAGTCACAACACGTTTACAATTACTATTGCCAAATTGGTAAGAGGATTGTAAAATTCGATGCTTATGAATATCGTTGCGCTATCATTTTTACAGCTTAATTTGGGTTTGGATTATCAAAGCAAATAATTTTCAGCTTTCTATATGTATATACAAGCAAAAGCTAAAATAAGTATATTTGTAAGTTTAACGTTGTAAATGGCGTTTCAAATTTTCGTCTGAAATGAAGGTAAAAATTTAAAGCAAAATAAATATTTTAAAATATGTGTAAATGGTGTGCCAAGTTGTATTTCAAGTTCTTTAGATCGCACCCCTTTGATGTACATCTGTATGGAGCATCTCGTATTTTTATCTCAGGGAATAATGCTACAGTAGGAACGTAGTTGAGCAAGTACCATTGTACAAAATATCAATCGGATTGGTTTTTGTTGTGACGCATGCGCGCTGTAATGAAATTGTTCTCCCTGTACCTCGGTCATTCTTGGTTGGGTTCTTCTAGTATTACAGCAGTTTTTAGACTAGCATTTACACCTATAAGGAGGTATGTTCAACTTTTATTTTTCTTAAACTTAGCAAAATATATTGAATTTAATTCATCATTTTAGTCATGGGTCGTGTGCGTACTAAAACCGTTAAAAGAGCTGGAACAGTTATAATTGAGAAGTATTATTGTCGTCTAACATTGGACTTCCACGCAAATAAAAGAATTTGTGATGAAGTTGCAATATTCCCCACAAAAACACTGCGGAACAAGGTTGCTGGATATATCACTCATTTAATGAAGCGGGTCAGACATTCCGAATTTCGATCAAGCTACAACAGGATGAGCGGGAAAGACGAGATAATTTTGTTCCTGAGATTTCTGCCTTGGAACAAGGTATTATAGAAGTACATTTAGAATCAAAAGAAATGTTGATGGAACTTGGAATGAACAACATTATTAATCGTTTGCAGTTTACGGTCCCGCCGAAGTATTCTCGTAACAAGCGCATACGTGATTAAGTTTAGTAATATAAACTTTAAGTATGTGGTTAATTCTTCATTTTTATATATGTTAATTATAAATCAGATCATCTTCCATAAATTGGGTTTACATAACATTGTATTTTTTAGGTATCAAGTAGGTGATTTTTTAAATATTACAAGATGCTCATTAATATCATATTTTTATGGCTTCTGCTACATCCAAAAAAATTGAGGATGAGCATATGTTCTGCCAATGCTTATCTATAGTGCCTTTATCTAAATCTTAATTGTTTTTGTTTATTTGTGGAATAGAATATTTTTAATTTTTTTTAAATAATTATAAAGAGTCTGCTAAAGGTAAATTATGTACACACCGCATTGTTCACTACAAGTAACTTTATATAAAAGAAGGCTCAGATCTAAGGAAAGACCGAGGAGCACGTATCCCTCGCGGTAAATTTTAAGAAGCGGCCCTTTTGACAAGCGAGAAAAAACTTTTTTAGGTAATTTTAAAATCCAATGGTGTTAAAATTTACTTTGCAAGATTTTGCGGTTTTTGGTTTGTGACAGAGACGCACAAAGGTCAAAGACTACATAAATATAAATTTTGTCAAGCAATAAATAAGTTGGCCATTAAACTTGAACAGAAACAGCATAGGTTAGATAAGATTAGGATAGATATGCTTGGTCCTACATTAAAAACTGTTGGCAAGTTAGCGCATCTATTGAAATATGGTAAAACTAAACGACGTTAAAATCTACTACCATGGTTCGCGACTTCTATATTCAAAAGGTTGAGAACCAGACTCTGAAGGTTTTAAATAAAACTAAAAATTCCAATTGTAAAAAATAATTTTGTCTCATATCAGGCAAGTGTTCTACAAGCATAATTGATAAAAATTAATTTGTTCATTGTTTTATATAAAGAAAATAAAGAAATTAATTGTTGTCTATTATACTTGTACAACGATTGCCTGATACCAAGCAAAATTATTTTCCATAAGCTAGATGACCATAGTCTCGGACGGCCCAATTTTTACATCAATATTGGGTGCAGTACTTTCTTTGAAAGTCCGCTGATGTAGTCACACATTCTCCTTATAAATTAGAAACGGAACCGGTAAGTTAACCAATAAGTTCCTATTGTAATAGCCAAAGCTGTTTCAATAAACTACTAACAGTAGTACAATTTTAGGATTCTTGTTCTCAGTTACCATTAGGTTTGCAAAGATTTTATAATTGCGTGTGTATGTATGAATTTATAGAAAAATTGGAAATTTGGTATTTAGTTACATAATGGTCATCATCATTAGGTCTTCAGTCCTGGAACTGATTAGACGCGTACCATCATTGTTTTCTATTCTGAACTAACCTACAGATTTCCTTGAAATTTGCACAGTCTGCATCTATCACTATCTGATCTAGGTCTACATCTACCTCTTTTTTCCTATCTCTGCTTGTAATATATCCCATACTATTCCCCAAAAATGCCTTAGAACGTATTCCGCCCTTCTATTTCTTGTTCCCCTACTATTTCTATAACCTATTTGTTATTATCTTTGTCTGTCCACGCTATCGTTCTCATACATTTTAAGCACAGCATTTCAAAAGGCTGCTACCGTTTTTCTGTCTGCGTTTTAGACTGCCCGTATTTCATAGGCATACTGTGCTGTGCTCCACACATGTGCTTTCAACACTTTTCTTCTTGTTCTATGTTTGTTGTCTTTCCTCATAGGCGCTGTTTTTTCTGGTTAGATGCAGTTTGGTCACCTATTGTTTTACAGTTATATACCCTATTTCTCCAACCTTCAGTGGTTGTGAAGGGAGGTAAGCAGCCTGTGGCTGCCAAGTTCCCCCAACACTTAAACATTTACCGATTTAATATATTTTCCAATATATCTTTTCGCACAGTCAACATTAGTTGCAGATATTTCGCAACTAATAACTAGTTGTTTATACTAATCATCAGATTTATCTGCGCTTATTTTTTCGTCATTAGGTTTTCCGTCTCAAAACTGGTTGGACACGTACCTGCACTTATTTATATTCTCAGCTAGCCTACATAGTTCCCTGAAATTCTCACACAGCATGTATATACAGCTCGTTCCCTTTCTATTGTTTTCTAATTTTATGCCCTATTTCACCGAGATTCAGTAAAGAGGGTTAAGCAACCGGTGGCTAACAAGATCCCCCAACACTTAGACATTTGCCGAAATAATGGTTTTTCAGTAAATCCTTTCACACACTTAACATTATTCGAGAATATTGCCCAACCAATTCTTGTAGTTACTTATAATAATTATCATGTTTAAGCACAGTTATTTTTTCGTCATTAGTTTATCCATCTTGGGATTCGTTGAATGCGTACCTCCATTGATTTCTATTCTGGGCTAGCCTACACATCTCCCTGAAACCCCTATAGCCTAAATCTTTTACTATCTGTGTGCAGTAGTCTAACCTAGCTCTGCCTCTTCTCTTTTTTCCTATCTTTGCTTCTAATATATTCCGCACTATTCCCTCATGCCGTAGTATGTGACCTACCATCCTATCTCTCCTATTTTTACCGTTTTCTACATATTTCTTTCTTCCCCTACCATTTTTAGTACTTCTTCGGTCTTAATTTTGTCTGTCCATGACATCTTCATCATACGTCTGTAGCACCATATTTCAAAGACTTCCACCATTTTCTTGTCCGCTTCTTCTACTGTCCAGGTTTCACAACCGTACAGTGCTGTGCTCCACACATATGTTTTAAGCAATCTTTTCCTTGTTTCTATGTTTGCGGTCTTTGAGCACAGTAGTTGCTTTTTCTTGTTAAATGTAGCACGACCTTGTGCTAATATTTGTTTTATATCTATTGTGCTTTTCCCATCTTGCGTTATTTGGCTTCCTAGGTAGCAGAAATCCTTAACCTCTTGTAAGTTCGTGTTACATACTTGTATTCTTGTTTTTGATTTATTTTTCCTACCTTTGCATACTAGAACTTTAGTTTTAGCTTTGTTAATTTTCATACCGTATCTCGCTTCTAACTCTTCCTTGCTAGACGCTAATACCGCTTTATCATCTGCAAATCTAAGCATATTAATTTTTTGTCCCTGCATAGTAATTCCAAATGTCTTCCTGCATTTGACAGTATTCATTGCATCTTCTATGTACAAGTTAAAAATCAATGGGGATAGAGCACATCCCTGTCTCACCCCTTTCTTAATGTTTACTTCTTTACGTTCCTGCTCTAATTCTATTACTGCTGTTTGCTCTTTGTGTGCTATTCGTCTATCCCTATAACTCATTCCAATCTTTTTGAGTATTTCGAACATTTTTTTCCAATTTACATTGTCGAATGCTTTTTCCAGATCTACAAACCCTATATACACGCTTTCCCCTTTTCTATTGTTTTCTCCATTATCACTCTCAGAGCTAAAATAGCCTCCCGTGTTCCCCTGTTTTGCCTAAACCCAAATTGGTCTTCTCCTAGTATTTCTTCCGCCCGTTTTTCTATTCGTCTTTGCACAATTCTAGTTAATATTTTTGACACGTGTGCTGTCAAACTTATTGTTCGAAAATTTTCACATTTTTCCGCGCATTTTTTTTTGGTATAGTTACTATGATACTACGTTTGAAATCTTTGGGTATCTCGCCTGTCTCATACATGTAGCTTACAAGTTGGAAGAGACGTTCTGTTACTGCTTGTCCAGCGGCTTTTAGAGTTTCTGCTTGCACCTTATCTGTACCCGGCGCATTACCATTTTCCAGACTCTTTAATGCTAATTCAAACTCATCTGTAAGTATAGGATATCCCAAGTCATCATTTTCAATGTGTGATTCCTGTTCTAATGTAGTTAGTTTCTCTCCTGCATATAAATTCCCTTTATATTCTTGCCATCTACCCACTTTCTCTACGATTTCTATAATGACGTTTCCTTGTGCGTCCCTTATATTTTTGCTATACGGTTTTATATCCCTAAAATTCATTCTAATTAATTTGTATGCTTCGTCTGTCTTTCCTATTTCCATTTTCGTTTGTACCTCTTTGCACTTTTCATCAATCCATTGTTCTTCAGCTTTCCTGCATTTACGAATAATTTCCCATTTTATGGCTTTGTATCTCTGTTTTCCTGTTTCGTCTGATTTATTTTTGTATTTTCGTCTTTCTTCTATTAAATTCAGGATATCCTTTGTTATCTATGGTTTCTTATTTTCTTTTTGTGTATACTCCAGAATATCTCTGGCCGTCATGTCTAGGCTGGATTTAATGTTATTCCATTTTGTTTCTACTTCCTTAGTATAAGATAGTTTACCAATATCTTTGAGCAATTCATTTGGCTTTTTTCGAATCTTTCTTGAATATCTTTATCTTTTAGTTTCTCTAAGTCCAAGTACCTTTTTCCGTTTCTTTTTTCACATTCTTAAATTTAAGTGCGGCCTTCATAATTACCATGTTGAGGTCAGTATCTATATCTGCTTCTGGGTAGCTTCTACAGTTTTTTACTTGATTCCTAAACCGTTGTCTAACAAGAATGTAATCTATTTGATATCTTCCTATATCTCCTGGTATCTTCCACGTATATAGTCTTCTATTATGATGTTGAAATAATGTGTTTGTGATGATTAAATTGTTCTTGTCGCAAAATTCTACCAGCCTATTTCCCCTGTCGTTTCTCGTGCCTAAACCAAATAAACCTACTACCGCTCCTTCCCTACCCTCACCTACCACGGCATTAAAATCCTTTGTAATTATTAAATTTTCATGTCCTTTTACGTATCTTAATATGTCTTCGATATCTTTGTAGATGGCTTCTACCTCTTCGTCACTGTAGCTAGAGGTGGGCATGTATACTTGTATTATTACTGTGTTTACCGGTTTATATTCTAACCTAACCATGAGTACTCTTTCATTCTTTTGTAAGTAATTTTCTACACAGTATCCTATCTTTTTCCGCATAACTATTCTCACACCCAAATTTCCTTCCTCTGCTACTGTATGAATTACCCTGAAGTCACCACTCCAAAAATCCCCCGCCTTTGGCCACCGAACTTCTCTGATCCCTACTATGTCTAGTGATAACCTATTCATTTCGATTTTTAGGTTCTCTAGTTGACCTACTTGCTTCATACTTCTAACATTCCACGCTCCAACTCGCAGAATGTTCCCGACTCTTCTTTTTAACTTTCCGATCGCATCCTCCGATGTAGTCCCCTCTCGGAGATCCGACTGGGGGACAATTTTAACTCCGGAATCTTTTACCCCAGAGAATGTCATTATGTTTGTTACAATTTAAGTACGCTGTGTACTTGGGAGATAATGTGGTGGTTTCCCGTTGCCTTCCATATCGCGGTAGTGTGTCTTAGGCTGCCATACCGACCTTTATGGTCTCTGCCAATCTAAGTACCGAAAGAGCCGCTGCCCTCTTTTGGGGACCTGTCTTAGTCTAATTCCTCACTAACGACCCTACTACTATGGTTGGACGTGTAGTTTGGCTCTTTAGCTCATTAGAACACGCAAGCCATTTCACCTGTTCTAGTAATTTAGAACTTTGGCAAGGTGCAGGTCCATTCGAAATGGTACATAATGGTAAACATGAATTTTTTTAGTAAACACATATAGTAGCACCAATTAGAGATGCCACAAATATTCAGCAATGATTTCATTTCATATAACGGAGCCATAAAATAGTTTCAAACCATGGAAACTTTATGCAGAAATATCTAACTTGCAACTGCTGAAACTGACGCGTTTGATTGACTGTCCGAATAGATCCAAACAAGCACCTAGTTCATACGCTATCTCTTTATGAAGTACATAATCTAATGTCATCAGGATCATATTAAAACATATCGCCATGTACTAATTAATTTTTATTAGTTTAATATTTAAGGACGCTAAAAAGGTTAGCAACAAAACCTCACAAATATTATGCAATATAATAAACTCGTCCTTAAAAATCTTAAATTTAGTGACCTAAAACTAATGCCACGCTGTATATATGTTTATTTAAAAATACTTCAGGTTTCGGACGTTCTACTGCCACTAAATTTTCATCGAAGATAGTAACATTTTTGAATAGAGAGTTAGATATTTTAGTTTCAGCGTATTTGTTTGCGTATATTCCCCATTGTTTTTCAAAAACGGCATTATTCATCAACTTGAATAAATTTTTATCAAATTCATTCTTTGCACGTTACCAAAGTACAGTTTTCAAATCAATGTAAGATTTTAACCAAGAGATTTGTTTAAATTTCAGTACTCGGTGGATTGTTGTTAATTTAAGTCCATTTGCTAAAGCTTGTTTTAGACTTCTATAGTGGATCACATATATCTTTTTACACTTAGCCATTAACTTGATGCTTTGTGTTTTTGATACAGGCGGTTGTCCAGTCTTTGGATCAATATGCTCAGGATAAAAAGAGATGTCTTTATGTAAATCATGTATTTGTTCGGGATTCTTCAAATCCACCTCCAAGATATAGCTTTCAGAAGCATCACCGATAACTAATGTTACGTCGATGTTAGTGTCCGTCTATTCAAAGCTTCCATAGGGTAAAGGTAGGCTCATTTCCCATCCATACTCATTATTGACATGGTAGTACATAAGGTATACGTCGGGTTTGCATGGATCATACGTTGGTAAATTTCTAATGTTTGCAGAAGCACGGCGTTTCTAACATACTTGGCTGATCACACCTTGTATACCTTTCTCTATGAACATGAGCTGATCTATATCTGTCAGTAACTCTAGCTCCTGTCTCGTATGCTTATACACCCAACTTAAATTAATCAAATGCTAACTATTTTTAAATTGATGCTCAAGTTGTTGACGTTAATATCTATGCAAAAAGACAAAAGAAACAGTAAAACGGGCTCTAATACAAACTTTGATTGACTAATTTTTAATTTAAAGAATGATTACATAGTCGCCCGTGCATTGTGAACGTGAGTTTTGCAAGGTGGCGTTGGCAATTTACTGAATAATTATGAGTAATAACATTATGAACAGCAAATAAAATGTCTATTCTTCACAGCAGCATCCAAAAAATAACTAAAACAGAAAACTGTACCTTGAGCTATCTCCTTTGTGCTGGGATCATTTTATTCACCTTATGGATGGGAAAATGCGGCTGCATTTTTATATTGGCTAGATGCTGGAACCACCAGCTTAACTCATACTAGCACAGAAAGTATTTTTAATAATGCGACTTTACAACATGTTTTTGCGATAAGATGTAGTATTCAATTGTACCGCTTTTAAAGCACGGTCTTTATTTCATAAGAGAATAACCATGTATGGGGTAGATATTTGACTTTTACAGATATCGTCGAAGGATCAAGTGTGCAGAATTCTCAGACACAGCTGCAAAAATTTACAGCTTGCCAACAAGGAGATAACGCAATTAACAAATGATTTTTAAACAAAGGAAAGCAATCTTATTACTTTGAAACATCTTAGCAGCTGCAGGATAACAGATAACAAACCCATTGCAAGTGTTCATTTATTAAGCAGATGGTTAAGTGGACTTATATTTTAGAAGAAAGCTGTGCATTTATGTGCAACTGTAATTAAAATGTAGTTACAACTGGTGGTAGAATTTATTGCAACTACTTTGTAACGTAAATTTTTCTAAGCAGCTGTTTGATATTATAAGGCAAACTTTTATATAGTGTAATTCCTTGAGAAATTTTATAAAATAATACTAATTCAAATGGCGTGAAATCGAGCTTGTTGAGAAATTTTAGGACGTTTTAAATAGAATTAGGATAAATAAATATTCACGCAGAAAAAACTACTTGCAGGGTTTTGAACATAACAAATTCTTTCAACTCCACCATTATTGTGGTCTTGCATCATTTTCTTTAAACCATTCGGGTGCTGAAAGTTAATCATGCATAGTTAAAGAAAACTCTTACCAAGGGTTGTAACTTTGTACTGGGCGGTCCGATTTAAAAAATTCCAACAAATTTAAACAGAGACCACGCCTCTATTACGGGGTTAACTAAGAAATTACACCCCCTATTATGAGGTTAGCTATAGAAATCAAAGTGCAAACTGTCCCGGTTCCGTTATCAACATTCTACTACGCCAGTTTTGTACAGATATGTATTTTTTAAATTTGAGGACGGTGCAGCCAAAGCAGTAATTTTAAAACTCCTATCTAGTGCCCTTTTGACATTTTTATTTATAACTTGAAAACGAGTCGAGTTATTTATATCTTGTCAAGTGTTATTAATATTTCTGCTCCAGTTAGAATACATGTTTGTATATAATTGAATAATAAGTAATTATGTAACAATTATTGGTCCAGAAAAAGTCGTAAGTTCTAAGAACTTATGCTAATATTGGCAAAGTAAAAATATCTTTTGTAATAGCTGACTATGTTCTTATTCTAATGATTTGTTTTTATTTTTGTAGTCAAGCTTATGTCCGATTTGAAGATGTCTATATAGTGTTTATAAATAAACTACCATTTCTGCCATAAACTGATTGACCATCAGCTACTTTGGATATATCTGTATACCTCAGGTCAGGTATGTAATGGAGCTGTATGTGGGAAGGCAAAAAATTACTATATAATATAAAAAAATGGATGTGTAGTAGGCTTTCTTTTACGCAATTGCTTGGGCTCGATAGCTTAAAAACGGTCCACCGGTTGGGTTAACTATGAATACAAGGTATGCTGGCTGCTTACTATGAGAATACTTTTTAGCCGGGTCCAACCCCACTTGTTGGTTTTCCAAGTACGAAGACGGCTCCGTGGCGTAGTGATATGTGTGTGACTACTGGTAGCGACGAGCAACCATCCTTACATTGTTCAAAAAAAAAGGGGCTGCGTGCGCGAAGAACAAGCAGTTGCGGTTTGACCATGCTCGTATTAGCACGTTCGTTATGGTAACGAAGGGTCGTGGTTGTATTGCTCTCACATTGAAATTTATAATATAGTTTTATTTATCGATGCACATGTGTTATGTTGCACGGTATTGTTATTCAGTTTATTCAATCTTTTTAATAAATACACAGTCCACTATAATCGATTTATTTTTAAAGCTTTTTTATTTAATTAAGCACAACTCAAATATGGTGAATACGAGCCTATGGAGTCGCTAAATTGAGTGATAAGAATTCGTGTTTATCATATTTATTGGTCCTTCGAGCCGGATGCGTAGTGAATTATTACGTGTTTTTAAATGATTGTTTAATTAAGTCGGATGTGGTATTAATTTTCGCCATATTATAAACAATCCGATTGAGCATTCAAAATATTATTGGAAAGAATTTTAAGTGTTTTAAAATTAAAATTTGTGCAGTGCGAATTTGTATTGATTTAATTCCAGATGGTCATATCTTTACAAATTTGTATAAAGTTTTACTGATTAATTCCAAACGGTCATATCAGTGAAACGAAAGTTTTAACTTGAATTGTGTATGCAAGGAATTAAAAGCATTCATTTCGTTTGTTGTCTGTGCGGTAAATAAGGATAGACAAAAGGCACCTGCACATCATTATACTGTCGGCGAGGTATAGTATACAGCTGTCTTCGCCTGGAGATAAGAAAGGTAGGCCAAACAAGCAATTATATTTTAATGTGTTGGTTCTGGAATTTCCGTTTTATACAAAATTACCAATAGTTGGGTGTTGTAAGAACTGCAAGTATATTTACTTACTATATACTGGTAGCAAGAAACATTAGATTACTCATTGCAATTAAAATTGTGTGAGTGAAAAATTTATATTTATCATTATGACAAAGGGTATAAAGACTTTGTTAGGTGAACGTTCATTTTTGAAGAACAACATAACTAGGGCGAATAGTTACGTCTTAGAGGCAGAAGCGATGTCTATTGCGGAATTAGATTTTGAAGAAATAAATATTAAATTCGAGCTTATTAAAAGTAGTTTTGATGAATTTATGCATGTTTGTTGTCAGTTGCAAGAATTTGAAGTGGAAGATAATTTTGATGAAGCAGAGGTGGTTGAAAAATTGTATACAACGACTTACGCTAAGTTTAAAAGATTGTTGAAATTGCAAGGCAGGTCTGAGGGATCTTCTAGTGATAGCACAAATAATGTTGTCAAAGGAAATATTAAATTGGAAGCCTTACAATTACCTATATTTTCGGGGCAAATTCAAGGTTTTAAATCGTTTTTTGAGCTTTTCATAACTCTTATTGACAAAAATCCAAAGTTGGAAAATAGTGAAAAATTAATGTATTTACGCAAACATCTAATGGATGAGCCATTGCGGTTAATTTCTGCGTTGCCCGTGGAAAATAATTCTTATACTACGGCACTGAATATTTTGCAAAAAAGGTATAAGGATGATTATTTGATTATTGATTGTCATATCAAAGATTTAATGGAATTATCAATTGCAAATTGTAATGATTCGGGTATGTTACGGTACTTTGTAGCCAGAATAAGGCAAACTGTAGCTTATCTAAAAAATTTAGGGGAATCAATTTGGGATGCTATGATAGTACATCTTATACTTTCCAAGCTAGACATTTATAGCAATCGAGCTTATCAAAATGAGAGAAAACCTAATTCTAGGGCTAATTTGGAAGAACTTTTAGAATTTTTGGATAGGAGGGCTTTGAATTCGGAATTAACTAAATCGAGTGTCAAACTTCAAAATAATAGTAAAACAATTAATAAGCAAACATATTTTAAACCTGTAACTAACACTATTACTGCTGTACCGAATTCTGGTAAATCTTTTAAGCAAAAAATTGAGAAAGGCAGACAAAGAGTGAATTCAAACTCAGTAAATTGTAAATTTTGCAAGCATGGAGGTCATCCAATTTTAGGTGTGATCGATTTAAAAATGCAAGTATGCAGGAAAGGGAAAAGTGTATTTCGGAAAACGAAAGTGCACTGTTATGCAGCCTCCATTTTTAATTTAAAACGTTTTAACAACGATTAGAGAATCATTTACACCATAATAAAACACTTAAAAGCATACGCTTTTGCTTGTATCTTTGACTTTATTATTTGAGTTTTAGTAAGTGTTATACTAGTTATTGTGAAGTGAGTGATTTGGTGCTCGCGGGCAGTTTATGGTAGCGACGAGCAACCATCCTTACATTGTTCAAAAAAGAAGGGGCTGCGTGCGCGAAGAACAAGCAGTTGCGGTTTGACCATGCTCGTATTAGCACGTTCGTTATGGTAACGGAGGGTCGTGGTTGTATTGCTCTCACATTGAAATTTATAATATAGTTTTATTTATCGATGCACATGTGTTATGTTGCACGGTATTGTTATTCAGTTTATTCAATCTTTTTAATAAATACACAGTCCACTATAATCGATTTATTTTTAAAGCTTTTTTATTTAATTAAGCACAACTCAAATATGGTGAATACGAGCCTATGGAGTCGCTAAATTGAGTGATAAGAATTCGTGTTTATCAACTACTACGCCCAAGGTCCCGAGTTCAAATCCCGACACGGTCCGCTTGAAAAATGTTAGGCGAGCATTTTTCACAAAAATACACCCTCGTTCGAATGAGAGATAAAATGGAGGTCTCGTGTGTGAATGTTATCACGCACGTTAAAGATCCCTACCTTGCTTGGAACAGCAAGGGTTCGGCAAAATTGCATATTTTCCATGTAAAAAAAACTCGCTTCTTGGCCAATGTAGTACCTTCGGGTGGAGCATTGGAAACTCACATGTAAGGTTATCCAAGTGCCAGCTCAACTTGTTCTCGTAGTCGTCCCATGCTGTTGCACTATTTCCGGGTTAACCCTGTTGTAGTGTTGTAGTTGTCATAAAACTTAGCCTGTGACATCAATTTATGTACCAAAGATGATTTACTTAAAGATAGTAGTTGAGTTCAGTTTTTGTGATATTGCAGTAATATTAAGCTATTTTCTGATTGCGTTGTTCGAGTGATAAGTTCTGCTTTAGGTTGCTTTGGCTGATTTCACGCGTTATTGCTAACATATATCATATACTGTTAATTGATTTCTTATTTACTTAACAATTGAAAAAATGAGCAACTGCTTCTAATTGTTAATTGTATGTAGAATGTGCCTTGTGGAGTTAGTGTTAGTCCTGCCTACACTACGAATGACAGAGGTGCATTTTATATAAAATTAATCAGGAAAAAATTAACAGTGGTCTTTTAATTAGATGTATGTGCTCAATGAAAAATAAATAGCTTGTTTATGAACAAAATAAGTGATCTGATACAAATGTATGTGAAATAAATCATTTTTAAGCTTAAAACTGCTGTGTTGGCTACCGTTGTTCGTCAGGCACAGATGTGGTTTTCATTTGTGACTTAGTTGTCTCGAGTAATTTCTGAAAAATTTTCTCATGTTTAGGTAAAGAGCTACCACGTATCTTATGAAACTTATACTCGAGATTCAGAGCAACTTTCCACAATTCATCATTTGGATGTAGAAGAGAACTGCTGGAAATAGCTTGTATCCAGTCAGGGACTTTGCCCACATCCATACTTATTGTGGGTTTTCCGAGTGAGTAGTTATTCTTAAACCAGAATGCTACAAACCTTGCTATATATTTCAGTGCTTCTTGACCCACTCTTTCCTTCGCTTCAAAAGTTTGCATAAACTACATTGTTTCTTCGCCAACAACTTCTTTTTTCAAATAAGTTGGTTCTGTGAAAGAAATTGTCATTATTACATTTTCCACATACTTTTCTTTTCTTCAAGCGGCTCTCCGGTGTTTCAAAGGTAAATCGATATTTTCTGCATTAAGCAAACTTTTTCGTCAGATTTTAAGATATGAGAGTCCTTGAAAATATTCAACAAACACTCCTCGTTGGATTTTACCGTATTTCGGTTTTCCAGAAAACTGCTGCACCTAGAGTTCAGAATGGAAGGGTGATCGTTACTTCCACCCGTTTCTTGAATGTAAGTGTATAATTTCTCAAGAACGTCTTGGTTTAGTCTGTAAGTTAAAATATACTCCAAATCATATTTTCCTTTTAAATAAACGTACATTTCCGACAGTGATTTATTTGTGAGTAATATCCCTTTTTGAAAAGAAATAATTTCCTTATAGGTGCCTATCCTCATAGTAGTGATGAATAGCATAATTTTATTCAGCAGATTTAATTGGTTGTCAATATCTGTACCAAAAGCATTCCTTCATGGACAGTTTTGAGTGAATTTTGAACGGGAGTTGAGTAAATCAAACCAGTCGTTGAATAACTGGACCATATCAAAGGCTTCTCTCCAAAAACTATTTTTCGCTTTCTCCACGATATTTTAGGGCTTTTGCCAGCAAGTTTGATAAATATTGCACCGCTGGATGTACCCGTTGTCGCATGAATTCTTTTACATTTTAATGTTCTCGAGTCAATTTATGACATAGGTTAATTCTGAGGTGGATATATTAACTAGTGTTACAAAGTAACCAATGTTTATTATTTTATCATCAATGATGAATCCTAGGTCTATCAAGCGATTTATTACGAGTTTTATTAGGTGGAGCACGTCTGTAAATACAATAGTTTTTAAAGCACCTTCATCATCATCATCATTAGGTCTTCAGTCCTAAAACTGGTTAGACGCGTACCATCATTGTTCCCTATTCTGAACTAACCTACAGATTTCCCTGAAATATGCACAGTTTGCATCTATAACTGTCTGATCTAGGTCTACATCTACCTCTTTTTTCCTATCTCTGCTTGTAATATATCACATACTATTCCCCAAAAATGCCTCAGAACGTATTCCGCCCTACTATTTCTCTTTTTCCCTAGATATCCTTGTTCCCCTACTATTTCTGTAACTTATTTGTTATTATCTTTGTCTGTCCATGCTATCGTTCTCACACATCTGAAGCACAGCATTTCAAAAGGCTGCTACCGTTTTTCTGTCTGCGTTTCAGACTTCTCGTATTTCATAGGCATACTGTGCTGTGCTCCACACATATGCTTTCAACAATTTTCTTCTTATTCTATGTTTGTTGTCTTTCCTCATAGGCGATGTTCTTTCTTGTTAGATGCAGTTCGATCACTTTCTATTGCTTTACAGTTTTATGCCCTATTTCTCCGATTGCCTTCGATTTGTGTTGCGACCTGGGATTGGCTTTCTTTAGGTAGTCAATACGCTTAACGTGAAATCAGCTGATTAATTTTTATTGGTGAATTTTATATAAATTCAATAACTTGGAATTGGAAAACATTTTTTAACATGTTTCTATTTATACAATTGAGAGGATGGTTATTAAAGAAGTGTGCGATTGCATTATTGAAAGGCTTAAGTAGTCGTTTTTTTTATATTTATTTTGAGGGGGAAAATTCATTATGATTTAAGTTACCTCTTTGGTAGATTTTAACATGGTTCTGAGGCGACTCTATGGCGGGTTTACACTTGTCAGATACCAATGTTGTTCTATGAAGATTGTATATGGATCTGAGGCGACCCTATGGCGGGTTTACACTTGTCAGATACCAATACTGTTCAACGGAGATTGTATATGGTTTTGAGGTAACCTTATCGTGGATTTATACTTGTCAGATACGAATGCTGTTTTACAAGGATTGTTAATATGCTTATTTTTATGTAATTAGTTATTTTATGTATAAATAGAAATCATGTATGTAGGCTGTATTTCATGTTAATATTGCAAGGAAAACCCAGGAAAAACTTGCAATGCTACCTAGATATCGTGGGCATTTGATTTTCATTTGTTATTTCTTTTGTTATTTCTTTTAGTAATGGAATCCATCGTTTACTGAAAGTCACGGATTCGTTTGCAACTCAGTTATTTTTATGTAGGGTTATATAAGCAGCTTCTTTGATTTTGCGTTTTGGTGGTTTTCTTCTTTTTCTTCTTTTCAGGGAGTATGTGTATTCAGCTCGTTCCCTTTCTATTGTTTTCTAATTTTATACCCTATTTTACCGAGATTCAGTAAAGGAGGTTAAGCAACCTGTGGCTACCAAGATCCCCCAACACTTAGACATCCGAAATAATGGTTTTCCAGTAAATCCTTTCACACACTTAACATTATTCGAGAATATTGCCCAACCAATTCTTGTAGTTACTTATAATAATCATCATGTTTAAGCACAGTTATCTTTTTGTCATTAGTTTATCCATCTTGGGATTAGTTGGATGCGTACCTCCATTGATTTCTATTCTGGGCTAGCCTACACATCTCCCTGAAACCTCTACAGCCTACATCTTTTACTATCTGTGTGCAGTAGTCTAATCTAGGTCTGCCTCTTCTTCTCTTTTTTCCTATCTCTGCTTCTAATATATTCCGCACTATTCCCTCATGCCGTAGTATGTGGCCTATCATCCTATCTCTCTTATTTTTTACCGTTTTCCACATATTTCTTTCTTCCCCTACCATTTTTAGTACCTCTTCGTTCTTAACTTTGTCTGTCCATGATATCTTCATCATACGCCTGTAACACCACATTTCAAAGGCTTCTACCTTTTTCTTGTCCGCTTCTCCTACTGTCCAGGCTTCACAGCCGTACAGTGCTGTGCTCCACACATATGTTTTAAGCAATCTTTTCCTTGTTTCTATGTTTGTGGTCTTTGAGCACAGTAGTTGCTTTTTCTTGTTAAATGTAGCACGACCTTGTGCTAATCTTTGTTTTATATCTTTTGTGCTTTTCCCATCTTGCGTTATTTGGCTTCCTAGGTAGCAGAAATCCTTAACCTCTTGTAAGTTCGTGTTAAATACTTGTATTCTTGTTTTTGATTTATTTTCCCCACCTTTGCAAACTAGAACTTTAGTTTTAGTTTTGTTAATTTTCATACCGTATCTCTCTGATAGAACCGTTTCCATTTCATTAAGAGCAGCTTCTAACTCTTCCTTGCTAGACGCTAATACCGCTATATCATCTGTAAATCTAAGCATATCAATTTTTTGTCCCTGCATAGTAATTCCAAATGTCTTGACAGTATTCATTGCCTCTTCTATGTACAAGTTAAAAATCAATGGGGATAGGGCACATCCCTGTCTCACCCCTTTCCTAATGATTACTTCTCTACGTTCCTGCTCTAATTCTATTACTGCTGTTTGCTCTTTGTATAAGCTATGTACTATTCGTCTATCCCTATAACTTATTCCAATCTTTTTGAATATTTCAAACATTTTTTTCCAATTTACATTGTCGAATGCTTTTTCCAGATCTACAAACCCTATATACATGCTTTCCCCTTTTTCTATTGTTTTCTCCATTATCACTCTCAGAGCTAAAATAGCCTCCCGTGTTCCCCTGTTTCGCCTAAACCCAAATTGGTCTTCTCCTAGTATTTCTTCAGCTCGATTTTCCATTCGTCTTTGCACAATTCTAGTTAATATTTTTGACACGTGTGCTGTCAAACTTATTGTTCGAAAATTTTCACATCTATCCGCACCTTTCTTTTTTGGTATAGTTACTATGATGCTACGTTTGAAATCTTTGGGTATCTCGCCTGTCTCATACATATAGCTTACAAGTTGGAAGAGACGTTCTGTTACTGCTTGTCCAGCGGCTTTTAGAGTTTCTGCTTGCACCTTATCTGTACCCGGCGCCTTACCATTTTTCAGACTCTTTAATGCCAATTCAAACTCGTCTCGAAGTATAGGATATTCCAAGTCATCATTTTCAATGTCTGATGCCTGTTCTAATGCAGTTATTTCCTCTCCTGCATATAAATTCCCTATATATTCTTGCCATCTACTCACTTTCTCTACGTTTTCTATAATGACGTTTCCTTGTGCGTCCCTTATATTTTTGCTATACGGTTTTATATCCCTAAAATTCATTCTAATTAATTTGTATGCTTCGTCTGTCTTTCCTATTTCCATCTTAGTTTGTACTTTTTTGCATTTTTCATCAATCCATTGTTCTTTAGCTTTCCTGCATTTTTGAATAATTTCCCATTTTATGGCTTTGTATCTCTGTTTTCCTGTTTCGTCTGATTTATTTTTGTATTTTCGTCTTTCTTCTATTAAATTCACGATATCCTTTGTTATCCATGGTTTCTTATTTTCTTTTTGTGTATACCCCAAAATATCTCTGGCCGCCATGTCTAGGCTGGATTTAATGTTATTCCATTCTGTTTCTACTTCCTTAGTTTCAGATATTTTCCTGATATCATTCAGCAATTCATTTGACTTTTTTTCGAATCTTACTTGAATATCTTTATCTTTTAGTTTCTCTAAGTCCAAGTGCCTCTTTCCGTTCCTTTTTTTCAGATTTTTAAATTTAAGTGCGGCATTCATAATTACGATGTTGTGGTCAGTATCTATATCTGCTTCTGGGTAGCTTCTACAGTCTTTTACTTGATTCCTAAACCGTTGTCTAACAAGAATGTAATCTATTTGATATCTTCCTATATCTCCTGGCATCTTCCACGTATATCGTCTTCTAGCATGATGTTGAAATAATGTGTTTGTGATGATTAAATTGTTTTTGTCGCAAAATTCTACCAGCCTATTTCCCCTGTCGTTTCTCGTGCCTAAACCAAATAAACCTAGTACCGCTCCTTCCCTACCCTCACCTACCACAGCATTAAAATCCCCCGTAATTATTAAATTTTCATGTCCTTTTACGTATCTTAATATGTCTTCGATATCTTTGTAGATGGCTTCTACCTCTTCGTCACTGTAGCTAGAGGTGGGTGTGTATACTTGTATTATTACTGTGTTTACCGGTTTGGATTCTAATCTAACCATGAGTACTCTTTCGTTCTTTTGTAAGTAATTTTCTACACAGTATCCTATCTTTTTCCGCATAACTATCCCCACACCCAAATTTCCGTCCTCTGCTCCTGTATGAATTACCCTGAAGTCTCCACTCCAAAATCCCCCGCCTCTGGCCACCGAACTTCGCTGATCCCTACTATGTCTAGTGATAACCTATTCATTTCGATTTTTAGGTTCTCTAGCTTACCTACTTGCTTCATACTTCTAACATTCCACGCTCCGACTCGCAGAATGTTCCCGACTCTTATTTTTAACTTTCCGATCGCATCCTCCGAAGTAGTCCCCTCCCGGAGATCCGAATGGGGGACTATTTTAACTCCGGAATCTTTTACCCCAGAGAATGCCATCATGTTTGTTACAATTTAAGTACGCTGTGTACTTGGGAGATAATGTGGTGGTTTCCCGTTGCCTTCCACATCGCGGTAGTGTGTCTTAGACTGCCATACCGACCTTTATGGTCTCTGCCAATCTAAGTACCGAAAGAGCCGCTGACCTCTTTCGGGGACCTGTCTTAGTCTGGTTCCTCACTAACGACCCTACTACTTTGGTTGGACCTGTAGTTTGGCTCTTTAGCTCATTAGAAAACGCAAGCCATTTCACCTGTTCTAGTAATTTAGAACTTCGGCAAGGTGCAGGTCTATTTGAAATGGAAAGCATCGTCATATGAGTGAAAAAACAACAATTTTTATCATGTGCGACATTCTTATTTTTTCTCCACATCCATTTTGTTCGACACCAACTTCATCAAATGTCAAAACACATAACCAATCAAGAATACTGAAATGAATTTTCCTTCGTTAGTTTTATAACACTTTTTAAATTCCCCTCGTTCACATCAAAGTTGGGAATCTAACTCCTTAATGTTGATATAACTGTAAGCTTTCGGGCTTACACTCCACAGCGAAATGTCTGAATTAATATTTTCTATGGACCAACAAACCTTCAAATTTTTCTTTGGGTTTATCATATTTTTTATTTGTCCCGTGGTAAACACTCTTGCTAAAAAGTGTTATATTTTTGCGAGGTGGCAGATTTACAATCTTCGATTTGCTTCAAAATATTTTTATTCTGTGCTACCACTATGTTTATTTTTTGTCTGAGATCAATTAGTTCAGACATCTTTCCTAAAAATAAAATAAACCTATGTTACCTGAAATTCCACATAAGAGTGCAACAATTTTTTAAAACATTTGGTCAAATCATTAAAAAAGACTATTCATCCAAAAATTTAAAAAATGCAAGTTATAGTTACATCAAAATTTTGTGATATTGGTCTTTACTTACTCAGGAATTGGTAATGTTAGAATAGATTTTTAAAACTCCGACTCATCAGTCATTATTTCCGTGTTTTCTGCTTCTAATATGCAGTCAGAAGTGCTAGCTCATGACCTCATAGTATCTTCCACCTCTTTCCTGCTTTTTCTTTTTGCGATCCTTAGTTATCTTTCTTCAGATTTCCGATTTGTACGGTATTTAATGAACTTCCAGGTACATCTAAAGTAGATACTGCAACGGTCTTTATATGGCGAGCATTCTTTAGAAGGTAGTTCAAAAGTCTTTGTTTCAGAGGAACATCAAAAATTTTTTCTTCAAAATGTATTGAGCAAATCCTTGCCAAAAAAACGTTAAATTTGCTAATCAAATTACAAGGAATGTGTATTTTATATTAGTACCTTTTGTACTTTGATTACAATTTGTAAAGTCTCGCTCTAGGGTGCTATTCTCGACTTCATTCGTAAATATTCGAATTCGAATGTATTCGAAGGTCTTATATACGAGTAGTGCACTTATTTGGTATTCTCCGCACTCTTCGTAAACCTTACTGTTCGAACGCGTTATAGACGCTTGGCAACATGGCATTCGAATTGTCGCCACTATGTTATCATATAATGCCATTTCTTTCTATTAGCTAAATAACATAATCTAATATTTTTGACCCTTATTTGCTTTTGGTTACTAAACTATTGGCTTTGTGATCCTAGTTCTACTTTCCAACTTCAAATTGATATTAAAGCAAGTTCGTAAGATGAGCAAACCGAGTGGTCAAAAAGGCAGCAATCCCTCAGAACGACAAAAAACGGCACTGACAAAAGTTTTTAAAAAAACAAAAATGTAACAAGTAAATTTTCAAATGATTTTGCATTTAAAGACTATGGCTTCATAAACGGCTCCAATGTAGTCATTAAAAACCGACATAATTCCTTTGATAAACAAAAAGCTTAATAAATTTTTTATCAGATTACTCCCTAAATGAATCACTAGCAGCTTTATCTATTGGTTTACCTTTATCATCACCGCCTTTTTCTTCCGCATTCTTCAAATCATTTAATAATTACAAGTATATTATTTCTTTATTTTCTAAATAAATAGTGTATGTACATAATAAAGGTTAATAGTCACTGTTTGAACAAGAAATACGTCAACAAAAATCCACCCGAATGTACTCGTGTAAGAATTTTCGAATGCGTAAAACATTCGAAGAGTCGAGAATACGGATTTCAGTATTTTCCTTCGAATGACGTCATTATTCGAATAGACGCATATATTCGAAGTGTCGAGAATAGCACCCCTGGGGGTCGATTTTTGAACACATTCGCTACATAACGATTTCGTTATATAACGATTGGTTGATAGCGCATACGTTACGATTTTCGTATTTTTGAAGCCGTTCGTTATCAATCATATCATCATTCGTTAAACTACGATCGTTGTGTATGACAACACCGCATTTCATGCTGCTGGTATCTTTGACAGCCGGTAACTGACATTTAAAAGCAAATTTCATATCTAACCTATGGCAAATTTGTTTGGAGTGAGGTTAATATTGCGTTTATAGTTTGTGCTATTAAAATGAAAAAATGAATTCAGCAATTAAAAAATGTGGTGGAAAAGTGACAGAGGTACAAAAACGATGTATTGTAGAAATATCAAACTACATTCACAACTGGGAAGTGATAGATTTATTGCTACCTTTACACATGAGGATTTCGTAAAACTGTGGAGTGAACTCGCTGGGAACTTAAATTCTACGTGTGGGGCCGAAAAGACATGGAAAGGTTGGAGAAAGGTATTATTTACTTTATTATATTTCATTATTAAACCTAACTTCTTTTAGTGCTGGCAGGACATTCGTTCAAGAATTAAAACCAAAATTGGTGTGACAAACAGGTAGGCAAACAAAACTGGCGGCGGCCCTCCACCACCAAAAGAAATACTTACTACTGTAGAAGAGGATGTTTACAATATCATCAAAGCTGTTTCAGTTGAAGGTCACAATGCTAATGAATCACCTACATCCTTTAATTTTGAATGTTCAAGAGACATTATCGATGATTTAAATTCTAGCAATATTAAAATCATACATACCCTGAATAATGAAGTAAATACAGAAACAACCTCCAATGAGTTGAAATTTAATACCATCGACGTAGTAGACAGTAGTTACCGACCATCAATGGATCGTCATAAACTTAATTGCAAATACCTAAACGAAAATTTCCAAAGGAAAATGGAAATTCTATTAAGTGCCTCGCACGCGCAACGCCAGTAATATCCACCGAGAAAATAACATAAAAGAAAGATACTACGAACATAAATTACGTTTGATGGAGCAGGGTTTAAATTTGAATCCGAAAAACTTAATACTATGAAGACAACTTTAGCATTAGAAGGAAAGAGAGTTGTATTATTAGAAGCACTTGTTAGTAAAGTAACCGAAATAGCGGATCAAATCTTATAATTATCAACTAAGTATTACATGTATATAGATGTATATATGTTTATTTACACTTAATTTTAATATTACAAACTAATTTCTTAATATAAATATGCTTAGAATTATTTTTCATATTAGGAATGAGTTATAGTTTCAAATATATTCCTTAAGGTAATTGTGAGCTATCGGAGTCTTGCATGCCTTTCTAATACCAATTCTGCATTAATGTATTGCATACATCTTCTTAATCGGCTTCCTCATTATCTGCATTGGAATTTATCCCAAAATATAAATCACCATCGTGCTCTTCTTGTTCTGGAATATTGTAGCGAATGCACATGTTGTGCAAAACGACACATGCATTAATTATTTTACATGCATATTCAGGGTCATAATGGAGAACACGATGTTTCAACAAACATCTAAATCTTGATTTTAGCACACCATTACAGCATTCTATTTTTGATCTTGTGCTCTTGTGACGATCATTGTACACTTTCTTTACAGAGTTGGGGAGGTTTAAGCTCTAAGGGTGTTAAAAGATATGTTTAAAGGGGATAGCCAGAATCACCCAACGGTGCATAATCCTGATGACCTCTGCTATGTAAATCTTTTAATAGTTGCTGCAAACCCCAAACGACTCCAGATATAAGCATCGTTTGTACTTCCGGGATATTTTGCACATACATTAAGAATAATTAAATCTGAATCGCAAACCTAAATTTAAACATTCACATAAATTGCATATTATGTATTGTTATTCCACATACCAATTGAACATTTATTGAATGGTAATTTTTTCTGTTAACATACAGATGTTCAGGGAAATTGGGATGCTCAACTTGTGGAGAAAGTATTGTGAAATGGGTACAATCAATGCAACCGACTATTCCTGGCATACGATGTTCTTCATAAAATCTAAAATAAAATTATAGAGCTTCAAATACTGATATGTGTAAAAATTTACTTGCGACAAACTGAGTTTAATTTTTCAAAAGTGTATGGGAAAAAAACCCATTCATTAAAAACATAAGAATTATTTAATGCATCTGTTACTTCTTTTAAGCAACGGATGATTGGCTTACACACAAAAATGTATTAACTCCAACGCTAGCCTGATAGTTGCCATATGCAAAAAAATGTAATGCTGTCAGTATCTATAAAAATTTCGTAAGCAAAAAAAGTGTTTAGTTCATTGGACAAGTTTGTATACTTTTGTCTGTATTTCCAAGTCGGTAGGTCTCCAGGGATTTCGCATGTAAGGTGTCAATGTCTCAATTAAAATTCGAAACAACTCTTTACTTAGCCGAAATAGTTTTTGAAATTGTTTTTCACTTAAGTTAAACGGGTCGTCAGGATGCCTCTGCATATTAAAGAGCGGACGATTCTCAGCTTACTCCGAATTTTCTATTAAAATTCATTAGTTCGTCCATTTTGCACAAAATTTTCAAACAACGAGCCGAACTCGAAATAATTGTAACCCCACTTTTAGAACCATCATTGTTAATTTTCCACTCGCTATATACCATCCAATATCATTATCTATTTTACGTATGCGCTAAATAACGACGAGTCAAGAATAACGACTAAGAAAGATCCTAGAGTTATAAGTAATAAATAGCGAAGCGAATGCTAAAAAATCGAGTCCCAGGGGCGATTTTTTGCATTCGCTTCGCTATTATAACTCTGGGATCTTCTTAATCGTAACTGTCGTTTGCGCATACAAAATAGATAATGATGATGGATGATAACGTGGAAAAATGATGGTTTAAAATGGATTGGTTTCGGTTCGGCTGTTGAAATTTGTGCAAATGAACACATAATTTTAATGAATCGAAATCATCCGCTGCTGTGCGGAGGCTGACGCGTTAAGTGCAATTTCAAAACTATTTCGACTGAAAGTTGTTCGGTACATGTGACGTCTGCATCATGGCTCGACTGAACAATGCTGCATGAACAACACGCGATTATGATACTGACGCGACCCGTTTTTGCATGTAACTATCGGCTGGCGTTGAGTGTTTGTGTAATCAATCGTCGTGCAAAAAGTAACAGATGCGTTAAATTTCTTATGTTTTTGAATGAGTTCTTTCCATGCGCTTTCGAAAATTGGCTCGGTTTGTCGCTACGCATATCGTGACTCTATTTTGTTTTAGAAGAAGCATCGTATGCCGAATGGTCGGTTGCGTGATTGCCATTCTGCTCTCGGTTGACGTCATTTCTGAACATCTGTGTGTTGAAAAATACCGTTCAATAAATGTTCGGTGTGAATAACAATACATATGCAGGTTATGTGATGTTGTTTGGGTTCGGTGTATTCTTAATGTTGTGCAAAATATCGGTGATGTATCTGGGTCGTTTGAGTTGCGGCAACTGTAGGTCATACGAAGGTCATCGGATGTCCCGTGTGTATCTGCTATTCTTTACGCCGCAAAACCTCCAACTCTGTGATGCAATGATGTCGCACAGATCAAAATAGAATCTGATGTGTAATCAGATTTAGATGTTTGTTGACATCTGTTCTCCATTATGACCTGAATGCGTATAATGCGTGTCGTTTGCTGATTGCGTTATTCAGAACAATGCGATGATTGTAGGGATAAATTCAATGCGATAATGGGAAGCCGATCGAAGATGTGGCATAATGCGGTGTATTGAAAGGCATGAGACTCGATATACGTGGCAAAGAATATGTTGAAACTATAACTCTTTCCTAATATTAAAAATAACTCTAAGCATATTTATATTAAGAAATTAGTTTGTAATATTAATTTAAATTAATTTTTATATATTTATATTAATTTAAATCATCAATAATGTCTCTTCAAAATTAAAGGTGTTACGTGCAATTTGCACTTAAACAGTGTTAGAAGTAGTTTTATAATTTGAATTTATTGGCGTCTGTGTCCGTTGGATGATTGGTGTTGAGGGCGATTTTGGTTTCTTGAGATATTCACACCCTGATTTGAAATATCTCGACGGGAGTTTCCCGATACGTTAGGATTACAGTTGGTGCAGTTAGATTTGTAGATATTTGAGCGACCACAACCATAACAAAAAATAGAAAACCAATCGGTAACCACTAAAAGATATTGATTACCCCTTTTCGATCGGGGGAGAGGTCCTAATAAGTCAAGCGATATTAATTGAAAGGGATAAGATACACGCTTAAAGTTACCCATTAAACCAGGGCGAGCATCTTGCGAACTCTTATGGGAACCACAAATTTTGCAGCTCTAACTGCACCAACTGTAATCCTAACGTATCGGGAAACTCCCGTCGAGATATTTCAAATCAGGGTGTGAATATCTCAAGAAACCAAAATCGCCCTCAACACCAATCATCCAACGGACACAGACGCCAATAAATTCAAATTATAAAACTACTTCTAACACTGTTTAAGTGCAAATTGCACGTAACAATTCAAACTTAATTAATTATAACAAAGGATGTAGGTGATTCATTAGCATTGTGACCTTCGACTGAAACAGCTTTGATGATATTGTAAACATCCTTTTCTACAGTAGTAAGTATTTTTTTTGGTGGTGGAGGGCCGCCGCCAGTTTTGTTTGCATACCTGTTTGTCACACCAATTTTGGTTTTAGTTCTTGAACGAATGTCCTGCCAGCACTAAAAGAAGTTAGGTTTAATAATGAAATATAATAAAGTAAATAATACCTTTCTCCAACCTTTCCATGTCTTTTCGGCCCCACACGTAGAATTTAAGTTAACAGCGAGTTCACTCCACTGTTTTACGACATCCTCATGTGTAAAGGTAGCAGTAAATCTATCACTTCCCAGTTGTGAATGTAGTTTGATATTTCTACAATACATCGTTTTTGTGCCTCTGTCACTTTTTCACCTCATTTTTTAATTGCTAAATTCATTTTTTTATTTTAATAGCACAAACTATAAACGCAATATTAACCTCACTCCAAACAAATTTGCCATAGGTTAGATATGAAATTTGCTTTTAAATGTCAGTTATCGGCTGTCAAAGATACCAGCAGCATGAAATGCGGTGTTGTCATACACAACGATCGTAGTGTAACGAATGATGATATGATTGATAACGAACGGCTTCAAAAATACGAAAATCGTAACGTATTCGCTATCAACCAATCGTTATATAACAAAATCGTTATGTAGCGAATGTGGTCAAAAATCGACCCCCTGGCGCATTCTAATTCTTGTAACTCTAGACTGCACATACAATTATCTCCCTTTAATAATATACTTCAGATTCTAATGTCATTTTCGTTTCATTGAACCTGTTGGTTGTAACTTGATTTTGTTGATACCTTGGGATTGTTAGAACCAATATTTTCTGCATTAATAGTGTGTAAAAGGTTGTTTCATGGAGTGAAATTTGTTAGCTCTTCAATATTTAAATATGCGTCGAATTCATATGGATTATTATTATTGGTGCCCTCATCGTTTAAAGAAGGTTATACTCGGAATGCTGCAGTTGTTTGAAACGCTCTTATTTGCGGATTTTTGCAAGCATTGTGTGTTGATATTTACTGATGCCATTTCGTGTTTGATATGGAATAGTAATTACGCTTAGCGGATTTGATTGCCTTCTGTGTCAACTAGACTATGTAGTTAAATTATGGGAAGTGTGTTGAACACTTGATTATCCTTATTCCCACATATGGTGGTAAGTAGTTTTGTACTTTTCTGTTTTGCGTAATCATGTTTCGAATCTAATTGTGTTATGAATTTGCAGGGTGCTTGTGCTTCCTTGTACTGGTGTCGTACCGTTTGTTGCTAATTTCTTACTTCCTGTCTTAGACTTGGGTATTAGATTAAATTCTTTATTATACCGTCTATGCTGTTGTGAATGTAACTTCACGTACTGGACCTCCAGGTTTCCTATGTTGACGAAGAATGCCTGCCGATCTCTGAGTGGTGCGAGTGGAAGTTGCTGTTACATCCAGTGCAGTAGGCCTAATCCATTGAGGTTGTATACTAGTATATTGTATAATATAAACTGCTTTGAATCGTTTGGCTTGTTATTACTAAATTGCAATCCTTATATTTTACTGTTTTAATTAGTAAAGTATCACACATTATTTCAAGTTGAAATCTTTAACGTAACGTTTAATGCCAAATTATTTATCAAAATAAATAACATGTGAATCTATACACGAGTAGTCTGCCTATAGACAAAAGGGGCAACAAGGTTACTGAATAATATACAGCGGTTTTGTGACCATATAACTACTGTGTGTGTGTAGGTGTTAGCCTCGATATATATCTTGGAGTGCCGTTCACACTTGTAGCATGCAGAGTTTTTCTGAATACCAGGTAAATCTATTAATAAAAATGGTTTTAGTACCAAGACATTTGTTTTAGCACACTCAGAATAAAATAGATATAAATCAGAATATTAAATATTGATACAATGAATACTTAATCGATGTAGATATCCTCAGCACTAACTCCTATTAAATTTTCTTGTTTCTGGATTTCGACTACAAAAACACCAACTCTGCAAAATTGTTTGTTCTGCTGCTTGCAAATAAATAACTTTGACGACTTCTTGCTATCTGGAACACCTTTGCTACACCAACAGGTTATATTTTATCTTGGGGCTCCTGAACAAAATCTTAATCTCCTAATATTTTAGTAGTACACCGATTGCATGTATAATTGTTTCCACTATTGCATTAAGCCTTGCTCGCTTTGGAAACAATTTCAATTTTATTTTCAAATTAAATAAAGCACAGACTCGGTAAAAACACAACTTTTATTTTTAGAATATAATTGTAAAATCATTTATAAATCAACAAACTTTTTGTAACCTAGTTACGCCTTAGGTTTTTTTTCTTCTTGGTGCCAACTATTATATATATTTTACATAAATCATTAAATTTTCCTACTAAAGAAATCGGCAGTAATATTATCCTTTCCATATTTATGTCTTATCTCGAACTCGTACTCCTGTAACACCAATGCCCATCTATATAATCTGCTGTTTAAGAATTCTTTCTTTTTCAGAAATGTCACCACCTTATTGTCCGACTCGATGAGAAATTTGTTCCCCAATAAATAGAACCTTAATTTTGTAACTGAATATACAATGGCCAGCATTTCCTTTTCCGCAACCGAATACCTATTTTCGCAGTCCTTTAATGCCCTCAATATAAAGCAAATCGGAACTTATATCCCTCCTTGAACTTGTACCAACTCAGCACCAATTGCAAACTTTGACGCATCCGTCCTTAAAATAAAACGATGTTCAAAATTTGGATATGTAAGAGACAATTCTCTATAAAACACGGTTTTAAGCTCCTGCAATGCCTTCTCCCTCTGCTCTGTCCATCTCCACCTCTCGTCCTTTCGCAACAACTCCAACAATGGTGCGCACAACTCTGAATACCTTGGTATAAACCTTCGATAACAGTTCAACACACCTAAGAATCTTCTTAAGCTTTTCAAATTCTGTGGTCGTTTTAAGTTCTTTAATTCCTCCAAACATTTTTTACAAATTTTGATACCCTCTCGACCAATAATAAACCCTAAATATTTTACTCTGTCCTTAAAAAACTCACATTTCTTACAATTCAATCTTAAACCTCTCTCATCTAATTTTCGTAACACTTTCTCTAAATGTTCCATGTGTTCTTCCTCGTTCCTAGAAAAAATCAAGATATCATCAACGTAATGTGTGCAGAAGTCCTCATATTCATTTAGAGCTTCTGTATTGCCCTCACTAGAGCTGCAGAACTGGTAGACAGGCTGAACGGTACTACTCGGTACTGATAAATCTCCCCTTCTATGCTAAAACCAGTATATTTTTTTACTGTCCTCGTGTAACGGAATAAGCCAAAATTAATTTTTCAAGTCTAATTTACTGAACATTTTCATATCACTCATTTTATATAATAAATTGTCTAACGATTTTGGCTGCTCAAATTGTGGTCTTGTTATGGAATTTAATTTTCTAGCATCTAAACATATCCTTAACTTTAAATTGTCCGCTTTAGGCACAACAACTACTGGACTTATACACGGCATCCGTGAAGATTCTATAATTCCCTCTCGTAACATCTTTTTATCTCTAATTTAACCCTACCACGTATTGCATATGGAATTGGATACACCCTTGTGCTGAAACTACTCTCGTCTGTGACTTCCAATTTATGTACATATTCCTTGGCAAACCTAAGCACCTTACTGAATACTCCAGCATGTCTAGTAAACAAATCGTGTAATCTTTTCTTCAAATCATCCCCAATTAAACCAATCTGTGTTTCATCAAATACCTTTTCAACTATATTACATAATCGCAACCTATCCTTATCATCATAAAATCTAGCCACTGTCTTCCCTAATCCTGTACTGTCATTAATGTTTTCATTCCTATTATTAATCTCACCATTTTGGACCACCCAATTCTTTTCTGTGTTCAAAATCCTAATCGTACGTACTTTTCCATCTATGATTAAACCAAACTCCTCAATTATATCAATTCCTACAATGAAATCTAAATACAGACCTCGTGATATCAAAAACTCCACCTCGCCTAGCCTGGTTTTGCCCATTACAACTGACATGCTTACCACTTTTTCAACCGTAGTTAATCTTTTCATCATCGCAGACCATAAATTCACCTTTTTAATTCTGAAAATCTTCCCTTCTAATAAATCCGCATGTTTTAAAATTATATCCTCTCGTACAAGTGATAGCTGTGATCCGGTATCTATTAACGCCATATATGTACACTCTCCTAAATTAATGTTAATAAATGGCGACTCCTGTTTAAACTCAAATTTATATTTGAACAACTTATCAACTAAACTAATACTACTGTTGGCACCTAAATCTCACTGGCATAAGTTTAATAACTTGAAGTTTTTTTTTGTACAAGAGGTTCCTCATAAACCTCTACTCTTTCGATACGGTCCTCCTGTTTCTTTCTCATGTCCCTTGTTGTCATATGCTGTAGTTTTATATTCCTGTCAGCCCTAAGCTCTCTCGCCTCACCATCGGTGTCTCTTCGCGACTCGTCCTGATGTCTACGTTCCCTATTTCCTTGTGTATCCTGTCTGTAATCATCCCTTGTGTTACCGGAACCCATGTTTGTCCTGTTATTCCTATTCCACTCATAATTCCCCCTGAAATCGTCATACCTTTTGTATCGTTGTCCCCACTTTTGATATGAACCTCTCGAATCACCCCTGCACTTATCATAATAGTTGTTTTGTCCATTACTCCAATTATTATTTTCAAATCTGTCGTGCTCCGGTCCTCTATAACTATCTCTATTCGGTCCTGGCCTAATGTTGTCAGTGTTGTTTCTAGCACTATCCCAATTTTGTCCTTCTGCGTTACTCCGTTGATGATTTTCCAACGTCTTTGCTAGGTCATAATTTCTCATTATCTCTAAAAACTCACGTAATGTCCGTACGTTTTGTATAGCTACTGCTCTAGTTTACGTCAGATTCTATGTGTCTTGATAAAAGTAAAATGATTTCGTCTTCTTGTAATTTGGGAATTAAATGTTGCGCCTGATTATATTTTTCGATTACATAATTTTCCCTAGAACCCTGAAAAGTCCTATAGTTCTCCGTATTCAAATCTGTCCTAATCATTGCCTGTTGTGTATTACCCCAATACTGGTCTATAAACAATCTCCTAAATCCCTCGTAATTACTATACTGCTTTCTAATAATAGAATGCCATTTCTCAGCATTTTCATGTAATGTCACGCTAACAATCTGTAATTTTACCCTCTCAAGCTCCCCCTCTACGATCTCGTCTAACTTAGTCAAATACACCATTGGTTGCTCCTGTGTTCTACCCTCAAACATTGGCAATGTCTCTTTTCCCAACCTATAATGATATCCTAGGTCTCCGACACCACGTACATTTTCCAAATTACCAACTTGTGCCCGAATCTGTCTAAAATTTCCATCTATCTTTTGCATTTTTTTGTGTACCTGTTTTCCCATAACAACAAGATCTCTTTTTAATTCTTCATTAACATCCTGGTTCACACGCAACTGCCCTAAAATATTATCCCTGGCCTGTAAATGCTCCTGTTTCTGTATTTTAACAATCTCTCCTAAATTCTCTACGCTCATAGCCTGTCTCTGATCTACTTCCCTCAGTTCGCCCCTTACTTCCACCAATCCAGACACCAAATTTCCTTCAACCATATGTACCTGCTCTTCCACATCCCGACGAATTTCATCCTTGAATGAAACTAAACTATCCTGCATTGATGTTTTTATATTTTCGATCCTCATTTCCACTGCCTCTAGTCTTTCCCTAAGTTCTACCTGAGACCTTTTTAAATCTATCTGTGACTCCTTAACCTCAGCCTTAAATTCCATCAAAAATCTCATTACATCCTGCATTTTCAAATTATCTGTCCCTTCTTCATCTTGTTCCATCTCTGCTGTTTTATTTTCACTCTCAATTTCTACCACCTTTGGTTCAACACACACCTAATTTCGTTTCCAACATCTCCTTCAGCCCTCACTGCTACATCCGTTTGTCCACTTGAAACTGCTTTAACCCCATACATTTTTGCAGACGTTGTCCTGTCCTGGTCCACCATGTCCTAATCAAATTCTATTTATTTACAGAAAAGATATCACCTGTGTGCCCTCCTATATCAAAATGCTCAAATACTCCAAATAAGTCCTACTTCCACACGAGTCCCTCGCTTGCGGCGCCACTTAAAATATTCTCCTTCGACTGGGCACAACCTTAATCTATTATTTTTTTTACATTGGGTGACACCTGAAAAATTCTGTCTGTGTACACCTCTTTGGTTTTAAAAAACGATTACCTGCGTTATTAGGCAACCAAACAATCAGGCAAACAAATCTTATTCATTGATACAATTTTACCCCGCTAGGTGGTCTAATAACTTAAAAACAAACCACTAGAACCTTCTATACAATGCTCTCAAACAGTTATTTTTGTTTACCACGGCTTAGCTCTTTTAAGTTTAAGCTTGAAACTCTACTCAGGGTAAATTTTAATTAAAATTTAATAAAATTACAAACACTTTACTTTATCTGTGGGTCTTCAGATAAAGAAAAATGGTTATGGCTTAGCACCCTCTTCTGAATCTAACTCAACTCTTAAAATATTTATTATACCACTGGTGTTGAATTTACAGAAATCACTTTCATCTCAAAGCAAATGGCTGATCTGTTTGTTTACAAGAAAATATAAATTTTTACTTTTAGTCGGGATTATTAGGTTGTACGTACTTACAGTAATGATAAAGATAAGCCCTGTAGTCCTTTTGTTCTCTTGGAGTGCCGTTCACACTTGTAGCATGCAGAGTTTTTCTGAATACCAGGTAAATCTATTAATAAAAATGGTTTTAGTACCAAGACATTTGTTTTAGCACACTCAGAATAAAATGGATATAATTCAGAAGGTTAAATATTGATACAATGAATACTTAATCAATGTAGATATCCTCAGCACTAACTCCTATTAAATTTTCTTGTTTCTGGATTTCGACCACAAAAACACCAACTCTGCAAAATTGTTTGCTCTGCTGCTTGCAAATAAATAACTTCGACGACTTCTTGCTATCTGGAACACCTTTGCTATACCAACAGGTTATATTTTATCTTGGGGCTCCTGAACAAAATCTCAATCTCTTAATATTTTAGTAGTACGTCGATTGCATGTATATTCATAGCCACTATTGCATTAAGCCTTGCTCGCCTTGGAAACAATTTCAATTTTATTTTCAAATTAAATAAAGCACGGGGTCTGTAAAAACACAACATTTATTTTCAGAATATAATTGTAAAATCATGTATAAATCAACAAACTTTTTGTAACCTAGTTACGCCTTAGGTTTCTTTTCTTCTTGGTGCCAACTATTATATATATTTTACATAAATCATAAACACAGAAACTATTTCTAAACAAATCACTGGATTAAATTACATATCAAAATTCTAATATTACACATCATAACTTTTCATTGGTTAAAATGTCCAATACATTAAACTTGCCTTTGATGCTAAAATTAAAATACAAAATTGCTTTTACAAATTACATACACATTTTCTTTTTTTAGTAATACTGTCTAAATGCCACAACTACTAACAGATCATTCAAACGCCACAAAATTTACTTGTTTTATCGGTTAACATCTTACACTTGCGTTGGATGCTCAAATAAAGTACAAAATCGTTTTTTTATAGTTACATAAACCTTTTTTAAACATACAGTGATATTCTATATATGCTCCAACTACTACTAGACCCTCCTATCACTAAGAAAAGGTTTCTATCTTTTTCAGAACAGCAAGTACGCAGCCAAAGATAAATTTCACATTAGAAAAAATGTCCTGTATGGAACTCAAATTTTATTTTACTTTAATCTACAGCCATGTATCTCTTTTTTAAACTGTTAAATCAATCTATAAATGTCAAAATTCACTACTATATATATATATATATATATATATATATATATATATATTGCTGTGATACCTCACCACTATTCGGGAACTAAGATTTCGAATCGAGTCCCAGCGTTGGGCCGTCAAGATTATGCTGTGAAACCTACAAAAAGCCTCACCAGAGTAAAAAAAAATATTCGAGCTTCTCGAATTGGGCACCAAGATTTGCTGTGATTCCCGCCCTTTTGAATCTCTTCTGATAATCGCCTCTTTACTCTTTCTGCCTCGGCTGCTCACCTAGTTAAAAACTTTCATCCTCATTCATAAAAAAAACAAACACATTCCTACCACAAACATCAACGTTAAGTCTATTTACATCAATATTCATAATACATTAAAATCTCGAAATTAAATTTCAGCATAAATTTCAGTATCATAAAATTTCAAGTTTAAATTAGTCATCATTTTAATTTACATCCAGAATTAGAGTCCTTGTAGGATGCATACTAATTAAGTTACAATATGTGCAGACCTAAGTCTGAATAAAAGGGAGCATCTCCCACCCCTTTACGTTAATTAAACAGGTTAGTCTAATTGAGCTCAAAGACAGACCCAAATTTTCATCATAATCAAAACATAAACTGCTAAATACTCCTTTCTACTTAAACAAGAAAATTTTACTTTAAAATTCAAAATTTGTTGTTTATACAAATTCACTACTGTCCATCTTTATCAAACAAATTATAAAGATATTCAACACACACCAAGACATAAAAAATCGAACAACAAAGCATAAGTTACCTGAAGGTTACTGCACTCGTGACTTCAATGTACATCGGACTTGCTCATCCCACCATTCCAGCTGGTTTATGTTTACGGCTTTAGATTCTGAACGCTTTTAAACTTTTTCTACCCCACCATTCATCTAAATTGTTTCAGGGCTTCTCAGGAACTCATCTATGTATATCTAAATCTTGTTTTATGGATCCAATCACGTTTACGAATAACATTTGATTATTAACACCCCCGAAAAATAGCACTGAAATTCATAATTCTTTCACGCTATACCCAAAACTGCCTACTTTTGTTTATTCATTTATCGTTACTAATTTGGATAATTGGTACAGTAATACTCGCAAATATAACTAGACTTTATTACCTTGTATCTTCTTTCCTAAGTGCACTAATGCATAATAACTTGTATCGTAGCACGTATTCTGCTTGCAGTATCGTATAACATCAAAAAATAAAGAGAGCAAACTGTTTAAAGTATTCGATAAAATCAAAAATCTACGAGAGCCAAACTGTTTAAAGTATTGAATAAAAATCGAAAATCTAAGAGAGCGAAACTCCTATAAACACGGGTTTGTATAATAGCTCGCCTGCACGTCGGATTTGTCCCTCAACGGACAATTTTTAGAATTTTGCATTCTCTTTTCCCTTTTCGACAGTCCGGCACAGCGATTCTACAAAATTTGCACTCATGCCAGTTAAATCTAAGAAATTTTCACATGGATCGCAACGCGTCTGCGAACAACTAATTAAATTTTATATAGAAATTGTTGTTTCCGCCTCTCATATCTGCATCTTATTTCAACCAATCGCAAACCCAGTGAAGCTTCACAAATCACGCCTTTATTATCAGTGTTTCTGTTTTACGCGTTTATTAATTAATTAATTTATTAATTAATTTTCTACCCTGGTCTAAATTTGAGTAATATATATATATATATATATATATATATATTACTCATATTTAGACCAGGGTAGAAAATTAATTAATTAATTAATTAATTAATTACATCAAATAATTTTAATCACCGTGTATAAGGAATTTTATTAGATAATACGCTTTATTAAAAAAACCGTGGAGCATAAAAATTCATTCGTTTCATTAAAAATAAGGGATTTAAATTATTTACAAGACGCGTTCTATAAAAGAAGCAGTATTAAAATGCTCAACGTGTAATTTAATTATTCCAAGTAAAGAAACACATGGAAATTACGTGCAAAATTTATATTAATTAATTCAAGTTTAAGTAACGAGTATTAAACAAGATGTACAAATAATAATTGAATATTTGATTAGGATTCACTAAAAAATTAAAGGGTATTATTTTAATTGGAGTTAATTGAACCATTAGTAACATATAATATGCATAAAAGCTTGTAAAAACCCAATAATATTCAAATCGTAGAAGTGTTAGTTAGAAGTAGGACGATTGAACACCTGCGTATTTTTAAAAGTCTCGTTCTGCGTAAATTTTGCAGATAACAAATGGTTACAGAGAATGTTGGAGAAACCGTCGCTTAATATTCACGAGAAATGCTAATAAGGTGGGTTATTTCACAGTCCACGTGGATTGAAAATAACCGATACTAAAGAATATCAATTTGTACCACTTAAAACAGGGTAGATAGAGACAGATAATATGCGCAAGACAGAGACACATATAGTAAAAGGCGTGGGTTGAGCAACGTCACTGGGTTGCGATTGGTTGAAAATAAGAGGCAAACATGAGAGGTAAAATAACATTTCGGTATAAAAATTAATTAGTTATTCTCAGACGTTGCGTGCCGTGTGTAAAATTTCTGAGATTTAACTGGTGCGAATGCAAATTTAATAAGAACCGCGTGCCAGGCGGTTGAGATGGGAACATAGTATGCGAAATTCTAGAAACTGTCCGTTTGCGGGACTAGACCGACGCACGGGCAAGCGATTATATAAACCCGTGTTTATAGGAGTGGGGCTTTCTTAGTTTTTCGATTTTGATTGAATAATTTAAACAGTTTGCTCGTATATTTTGGTGATTATTTAATACTTTAAAACAGTTTGTTCTTTACGTGCTACAATGAAAGTAATTTAGTGCACTTAGAAAAGAAGATGCAAGGTAATAAAGTCTAGTTATAATTGCGAGTATTGTACCAATTATTCAAATTTGCAACGACAAATGAATAAACAAAAGTAGGCAGTTTTGGCGTATAGCGTGAAAGAAGTATGGATTTCTTTGCTATTTTTCGGGGGTGTTAATAATTAAATGATTCGTAAACGTGACTGGATCCACAAAACAAGATTCAGATATACACAGATGAGTTCCGGAAAAGCCCTGAAACTACTTTAGTGAATGGTGGTGTAGAAAATTTTTAAAGACGACCAGTAATCCGAGGACCTAAACATAACCCAGTTGGAATGGTGTGATTAACAGAGGACGATGTACATTGGAGCCACGAGTGCATTAACCTTCAGGTAACTTATGCTTTGTTGTTCGATTTTTGACGTTTTGGTGTGTGTTGAATAACTTTATAATTTATTTACTTAAAATGGACAGTAGTGAATTTGTACTAACAATTTTTTAATTTTAAGGTGAAATTTTCTTGTTTAAGTAGAAAGGGGTATTTAGTATTTATGTTCTTGATTATGATGAAAATTTGGGTATGTCTTTGAGCTCAATTAGACGAACCTGGTTAATTAACGTAAAGGGGTGGGAGATGCTCCCTTTGTACTCAGACTCAGGTCTGCATATATTGTTATATTAATTAGTAGGCATCCTACAAGGACTTTAATTCTGGATGCACATTAAAATGATAATAAATTTAATCTTGAAGTTTTCTGATACTGAAATTTATGCTGAAATTTAATTTTGAAATTTTAATGTATTATGAATATTGATGTAAATAGAGTTAACGTTGATGTTTGTGGTAGGAATGTATTTGTTTTTTTTGTGAATGAGGATGAAAGTTTTAACTAGGTGAGCAACCGAGGCGGAACAGAGGACAGATTCGATTATCAGAAGAGAATCACAGCAAATCTTGGCGACCCAAAAGTGAGGCTCGAGTTCCAAATAAAATTTTTGTGATTTTATTCCAGGAAATTGGCGATCTGAGAGAGAGAGTTTCTGTTTGTGTATAAATTTAAGAGTAGTTTAGAGTGTGTGAGAGTGATTAGAACGTATGCAGAGAAAGGAGTGGTTAAGGAGTCAAGGAGTGGAAATTGGAAGTGACGATAGTGCATTGTGTGAAAAAAATTCGAAAATGGAAGAAGCTGGAGGCAGTAGAGATCAGTCGAGGACGGAATCAGGGGATCAAGGAAACGAGATGATAATGAGAATGCTAGAGAGAATGAACGATGAAGCTAATAGAGCTAGGGAAGAATCGAATAGAGCGAGGGAGGAGTCCAACAGAAAATTAGAACTGCTAAGCGATGAATCTAATAGAGCTAGGGAGGAGTCCAACCGAAAATTAGAGCAGATAAGCGGGAAAATTGAGCAATCGACTAAAGAATTTACAGAATTTAAAAATAGTCTTACCATGAAAATGGGGGAAGTAGAAAGTAGGGTTGATAAAAATGAGCGTGATATTACAGGTCTTCGACAGGAAATGGGACATTTAAGGTCCGAAGTACGCATTTTTTGTGAAGAAGAAATAAATGTAAAAATGACTGAGGTAACGGACTCATGTAGGGATCAGTTAGGCAGGGTAGAACGCGAAGTTAGTAGTATTAAATACAACATGTCAAGTTTAACGGGGGATGGTCCCAGATTTTATACAGGTGGAGTATCATTGGACCAACACATGAAGTTTTATGGCAATAACAGGGTAAATCCACAAATTTTTATTAATAGTGTAAGAAATCTAGTGGGAAATTTATTTGACGAACAGACTAAACTGAATACGATAAGGGCTTTATTAACGGACAATACGGAAGCATGGTACAATTTAGTAGGACAGGACATAGACACGTATCAGGACTTTGAAAACAAATTTTTACAACACTACTGGAGTGATCACAAACAGGACCAGATTAGGGACGACTTGATTACAGGAAAATTTAAGGGAGAGTTTGCAGGATCTAGGGAGCAATATGCCATCCGCAAATACAGTGTGGCCAAACAACTGAATCCACCAATGACGGACAGACAGATAATCAAGTACTTATCACGACATTTTGAACTGGAAATTAGACAACACGTAGCCTTACAAAATATCACAGAACGGGAGACCTTTTTAGAGTATTTGCAGAGATAAGACGATGTATGTGTAGGACGGACAAGAGAAATACGGGAACGGAACATTAACACGGTTAGGTTTGACAACAGGACACAGAATTTTGCGAGACGGCCTGACTACAATAGGAATTTTCGACAGAATTGGGAACGACGAGGACAGGAATACAGAAGTAATAGTGCGACTAGGGGACCGACGCCAAGACCGAGTTACACGAGACAGAACAGTTTACCGGAAGTAAACAGGACTGTGACGAGCACGCCGAATAGAGACAGGGACACGGATACAAATACAAGGAAGACGTATGCACAGGTTGTAGAAGCACAGCCAGGACCAAGCACTGAAAACAGGACGAGACAGGATTTTTAGAACGCGGCAGACCACTAGATTTCAGTGTAAATGTATATGAACATCCACATGAATTTTTCAAAATTGAGGAGGAAGTAGAGCCAGAAACTGAGGAAAAATTATGTTGCCAATTATTAATATAGGAATTTTTGAGAATAATGTAGAAGTATTACTTGATACAGGGGCAGAGGCGAGTTTAATATCGGAGGAATTCGTCAGCAAAATTAGGGATAAGGTTTGTGATAGAATTATGCCTATAAAGCGTAGCCATTTAGTAGCTCCAAATAAAAAGAAGTTTGCTGTAGTAAATAGTGTTGTGGTGCTTAGGATATATATAGGAGGTTTAAGCTGTGAACAGGAGTTTGTAATTGTACCTGGACTGAAGTTTCAGAGCATTTTAGGTGTTGACTGTATGATGCAGTTAGGGGTTTTGATAGATATGGAAAGGAAGGTAGTAAGGATTAAGGATAGGGTAGTGCCATGGAAGGGCAGTTATGAAGTCACAGAGGATGACACGGGGTTGAGTATTAATGTAGTAGAGGTAGAGGATGATGAAGGTAAACAGATCAACACAATAAGATGTCCAGAGGATAGGATAGTAGAGGTTCAAGCTTTAGTACAAAAACATGCAGAATTAGTGGGGGTAGAAGCAACAGCAGCATATCGGGAGCAGGTGAAGGCAGAATTAAATAAAGATGCACGAAAAATGAAGCAACGGACCAAACCGCAATTCCATTGTCCACCATCCATGGACACATTTTTGACGAGGTTAAATGGCAAGTTTGTTTTTAATAAAGTAGATTTAAGGAATTCATTCTGGCTGATTCCATTACACAAGAATTCTAGAAGGTACATAGGATTTTCCGTAGAGAGAAAAATCGATAATTTTAAGGTAGTATCGTTTGGTTTGTCGGCAGAAAAGAAAATAAGAATAAATAAGAAACAGACAAGTGTAGGGACTGAAGAAGAAGTAATATTTAAGAGTCAGGATAATAGGGATGATAAGTTTATTTTATGTGAGATAATAGGGATTATAAGTGTAGATATAGAAGGGGGAGAAATAGGGATGAAGAGTATTAAGATGGTGAGAAGAAAGACTTGGAGGGTCAAGAAGAGAGTTAGATTTAAATAACTTGATGAACAAAGGATAGAGATAGGTGAATTTTAGTATAGTTATAGAAAATAAAGCTAGGTATAGGATAAATAGGGGAGATAGTTAGAAATAGGTATATAAAGGATAAGAAGGAAAATTAAATGTAGGAAGAAAATAAGATAGGTTAAGTGTAGATATTTCTTATAAGATTAGTGGGAAGTTAGGAATAGAATAAGAATAGGATAGGTATATAGGATTAGGTAGGGGGAAGTGAGTATAGTGGAGATTAGTTAAAAGTTAGGAATAGGATAGGTAGATAGGATGTGTATAGGATGTTTATAAAATTAGGTGAGAGTTAGGAATAGGATAGGGATATAGGATAGGTGTAAATAATTTTTTTGATTGGATAAGGTAGGTAAGTTAGATAGATAACGGTAGAGAGAGATAGGCAATTTTTTTTGTATATTTTTTTTGGCAGTCTAAATGCTTTATATTTGCATTCAAATAAGTGGGATTATTTGTATTCAAATAGGGGGAAAATACTCATATTTAGACCAGGGTAGAAAATTAATTAATTACATCAAATAATTTTAATCACCGTGTATAAGGAATTTTATTAGATAATACGCTTTATTAAAAAAACCGTGGAGCATAAAAATTCATTCGTTTCATTAAAAATAAGAGATTTAAATTATTTACAAGACGCGTTCTATAAAAAGAAGCAGTATTAAAATGCTCAACGTGTAATTTAATTATTCCAAGTAAAGAAACACATGGAAATTACGTGCAAAATTTATATTAATTAATTCAAGTTTAAGTAACGAGTATTAAACAAGATGTACAAATAATAATTGAATATTTGATTAGGATTCACTAAAAATTAAAGGGTATTATTTTAATTGGAGTTAATTGAACCATTAGTAACATATAATATGCATAAAAGCTTGTAAAAACCCAATAATATTCAAATCGTAGAAGTGTTAGTTAGAAGTAGGACGATTGAACACCTGCGTATTTTTAAAAGTCTCGTTCTGCGTAAATTTTGCAGATAACAAATGGTTACAGAGAATGTTGGAGAAACCGTCGCTTAATATTCACGAGAAATGCTAATAAGGTGGGTTATTTCACAGTCCACGTGGATTGAAAATAACCGATACTAAAGAATATCAATTTGTACCACTCAAAACAGGGTAGATAGAGACAGATAATATGCGCAAGACAGAGACACATATAGTAAAAGGCGTGGGTTGAGCAACGTCACTGGGTTGCGATTGGTTGAAAATAAGAGGCAAACATGAGAGGTAAAAATAACATTTCGGTATAAAAATTAATTAGTTATTCTCAGACGTTGCGTGCCGTGTGTAAAATTTCTGAGATTTAACTGGTGCGAATGCAAATTTAATAAGAACCGCGTGCCAGGCGGTCGAGATGGGAACATAGTATGCGAAATTCTAGAAACTGTCCGTTTGCGGGACTAGACCGACGCACGGGCAAGCGATTATATAAACCCGTGTTTATAGGAGTGGGGCTCTCTTAGTTTTTCGATTTTGATTGAATAATTTAAACAGTTTGCTCGTATATTTTGGTGATTATTTAATACTTTAAAACAGTTTGTTCTTTACGTGCTACAATGAAAGTAATTTAGTGCACTTAGAAAAGAAGATGCAAGGTAATAAAGTCTAGTTATAATTGCGAGTATTGTACCAATTATTCAAATTTGCAACGACAAATGAATAAACAAAAGTAGGCAGTTTTGGCGTATAGCGTGAAAGAAGTATGAATTTCTTTGCTATTTTTCGGGGGTGTTAATAATTAAATGATTCGTAAACGTGACTGGATCCACAAAACAAGATTCAGATATACACAGATGAGTTCCGGAAAAGCCCTGAAACTACTTTAGATGAATGGTGGTGTAGAAAATTTTTAAAGACGACCAGTAATCCGAGGACCTAAACATAACCCAGTTGGAATGGTGTGATTAACAGAGGACGGTGTACATTGGAGCCACGAGTGCATTAACCTTCAGGTAACTTATGCTTTGTTGTTCGATTTTTGATGTTTTGGTGTGTGTTGAATAACTTTATAATTTATTTACTTAAAATGGACAGTAGTGAATTTGTACTAACAACAAATTTTTAATTTTAAGGTGAAATTTTCTTGTTTAAGTAGAAAGGGGTATTTAGTATTTATGTTCTTGATTATGATGAAAATTTGGGTATGTCTTTGAGCTCTATTAGACAAACCTGGTTAATTAACGTAAATGGGTGGGAGATGCTCCTTTTGTACTCAGACTCAGGTCTGCATATATTGTTATATTAATTAGTAGGCATCCTACAAGGACTTTAATTCTGGATGCACATTAAAATGATAATAAATTTAATCTTGAAGTTTTCTGATACTGAAATTTATGCTGAAATTTAATTTTGAAATTTTAATGTATTATGAATATTGATGTAAATAGAGTTAACGTTGATGTTTGTGGTAGGAATGTATTTGTTTTTTTTTGTGAATGAGGATGAAAGTTTTAACTAGGTGAGCAGCCGAGGCGGAACAGAGGACAGATTCGATTATCAGAAGAGAATCACAGCAATATATATATATATATATATATATATATATATATATATATATACAAGACAAGTTATTTGCAGTCCGCAATAAGGAATTTGTGTAGAACACAAAAATAAGATGTATCTGTTTATAAACTCTTATAAAAACAATAAAAGCTTATTGACGAATACAAATCAAGCTATTAGTTGTATAGCCATTAACAAAAACAATAGCCTTATTAAGGCTATTTATCTTGTATGACTTCGATGTTCCGTCGATACGGCTGTATGCCTGAAGATATTCAATTAGACGTTTCCCACAATCTTGTTCCATTTTATACTACTCAGTTGCCTACCGTCCACTCCCTACAAGAATTAGAGGACGGATGTTTGAAGTTAGAGTTGAAGAAGGTTAGAGTTGACATATGTACCTCCTAGTAAAAATAAATGTTCTTATGTGCAACTCGATTTTGCTTTCGTTTCTACAAGTGCTACTACTTCTACTACAAAGAATGTTGTTGATTTACCCAGAGATGCTCCCATAGTTACTGAAGTCCAAGCTACCTCGCAACAAATCGTATGTTGGAATTGCTCTTGGTTAGGACATTCATGAAGCGTGTGCCTCGAACCACGAAAGTTAATCTGCTACAGGTGTGGCAAACATGATTTCACCATACAAACATGCCCGAATTGCAACCATCATTTAAACTCAAACCGGAGAAACCCATAGGTCAAGTGGTTACTTTCCCAATTATTACTTCAACCTTGAACAATATCTCAAAAATAAATTCGTTTCTGACAAATTCCCTAACAAGTTATTATTGGATTTTGTTTTGTTGTTTTGTCGCATTCACAAGACGATCAACATCCTTATTTAGAAGTCAAAATTTTGGGTCATCTTATCTTAGCTTTGCTAGATGGTGGTGCGACTCAAACCGTAGTGGGTTTACCTGGCTACGAATTGCTTATAAATTTGGGATTAACTTTAATTTGATCACCAGCTGAATGCACTGTTGCCGGTGGTAACATTTGTAAGACTTTGGGTTATATATCAGCACCTATACAATTATTGGATAAATTACACATAATCAAAATCTTAGTTGTACCTGAATTTAGGCATAAGCTCATATTGGGCATGTATTTTTGGAAAACTATGAACATAATTCCCAATTTAAAGGAAGATGTTTGGCATTTTTCACCCGAACGTCAACCTAAACCATTTCTTAGCATTCACCACCGAGATAATTTAACTGGCGAGCAACGTTGTATGTAGACCTTCTGATCTCTGAAAAATTGAAAAGTATGGGGACTGTTTTAGGTTACTGTAAAACCACCCAACACATCATTGAACTATTTTTTACCACTAAACCAATTAAACAACGTTGCTGTCCTGTCTCACCTGCTAAACAAAAAATTATAGATTAGGAAATAAAGAAAAAATTGGCTGATAAAGTGATTGAACCATGCAAAAGTGCTTAGTCTTTGCCTGTCTGTTTGGTACCAAAGAAAGATAGAACCCATAGATTCTGTGTCGATTATTATCAGTTACTATTAAAGATGCATACCCATTGACTTATATCTCTGCAATCTTAGACCAGTTGAGAGATGCCTGTTACTTAAGTTCTATTGATATTAAGTCCGCTTATTGAAAAGTTCCTTTAAGCGAATCTTTTAAGGATTTTACTGCTTTCACTGTTCCGGGCCGTGGGCTCTATAGGTTTACTCCGATGTCCTTTGACTTGACCAATGCACCTGCTACATTTCAGTGTTTCATTGATGCTACTCTTCGTGCTGATTTGCAACCTTTTGTATTGCAGTACCTTAATTGTATCTAAAGTTTTTGATCACCACCTGGAAATATTTGGTAAAGTATTCGATCGTTTGACTAACTCTGGTCTTGTGATCAGCATGGAAAAATGTAAATTTTGTTTACCTGAATTACACTATTTGGGAATTCTAGTGGATCGTCATGGTGTCCGACCTGATCCTGAAAAAGTAAAAGTGATATTAGATATTTATTATCCTAAATCTGTTACTGACCTTCACGCTTTTTAGGCACGGCATCCTGGTATCGACGTTTTGTTCCTGAAATCTCTACCATTGTCCAACCGTTGACTATGTTAACTAAGAGCATTCTACATGGATTTGAACTGCTGACTGTGATCTGGCTTTTAACCATATCAAAGATTTGTTGGTCACTATGCTGATCCTTACGTGTCCGGATTTTTCGAAACCATTTGTGCTGTAAACAAATGCTTCTGCTTACGGGATTGGTGCTGTACTTACTCAATTTACTGATATTGATGAAAATGTTATTTGTTATTTGTCTCTCTCCCTTACTTCACAGGAGTGAAAGTATCCTGCAACTGAACACGAATGTATCGCTGTAATCTGGTCTGTTGATAAGCTTCAACACTATCTGGAAGGTCACCCCTTTACTATAATCATTGACCACCACTCTTTACTATGGCTTCATAAATTGAATGACCCCTCGGGGACGTTTAGCACACTGGTCTCTAAGAATACAATTTTATGATAATAAGATTATTCATCGTAAAGGGAAAGAACTTGTGGTATCGAATTTTCTGTCACGTCCTGTTCCAGTTTCTGTCAAAGTAGCTATAGTAGAAGAGATGGATTACTTAAAAACCACAGACGCCTGGTATCGAAAAATTATCCAGAAAATTACTAGCGATCCTTTGAAATTTCCTTTGTGGCAAATTGAATCTAACCGATTTTACAAATATGTTAAACCTACTTTTCCTGAACTTTCTACCGAAAATGATGTTTGGCGGCTTGTGGTTCCTACAGATCAACACGCTCACATATTATGGCGTTTTCATGATGATCCTACCTCCGGTCATCTGGGAGCTTTTAAAACCTATACAAAAATTAAGATTTTATATTATTGGCCATGTATGAAGTGTGACATTGCCCGATATGTTCGCCGTTGCCATACCTGTCAACATCATAAACCCGAACAGAATCTTCCCGCCGGACATAGGGGTGATCGACCGCTTGTTACTCAACCATGGCAAATGTTAAGCCTCGATTTTATGGGACCCTTTGTTCGATCGACTCGGGGATAAAAGTACATTTTAGTAGCTACCGACTACTTCAGTAAATTTGTCATGATTTTTCCTCTTTGTTCTGCTACTGTTAAGATGCTATCAAAGAATATTGAGGATGGTATATTTTTAGTGTATGGTGTCCCTAAGTTCATTATTTGTGACAATGAAGGTCAACTGAAAAGTAAAGAGTTTAAACGTCTTTGCGAGAAATATAAATCCACGATTTCATACACACCTTTGTACTACCCCCGTGCTAATCCGACTAACGCACGAACAAGGTTCTCAAGACCATCATACGTTCCTATATTAAAAATGCTCATTGCCATTGGGATATTAACCTATCAGCTGTTGTTGCGCGATTAGAACCACCGTTAGCGAAACGACTGGATTCACCCCTTATTTTATCAATTTCGGGCGTGAACATATTTCTTGTGGAGAAAATTTGAGGGAGAATATAGAACCTGAGAATTGCGATTTGCATACGACTGTACAAACCCACATCTGGTGGTAAGTAGTTTTGTACTTCTCTGTTCTGCCTAATCGTGTTTCTAATCTAATTGTGTTATGAATTTGCAGAGTGCTTGTGCTTCCTTGTACTGGTGTCGTACCATTTGTTGCTGATTTCTTTTGTCCGGTCTTAGACTTGGGTTATAGATTGAATTCTTTGTTATACGTTCTATGCTGTTGTGAATGTAACTTCACGTACTGGACCCCAGGTTTCCTATGTCGACGAAGTTCACCCGCCGACCTCTGGATGGTGCGAGTGAAAGTTGCTGTTACATCCGGTGCAGTAGGCCTAATCCATTGAGGTTGTATGCTAGTATATTGTATAATATAAACTGTCTTAGGTTGCTTGGCTTGTTGTTATTAAATTGCAATTCTTATGTTTTACTGTTTTAATTAGTAGAATATGACATTATTTGAAGTTGAAATCTTTATCGTAACGTTTAGTGCCAAATTATTTATCAAAATAAATAACGTGTGAATCTATACACGAGTAGTCTGCCTAAGACAAAAGGGGCAACTAGGTTACTGAATAATATACAGTGGTTGTGTGGCCATTTAACTACTGTATGTGTGGGTGTTAGCCCTGATATATATTATCGTGTAATTAAAGGGGGCAATAAAATACATAAGTTAACTCATAGGGTTAAGAGCGATTAGGTACAGTAAAATAAATTTATTGAGTTAAAAGATTTTCAACAATTATTTTCTAGCTTAATTAATAGATAATAGGGGAATATTGATTTAGTTCAACGCGTGATTAATGTAGGAATAATTTATCTTAATTAGATTTAGTTAGGGACCATGTATTATAGTATTTATGTAAAGGGAATAAAAAATAATTTGGGGTTAAATTATAGCATAATGAAGTTCTATGGAACAGTTTTAAAAGCGTTAGGCACTTTAAAAATAACGATTTCTAGGTTTCAAATAACAAGTGAGAAAATGTATTTCTTAGTAGAGTCGCTGCAAACAAATTTAATAACTTAGTAGAACCAACAACCGTTGGAATCAAAGCAGCTAAGGACAAACAAAACCACACAGGATCGATGTAAAAGCAGTATACGTTAGTTAAAATATTGATTTTAATCTTAGATATAGAGTCGGAAGGAGCTATGAAACAACCAAGATTGAACAAAAGCCTATAAGTATAAGAGAGAAACATAAAGTATATTCAGAGGAAGGGAATTTAAAATCGATAATGTCAAGGATAGTTGTAAACAATCACGCGAGTTAAGGATCGGACCTTGGGAGCTGCCTTTTTAAAAACCAGTTCCAAAATTTTTTAACAATTTTATTTATTAATACAGAAATTAAATGTGGAATTTTGACAAGTTAAAATTAAACATTACTTTAAATAGAAATTAATTAATAAAGGTACTATTTTGAGTAGTAAGTAAACTGCAATGCCAAAGCGGATCACTTGACTGACTACCGGGTCCTTGAGCTCCCGGGCTTTTTATAATGTCCCTACACCATCACATGGCTACGGGCACTTGCAGATCTCATGTCTGCTTATTCTTAATACTATTCATAATTACATTGTTGTAATCTTAATTTCTAAGTAATCACGGTACCTGACCGTCTGTAACCTGACATTTGCAGTGTCACTATCGTCTGCGATACAAAGTAGTGCATCCGTTCTCATGAACGTTAATAAACTTTACAAATTGTCCTTGTATTTACAATGTTGCACTTCACTTAACATTTCATTACACTTTCTAATAATTTCCTAATTATTCTATTTTAATATGTATACATAAATTGGAGGATACATAACTCGCGTCGCTCATAAAAGTGGGAAATGGAGCCAAGCGAGTTGATTGGTGAAAGTTAAATAAGAAGGGCTAGAAATTCAGGTGGTAGAAGCATATGTGTGCAATAGAGCGATATGTACAAGGAAGATGAAGGATGTTTGCTTGAAGTTGGAGGCGTGGAGTATAGGCTATTCCGGAGAATTGGAAACGACAGTTGACGCTTTTTAGTGCATTACCACGTACTGTTGTGTTATGTTATGAAAATTACAAGAAATCGACGGTCGTTGGTGATTTTCGAGGAAAACAAGACAACGGTTAAACAAGTATACGTGCGATTTTTGTAAACAGGGGGGGACAGGTTGCATTATATAATCAGTAACAGAGAGGGGTCTCGCTCTCTTTGCTTTTTGCTCTTTGATTCCATCGGTGATACAGTTAGTTTACTTCCGAGTGAATTAGTGCAGTCTAATTAAATAAAATTTATGTAAAAGCTGATAAAGCGTTATTAGTGAATAGTAAAGTTGAAATGTAAGTACAAAGATTTTTGTTTGGATGCACGAGAAGTACTAGAATTTGAAAATTGTTTGGATATGGATCAAAGCGAGGTTTTGAGTAGTAGAATTTATTTGCAATAAAAGGGAACGAAATTTGGAGATTGGATATTTTGATTGAAATTTATAAAAGAAGAGTTCTTGGAGTAGAGGCACGTATGGTACACATGGGGCTTCGACCATGGAATTAATGGATAGACGGAGGAACTACCTGATGGCAACATCTACAAGGGGCTAGTTGGTGAACCGCAGTACGAAGACAACTACAAGGTAGGAGATAGAATAAGACATTTCATGGTGAATATTTTCATAATATGTGGTGTTTTGATGTGTTTTATGAATATTTGCTTTCATTTTTATTTGAACAGACATTTATAGGACTGTTAAAACGAGATTGATTTTGAGCATTATTCATTAATTTGCAGATAACCAAAAGTTGTAAAAAAGGTATAGAGGGTTTTTGATATTGGTCGTGCAGAGAATTTATATGCACATATATAAAGTTTTAAGGTGAGCTCATGCTAGAACAAAGGATAACGTAAGGTAAGGAAAACCCTCTTACTTTAATAATAAGTTATGTGTTAAAAGGGTTATCAATATGCAAAATGATTGTTATAAAATTTAGTGAACACATGAATGTATATAAAGCAATGGTATTTTAAATTTGAAAAAAAAATGTAATTTGGATTTTAGATAAATAGAGTGTGATATTTTGGTTAATTGAGTTATTTTTGAATGCATAATTGATGTGGATTTCTATTTAGATTTCTATGGCAATAATGAGAGGAAGCTTTTTAATGTAACAGGTAGGTGTATGTAATATATAGGAAGCATCTAATAAAGAGGACGATTCAGGAGTAGCCGAGGCAAAATTTTAGAGTAATTTTACAGCATTTTTATGACGGCCCAACGCTGGGGCTCGTGATTCCAGGGATAATACACAATAATATATATATATATATATATATATATATATATATATATATACAGGGTGAGTTTTTAGTGTGGCAACGGTCGATAACTCCGTTATTATAAAAGCTACGTAAACCAAATTTGGAGGCATATTAGGCATGCTTAAAGTGCACATTTTAAAAATATCTGGAAGCATACAGGGTGTTTCATAATTCCAGGGCATATTAAACTTATATTTTTTTAAATGGAACGCCCTATATGTTATTACATTTTTGAAAAGCCCATGAAAAGAGCTTTAATTTGATATCAAATTGTGTCTGTCTATTCCTTTTAGTTTTTGAGATATTCAACTGTTTTTAGAAAAAATGACCCCGATTAGATACATTGCCACTGCACTAATACACAACATATGTTAATTTTCAAGATGCAGAAAATTTGACCATATACAATAGTATATTTCTAAATATCACTTTTTTGAAATTTCTTCCCAGTATACAGGGTGTGTCAGGTTTTGCAAAATGCAATTTTTAAAATTTTTTTTAAACGGCACTCTACCAATTTTTTTGCTACAATGGATAGTTCATTAAGTGTTCTTTCATTTTTGTTAAGCATTCCCTATATTTTTGATTTTCTTCAAATTTTATTAATGTTTTTAATTTACATAACTAAAAATAACTTACTATTGGAGAATATTATAAAACAATTAATACATTTTGATTAACAATCAACTACAGTTATCCAATAACAATTTTCACTAAAGATATTACAACCTATAATAATACGCTATCAACAGAATTCTGCCAGATCAACAATATGCATTTTATAGAAAATGTTCAAGCAGGAAATCAGGCAGGCTTTGAAAAAAATAACTATTACATGTAAAGTGTCATTTAGGTTTATTAATTGTAGTGTGTTGTCATTTAACACATTATCAGTTCTGTTTTTAATGTAATCTTTGAAGGAGTTTTCAAAATGAATTTTACAGTGGAAGAACAAATAAATATGATTTGGGTATTGGGAGCAAGTTTAAAAAATTTCCTACTTGCATCAAGAATATACCAAGAGAGATATCCTGTTAAATGACAACACACTACAATTAATAAACCTAAATGACACTTTACATGTAATAGTTATTTTTTTCAAAGCCTGCCTATTTTCCTGCTTGAACATTTTCTATAAAATGCATATTGTTGATCTGGCAGAATTCTGTTGATAGCGTATTATTGTAGGTTGTTATATCTTTAGCGAAAATTGTTATTGGATAACTGTAGTTGATTGTTAATCAAAATGTATTAATTGTTTTATAATATTCTCCAATAGTAAGTTATTTTTAGTTATGTAAATTAAAAACATTCATAAAATTTGAAGAAAATCAAAAATATCTCAGAAGGTAATGGATTTAGGTATAGGGAATGCTTAACAAAAATGAAAGGACACTTAATGAACTATCAATTGTATAGCAATAAAATTGGCAGGGTGCCATTTAAAAAAAATTTTAAAAATGCATTTTGCGAAACCTGACACACCCTGTATACTGGGAAGAAATTTCAAAAAAGTGATATTTACAAATATACTATGGTATCTGGTAAAATTTTCTGCATCTTGAAAATTAACATAAGTTGTGTATTAGTGCAGTGGCAATGTATCTAATCGTGGTCATTTTTTCTAAAAACAGTTGAATATCTCAAAAACTAAAAGGAATAGACAGATACAATTTGATACCAAATTAAAGCTCTTTTCATGGGCTTTTGAAAAATGTAATAATATATAGTGTTCTATTTAAAAAAATATAAGTTTAATATGCTCTGGAATTATGAAACACCCTGTATGCTTCCAAATATTTTTAAAATGTGTACTTTAGGCACGCCTAATATGCCTCCAAATTTGGTTTACGTAGCTTTTATAATAACGGAGTTATCGACCGTTGCCACACTAAAAACTCACCCTGTATATATATATATATATATATATATATATATACATACACATATGCTCGTGTATAGAAGTAACAGTCAGTCATTTGTAATAATAGTTATTGTACATAGTGGAATTTGAATTATTTAATCTCAGTACTAGTGTTTAGGTGTATTCTGTTGTCCCACTGGGTTATGTTACGTGGAACCCTTGTGTTTAGTACCTTAATGTATATCTCTGTGTGTTACAACTTGGGATCGTACTTATTTGATTATATGTAATGCATTGGTCTGTAGTTATTATTATTATTTTTCCGGTACAGTGGGTTACCTTGGGGACCATCCGTGAACATGGAACAATTCTCGTGGTTGGTGCTATTACTCCAGTTTCTGGCGCCCTTATTTCCATACCGAGCTACAGCTATTTGGACCATTCGCTGTCCCTTGTGGTTCACCTACCAATCTAATGGACCTGCGACCTATCAAGTCTCTTGCGAGCTATCTCCAAGGCACCTAATGTAATCGCACCTTTACGGGACATACCTTACCTACTAATTCATCGATATGACCGTGACAAATTTTTATGCTTAATTGCAGCACAATTCGGTATTGTAAATTATAATTAACCAACCGCGCTCGCTTAAATAACAAAAAATACAAATAATAAATTTAAACAACTTAATACCAACAAAATAATAAAGTATTCCCTCTTCTCATACAAATAGCATGTAAATAGTGCATCAGCAAGTGTAATAGTGAGTCTTGATCCTCGTGTCTGATGTCATTGCACGTGGCTGAAAGAATTCGCCGCCAAAAATGACCTACCGTGTTTATGTATATTGTGTGTAGGAGGAAATGTACTCAAAGCTGGGGAAAATAATAATTTTTGCTCAATTTCACCGATATATTTGTTCAAAACTACATATTGTATAAATCATTTTGATAATAATGAGTACCGAAGCTAGTTTTAATTGGTTTTATTTAAAATGTAGCATCTGTATTCTTTTTTTTACTATCTCTAATAACTTACCTAGAAATTGTATCACTTTAAAGATCTTGTCAGAGCCTTTTATAAACAGATTACAAGGACCATAATATCGAAAATACAAATAATAAATATTTTAATGATGTCTAAATAATAACATATTGTTTCTGGCCTCTTCTGAAAATGCAACAAATTATAATAGTCCGAGAGGCAGCGACAGAAAAATATGACTTATTTTGCCAAACTTAATAATTATTTTACCAAATGTATTTGTTATAAGAACTTGAACTGTCCAAGTCTTCCATGGTAACGACACAACGGGGCATAATGGGACGGTTTGAAAACTCAAAAAAATTTGGGGAAAAAACTTGTACCGCCAAGCATAAAACTTTTTTCTCTGATTATCTATAATGTAAACATAAAAATAAAACTCGTCTTCCATGTAGCAAACACAACGTACTACGTCTTCCATCCGTACGAACATCTCCAAAAAAGGGATAAAATGAATTTATTCCGCCAAAGCTGAAACTTCGTAAGTTCGTTATTTATGATGTTTTTTTCTATAGATCTATTGAACATGAATAGGAGACATATGAAATTTGTACATAAATTCGTGATTTATTTTCTCATTAGATTTCTTAACTATAATTTTAATTGAAACACAATTGAATGCCTAATAATTACAAATGTTTAATAAAATTATTACTAATGGTTCAATTTAAATAAATTATAAGGAATGATAAAGAAAGGTTAAGAACCAAACTTTTTCATTTGATGTTAAAAATTAAAATTTAGTGGTTATAAACATTGTAAATATTAAAAACATAATACACATATGACAATACATGATGTTATTAAAAATTAAATTATATTCTTTGGAAAATTTACAATATAAATTTAAGTAAAACGCAATATATGTACATATATAACGAAGTAGAATACTTAAAAGTAAAAAAAATCGGAAGTAATTTTATTAAAAGCCATATTTCATTAATTAAAAGTTGTTTAATCATCTAGGGACAAAATCGATGAGGTATCAGTATCGTATTCATCCATTTCATCACCGATATCATCGTCTGAAAAGCTATCATTATCGTTGTCTTCATCGTCGTCATCTGAAGCTTGCTCTTCTCGCGTAACTGTATCATCTATAAACACAAAAAAAAGATTAAGAATTCATAAAGTACGCATTATTGATATGTATGTATATGTATATAAAATATTGTTTCGAAAATATCTATTTTATGGATTTTTATTTATGCATAAAAAATAATGAAGTTAAAATTTATAATTTGTAATTTAATAGAAAGAATGAAATATTCATTACAATTCATTACCTTGATTATTTCCGCATTCAGGCTCTATACTTATTTCATCTACTGATCGAGGCAAATGATCTCCATCGAACCATTTGAAAATGTATTTTCCATCAGATTCCTTCCAACCGAGTAAATATGTGCTGCGGCCGTGCGCGAGTTAAGGTTCGTGGCTGGGAGCGTTCCTTTTTAAAAAGACATTTCCAACGTCTTAACACATTTATTTGTTTATACAGAAATTAATATTGAATTTTGACAAACTTGAACTGAATTATTCTAAGTCGAAATAAATTAATTAATTGTACAAAATTGAGTAATCTAACGAACTGCAATGTTAAAGCTGAACGATGAATTGACTGTCGTCGACTGAAGCTCCCGGGCCTTTTATAATATCCCTACTCCCTCACATGGCTGTGGGAACTTGCAGACCTAATGTCTGCTTACACTTGACTCTTATTCATAATACAATGTTGCGATCTTAATTCTATTCATAATTACTTTGTTGCGAGCTTACTTTCTAGGTAATCTCGGTACGTGACTGTCTGTGACCGTATGTGACCTGACATCTGCAGTGTCACTTATCATCTGTGCTACAAAGTAGCGCTTTCGTTCCCATGAATGTTAATAAACTGAATGAATTGTCTTTTATTTACATTGTTGCACATCACTTAGCGCATTTTCTAATATTTCTAATAATTTCCTAATTATTAGTTTCTTTACATATATACAGGGTGTTTCAAACTTGCACGGCACTATTTTAAGGGAGTGTTCTTTAGCACAAAATGAACATAAAACTTCTAATAAACGTATGCCCTAAAATGTACCCCTATGGATTTATAACCCCTTTAAGGAGGCTAGGTGAAATTGAGTTTTTTTAATTATCTGAAGAACCACAAAAGATATTTTATTCAGATTTTTGTTGCCTACCCATGTTTTTATGCCAAATAAAATAGGCTTATCCATTTTTCGATAATAAGATCAGGAGCGTCCCATTTGGGGGGAACAATCACATTTAATCCTGTAATTTTTTTGTGTGTAAGCTTTTATATATTATAATGCCAGAATTAGAATCTTTTGACATTTCTGAGTAAAAAAGTGACTCTTGTTTGAAGTCGATATCTGTAGCCGTTTTCGAGTTAATTGGGGTGAAGCATTCAGGATGGCCTATGATACTTTACATACCTACATAGATGTTGAGAGTTGTAAATATTTATTACAATTAAACATTTAAAGTAAATGTTCAAAATGCCCACCATTTTGTTGTATGCAGCATCCAGCACGGCGAATCCATTGCTCTCTGGCAAGTCTTATAACATCAGGACGATTCTTAATAGTATCAGCAGCCTCCACGATCCGATTCTTTAACTCCTCTTGCGTGTAGATAGGCTTAGAATAAACTATAGTCTTCATCCAACCCCAAACAAAATAATCTAATGGTGTTAAATCGGGAGATCGAAGTGGCCATTTAACAGGTCCATTTCGGCCAATCCATCGGTTACCATAGTCTGGGTTTAAATAGTCAGTGATAGTATGTGAGAAGTGGGTTGGGGCACCGTCATGCATAAACCAAATCCCACATCTATCGGGAATTGGAATATCCTCTAACAGCTCATAAAGATTATTTTTCAGAAAATTCAAATAAAACACTCCTGAAAGTCTTCGTGGTAAAAAGAAGGGGCCGATGAGCTTGTCACCAAGAAGTCCACACCAGACATTTAAGGAAAATGTATGCTAATAATGATTTGTGGCAGTGGTATGGGGGTTTTCTTCATTCCAAGTATGGATATTGCAAAAATTGGTATTTCCATTTCTTGTAAAGGTAGATTCATCAGTCACAGCAAGCGGGTCAAGAAGTTACGATGTCATGTGCATTTTCGAATTAACCACTGCGAAAAATTGGTTCGTTTAATGTAATCTTGCGGTAACAAATCTTGCACAGATGTCACGTGAAATGGGCACAGTTGCTGCTCGTGCAATGTTCGCCAAACGCTTGCAGATGAAGCACCAAAACGAAAAGACAATCTTCTGGTGCACTAGGAGATAACTGAACAACATTGAGTATTTGTTCTTCAACATTTACATCTCGTCGAAATCTTTGTCGACCAGCATTTACTCGTGTAGGTTTTAGCGTGCCAGTTTCCCTAAGACGTGTTTCAATGGATTGAAATGCTTTACGATTTGGTATCTTTCTAGTTGGAAATTGTTCTTGGTATCTGCGAAGATGGGAAAAGCACAAAAGATATAAAACAAAGATTAGCACAAGGTCGTGCTACATTCAACAAGAAAAAGCAACTACTGTGCTCAAAGACCACAAACATAGAAATACGGAAAAGATTGCTTAAAACATATGTGTGGAGCACAGCACTGTACGGATGTGAAGCCTGGACAGTAGGAGAAGCGGACAAGAAAAAGGTAGAAGCCTTTGAAATGTGGTGCTACAGACGTATGATGAAGATATCATGGACAGACAAAGTTAAGAACGAAGAGGTACTAAAAATGGTAGGGGAAGAAAGAAATATGTGGAAAACGGTAAAAAATAGGAGAGATAGGATGATAGACCACATACTACGGCATGGGGTAATAGTGCGGAATATATTAGAAGCAGAGATAGGAAAAAAGAGAAGAAGAGGCAGACCTAGGTTAGACTACTGCACACAGATAGTAAAAGATGTAGGCTGTAGGGGTTTCAGGGAGATGAGTAGGCTAGCCTAGTATAGAAATCAATGGAGGTACGCATCCAACCAATCCCAAGATAATTGTGCTTAAACATGATGATTATTATAAGTAACTACCAAGAATTGGTTGGGCAATATTCTTGAATAATGTTAAGTGTGAAAGGATTTACTGGAAAACCATTATTTCGGCAAACGTCTAAGTGTTGGAGGATCTTGGTAGCCACAGGTTGCTTAACCCCCTTCACTGAATCTCAGTGAAATAGGGCTTAAAATTAGAAAACAATAGAAGGGGAACGAGCTGTATATACATGCTGTGTGAGAATTTCAGGGAACTATGTTGGCTAGCTCAGAATATAAATAAGTGCAGGTACGTGTCAAACCAGTTTTGAGACGGAAAATCTAATGACGAAAAAATAAGCGCAGATAAATCTGATGATTAGTATAAACAACTAGTTGTTGGTTGCGAAATATCTGCAACTAATGTTGACTGTGCAAAAGGATATATTGAAAATATATTAAATCGGTAAATGGTTAAGTGTTGGGGGAACTTGGCAGCCACAGGCTGCTTACCTCCCTTCACAACCGTTCATTTACATTTCCAATGCTCCACCCGAAGGTACTACATTGGCCAGGAGGCGAGTTTTTTGTTGCCTGGAAATTTAGAATTTTGCCGAACCCTTGCCGTTCCGGGCAAAGTAGGGATCTTTAACGTGCGTGACAACACTCACACACGGGACCTCCATTTAACCTCTCATCCGAACGAGGGCGTAATTTTTGTGAAAAATGCTCATCTGCCATTTTTCAAGCAGTCGGCCGTGTCGGGATTTGAACCTAGGATCTTGTCGGAGAAATAGGGTATATAACTGTAAAACAATAGAAGGTGACCGAACTGCATCTAACAAGAAAGAACAGCGCCTATGAGGAAAGACAACAAACATAGAATAAGAAGAAAATTGTTGAAAGCTTATGTGTGGAGCACAGCACAGTATGCCTATGAAATGCGGGGAGTCTGAAACGCAGACAGAAAAACGGTAGCAGCCTTTTGAAATGCTGTGCTTCAGATGTATGAGGACGATAGCATGGACAAACAAAGATAATAACAAATAGGTTATAGAAATAGTAGGGGAACAAGGATATCTGGGGAAAAAGAGAAATAGAAGGGCGGAATACGATCTAAAGCATTTTGGGGAATAGTATGGGATATATCACAAGCAGAGATAGGAAAAAAGAGGTAGATGTAGACCTAGATCAGATAGTGATAGATGCAGACTGTGCAAATTTCAGGGAAATCTGTAGGTTAGTTTAGAATAGGAAACAATGATGGTACGCATCTAACCAGTTCCAGGACTGAAGACCTAATGATGATGATCTGCGATCTGCAGCAGCGCCATTTTTCTGTACTTCACCATAGACTAACATCTGCGATCTGCAGCAGCGCCATTTCTCTGTACTTCACCATAGACTAACAGCATGTCTGTTTGTTCTGCAAATGTGACCAAGTTTGTGGTGTCTCCCATGATACAACAAATTAAAGTGTCTTCAAAGTACCAATTTACACAAAAACTAACAGAACTAGTAACACATATTAGTAACTTACACAGCGTTTAAACATAAAAAAGGTAATACATAGTAGATACATAATCACCTGTCAAACAAATAAACGATATGCTACTGCTATAATGTAGAGTTTTCAATATCCAAGGCTATTTGATTAACATCGCATTTTGATATTTAGCTTTAGTCTTCAACATCTAAGTAATACATTGATTAATTTGAGACATATATATATATATATATATATATATATATATATATATATATATAGTTTATACATATGCCAAGTTGTTATAGAGATATTGAAGGCATATGTTTATTAGGTTTATACCTATACATATGGGAAGTTCATATTAAAACTAAACGAATAAGGTATGTATCATAGGGCATCCTGAATGCTTCACCTCAATTAACTCGAAAACGGCTACAGATATCGACTTCAAACAAAAGTGACTTTTTTACTCAGAAATGTCAAAAGATTCTAATTCTGGCATAATTTATAAAAGCTTACACACAAAAAAATTACAGGGTTAAACGTGATTATTCCTCCCCAAATGGGACGCTCCTGATATTATCGAAAAATGGATAAGCTTATCTTATTTGGCATAAAAACGTGGGTAGGCAACAAAAATCTGAATAAAATATCTTTTGTGGTTCTTCAGATAATTAAATAACTCAATTTTACCTAGCCCCCTTAAAGGGGTTATAACTCCATAGGGGTACATTTTAGGGCATATGTTTATTACAAGTTTTATGTTTACTTTGTGCTAAAAAACACTCCCTTAAAATAGTGCCGTGCAATTTTGAAACACCCTGTATATAACAATTGGGGGATTACATAACTCCTCCCGACGTACATTAAAAATTAAGGGTTTTTACCTTTCGTGATTTTTAATTTAAAATTCATTTAATTTTTATTTGTTAAAATTCATACTTTCTAAGGGTACATTTGTTTCTTTGGTTGCCTTAAATCTAAAACTGTTTCCTTTATTTTTATACCTAATATACATTTTGTAAGTTACATAAATGATCAATAAAATAGTCAAAATAATTAATATAATTGTCCATACACTAATATTATCGTAGTGCACTTTGGGCGTTTTGAATTCGTTTAGGTGTTTTTTGTAGTGTTCCATGAGTTTCATGGCGTGGTTGAGGTTGTCTTACTCCAGGTGTTCCAGTTGCATGGGTTTTTGAAGTATTTTTTCGTCTTCATCTTGAGTAATCTTGATTTGTAATTCGGGTAGATTTGCTAATTTCTTGGTTTGTACGGGATCTTGGTAAACTCTAATTATTTCATTTTTCAATTTTAAAAGGGTGATTAATTTGCTTCCAGTTAATGCTAAGTTACCTTCGTCTTGATTGCAGTATATTGTTGCGATTACTTCGGTGGGAAAAATGGCTATCCATTTATTTTACGTTACTTTCTGGATTTTCATATTGGTGATTTGTACAGGTTTGGCTTCACAATTTTCATAATGATTAGAAAATTTTAGTACTTGTACTTCGCAAGGGTTGTCTTCTTGAATTGTTGTCGTTGCCAATGATTGGCATAAATTTGATTTGGTGTGACTTCATCACATTTTTCGTTCGTATAACCATATCTTAGTTCATTTAAGGATAGGAATTTGGTTTTGGGTATAATAACTTGGTATGTGCTAGTCATTTTCATTGGAAAAGCAAATAAGTGATAATAATTGTAATTGTTAATCTCTACTATTGGTATATCTATTAAAAATGTTATATTGTTATTTTTTACATAGCCTTTAACTATAGCTATTTTTTCAAATATTAAAATGTTTGATTCTATTACATCGAAAGGTAATTTACTGTTGGTTATAAAAGATCTAATTCTTAAAAGTTCTCTTAATAAATCAATTGGTTCTATGATACTTGAATGTAGGGTATTTAATTTGGTAAATGTTACTGCGTTCTCTAATGTTGCTAGAATTTGTTGAATTAAGGTAAGGGTTGATATTATCTGGTTGTGTATTGTGTTAAATCTAATTAAATCTCGCATGCCTAACATGGTAGTTTGCATATTATTTTCTAGGGTTTGTATTCGATTGGCTATACTATCTTGGTTTCTAACTAATTTTCTTAAGGTTTCATTAAATTTGATGATCGTTGATTGTGTTAATGGTATTTGGTTACTAATTATGGTTTTGATGTCGTTCTGATTTTCTATTAATTGTTGTATCGCGTTGTCATAGCGTTCTGCATTTTGATTATCTAAATTGCTGGTAATTGCTTTTATTATGTTTCCTAATTTGTTGATTAGTCCTCTTTTTTGTCTTGCCTTTTGTTCTGTGGGTATTAGTCGGTTACATTTGTTTTCTATGTTTTTCAAAATGCTTTCTATTATACTGTCATAGTTCATCATTTCTATTGCGTATTCTTTTCCGAATTTTGTTGTGTCCATTGATTGTTTTAGTCGGTAATAATTATTTTTGATTATTTGAAATTCTTGTTTTAGTTCTGTTAAATCAAATTTTTGTGCAAAGGTCCAATAGTCTATGGTGTTCTGCATACTGCCTAATTTTATTGGTAGTATACCGGGGTTATTCTTTGTGTCTTCAATTATGATTCCGGTGTCCGTTCTACCTGGGTGGAGGTTGACGCTAAGGGTGATGATTGTCCATCTGAAAGTACAGGGTGTTTTAGATTTTTGAGGTGAATATATTTTGTTATCTTGCCGTTGTCTACTACGGCTACGTTTTTGTCGGATATTCGTTTGATTTTAAAGGGGCCTAAATTTCTCGGTGCCGTTTTGTGTCTTTTGCTTTGGAAATTTTTCTCGTATACGGTTTGCCCTATGGAAAATTTATTTATGTCTGTGTTTTTATCACGGGTCGCGGTAATGCGTTCTTTGTCGTTATCTAATTTATCCTTTATTTTGTCGTAAGTTATTTTTTGTTTCTCTTTGTGATCCTCAGCGTATTGCTGATAGATTTCTTTGTTATAATGTATATCATAAGGGTTGCGTGAATCTGAATGTCCTAGGGTTAATTCTAATGGTGTAAAATTGGTTGATGAATGAATTGTGTTATTATAGGCGACTAATGCGTATGACATTAAGTTAGTTGTGTTCTTTTTTGTAATTTATTCTTAATAATCTGATCTGTTCTAATAGGGTTGAATGTAGTCTTTTAATTAGTCCGTTGGATTCAGGGTGGTTCTCAGTTATAAAATGAATTTTTATCTTGTGTAATTCCAGAGTGTTTTGTATTGTCTCGTTTTTGAATTCGCTTCCGTTATCTAACGTTATGGTTTCGAGCGTTCCATAAAATGTAAAATAATGTAAAAATCCTTGAGTTACGTCTATACTATTTTTAGAAGTGATTGGTATTGCTTGGCCTATTTTTGTAAATGCGTCCACGATTGTTAAGTAACTTTGTGCTTCTACTACTAGAGTATTGGCATGAAATTTCTGAAAAGGTTTGTCTGGTGTTTTAGTCAGCATTAAGGGTATCTTTGGGGGTTTTCTGTCATATTTTGCTCTGTCACATAGTTCACATTGGTTGATAAAGTCTGTAGTTAATTCTTTCATGTCCTTGAAGTAGTATCGTCTCATGATTTGTTTTAGGGTTTCGTATATTCCACGATGGTTAATTTTTCCTTCGTGTTGGTTTCTGATCACGTCATTTATTTCGTCAGGGTCGTCTAATGTTATTAATTTTCTTGTGCATCTTATAAGTTCAGGGTCAGAGTTATTGAATAATTTAACATATATTTCTGAAAATCGTTTATACAGGTTTTCCGTGTTAAAAGTAAAAGTAAAATCGTTTTTTCTCGGGTGTGTATTCCTTTAGAATTTTAATTATTTGTGATTTATTGTCGTCTTTGGTTATTTGTATTTGGTATATCTTTTTGTTATCTACCTTCGTGTATTTTACAGGGTTGTGGTTGTTTAAAACTTCTGTGATTATAAACTGATTGGGCTTCATGTTTATGGCTTCATTTAAAATTTTAATTTCGGTTTTTGGCTCGTCATTTTGTGTCGAATGTATGGTCCCCATTTCGTCTGGATATTCTCTGATTTCTGCCTCGTCTACGTTTCCTATCACTGATTCTGTTTCTAGTGCGTTAAGTTGGATTCTACTTAAAGCGTCTGCGTTATTGTTGTAAATTCTCTTTTTGTATATGATCTCGTAGTCATATTCTTCTAATCGGATTCTCCATCGTTGTAATTTTGAATTTTCGTCCGTATAGGTATGGTCTAAAATACTTTGTTGCCCAAATTATGGCTAAGAATTCTTTCTCTATTGTACTGTATCGTTGCTCTGTTTCGTTGAGGGTTCTGAATGCGTAGCTGATGGGTTTATCATTGCCTACTGTTCCTTGGCTTAGTACTGCGCCTAAGGTTACATTTGATGCGTCTGTTGTTAATATGAATGGTTTCGAAAAATCGGGGTATTCTAATACGGGGTGATTTGTTAATATACTTTTGATTTTCTCTACTGCTTTAATAAATTCTGGGGTATGTACAATTTTGTTTCCTTTCTTTAGACAATTTGTCAGGGGCATGGTTATTTGACCATAACCTTTAATAGATTTGCGGTAATAACCACTAAGGCCTAAAAATCCTTTTATTTCTTTATTCGTTTTCGGTATGGGGTAATTTAATACAGCGTTTGTTTTGTCGAGGTTCGGCATCACTCCTTGGGGTGTTATTATGTGTCCTAAAAATGCTACTTCTTTTTGTAGAAATTCGCTCTTATCTAATTGTACTTTAAATTGTGCTGTTCTTAATCTTTCGAACACTTCTCGTAGTCTTTCTATGTGCTCCACTAATGATGTTGAATACACTATTATATCATCTAGGTACACAAGGCATTTTTCGTTGTGCATCCCTCGTAGTATGTTATCCATTACTCGTTGAAAAGTTGCGGGTGCGTTCTTTAGTCCAAATGGCATCCGTATATATTCGTAGTGTCCTATAAGTGTGCTAAAGGCTGTTTTTTGTGTATCTCTTTCTTCCATTTCCACTTGATGGTATCCTGATGCTAAATCTAGCGTCGAAAAATATTGCCACTTGCCTAATTTGTCTAAAATTTCGGTTATATTTGGTAGCGGGTATTTATCGTCTACCGTTTTTTCATTTAATTTGTGGTAATCTATTACCATTCTGTATTTTCGTTTTCCTGATGCGTCCAGTTTTTTTGGTACTATTAATACGGGAAAAAAGAGAAAAAGAGGCAGACTTAGGTTAGACTACTGCACACAGATAGTAAAAGATGTAGGCTGTAGGGGTTTCAGGGAGATGTGTAGGCTAGCCCAGAATAGAAGTCAATGGAGGTACGCATCCAACCAATCCCAAGATGGATAAACTAATGACGAAAAAATAACTGTGATGAGTATTATAAGTAACTACAAGAATTGGCTGAGCAATATTCTCGAATAATGTTAAGTGTGTGAAAGGATTTACTGGAAAACCATTACTTCGGCAAATGTCTAAGTGTTGGGGGATCTTGGTAGCCACAGGTTGCTTAACCCCCTTTACTGAATCTTGCTGAAATAGGGCATAAAATTAGAAAACAATAGAAGAGGAACGAGCTGTATACACATGCTGTGTGAGAATTTTAGGGAACTATGTAGGCTAGCTCAGAATATAAATAAGTGCAGGTACGTGTCCAACCAGTTTTGAGACGGAAAACTTAATGACGAAAAATAAGCACAGATAAATCTGATGATTAGTATAAACAACTAGTTGTTGGTTGCGAAATATCTGCTACTAATGAGGACTGTGCGAAAAGATATATTGGAAAATATACTAAATCGGTAAATGGTTAAGTGTTGGGGGAACTTGGCAGCCACAGGCTGCTTACCTCCCTTCACAACCACTGAAGGTCAGAGAAATAGGGTATATAATTGTAAAACAATAGAAGGTGACTGAACTGTATCTAACAAGAAAGAACAGCGCTTATGAGAAAAGACAACAAACATAAAACAAGAAGAAAATTGTTGAAAGCATATGTGTGGAGCACAGCACAGTATGCCTATGAAATACGGGCAGTCTGAAACGCAGACAGAAAAACGGTAGCAGCCTTTTGAAATGCTGTGCTTCAGATGTATGAGGACGATAGCATGGACAGACAAAGATAATAACAAATAGGTTATAGAGATAGTAAGGGAATAAGGATATCTGGGGAAAAAGATAAGAGAAATAGAAGGGCAGAATACGTTCTAAGGCTTTTTTGGGGAATAGTATGGGATATATTACAAGCAGAGATAGGAAAAAAGAGGTAGATGTAGACCTAGATCAGATTGTTATAGATGCAGACTGTTCAAATTTTAGGGAAATCTGTAGGTTAGTTCAGAATAGGAAACAATGATGGTACGCGTCTAACCAGTTCCAGGACTGAAGACCTAATGATGATGATTAATACGGGGCTGCTCCATGGTGAATTGGAGTGTTGTATGATATCTTGATCTAATAGATCAGCTACTTGTCTGTCAGCTTCTTCCTGACTTGCCTGGGGTAATCTGTATGCTTTTGTGAATATCGGTTTGTTGTCTGTTAATTCAATGTTGTGCTTGACTGTATTGGTAAATGTTAGGGGTATTCCTTCGCAATGGAATATTTCGCGATATTCGAAACATAGTTTTTGTATTGCTCTTTGTTCCTCCTGATTTATGTCGTGATTAAATCGGATATTACTTAAATTTTCTCTCAACATTTTGTCGTTTTCTACGGGGTTATAATTTTCGTTTAAGTTCTCGTCTATTTCCATCTCCCTTAACCACAAAAAATATTTAAATTACTAGATACGTATTTCGACCACTATGTGGTCATCATCAGTAGGAAAAAAAAAAAAAAAAAAAATTTAGCTGTATAATTTACTATATTGTTGCTTTAAACACTATCGAGGATATTCTCCTCACCCGCAGGCTGGTGTTCTCAACAACAAACAAGTGAATTGTCTGGGTTTTTATTTAATTTTATTTAAATCGTGCCACAGTGTTCCTATAGATTATTATTTCCATCTCGTTTAATTCTTCTACGTTAATTGGGTTTGTTAAAGATAGTTCTACGGGGTAGTCGTTTGAATTTAATATTGTTATTGTGGCATAATTATCTTTGATTTGTACTAATGCGGTTGGGGTTTCTACTCCTTGTTGGAAAGTTATGTGATTTATTATTCCTAATTTATTATTTGAATTTACGGGGATTTTTATCTTTTTTTTTGTTCGGGGTTCTATTGTGTATTTTTCGTTAACTTGGGTGTTTTGAAATTTAATGGGGATTCGTCCATATTTGGTTCTTAGTAAACGGTTTTTTATATTGATGATGGCTCCTAATTTTCTTAGAAGGTCCATTCCTAATAATCCGTCATATTTGTCATTGAATTCAAATATGCAAAATTTATGCTTCATTTTTACGTTAAATGTTTTGGGTAAAGGTATGTTTGCTACGAATTGGTGTAGGGTTGTTTGATGGTCGGTTTTAATTTTAAACGGTTCTCTTTCTACATAGTTTAGGTAATGTTTCTTTACGGTTCGCGGGCTAATTAATGTTTTTGAAGATCCGGTATCGATTAGTAGTTTAAATTCTGCGTGGGGTATTTTTATATAAGGTAGTACAAGGTGGTTCATATTATTTAGGTTTGTTACGTGTGGTCGGTTATAAATCGGTCTATCTGAAAATTTGAGCACGCATTTTCTTCGTCGTCCTCTTCGTAAGTTTCGTATGGCTTTTCGCGTTTGTAATGGTTTGATTGGTTTTGTTCGTTGTTTGTACATGGTCGATTGCCATTATTCTGGTCATCTTCATATTCCTCTAGTTCTTGATGAAATAGCTCTTCCGAGGTGAAAGTGCGTTTTTGATTAGGGTTTGGTCTAATGTGTGTTATTTTTGTGTTGGGTCTGGTATTACCAGATGAGGTATCCATTGGTGTGGGTTTATAATAGTTATTGGGATTATTATTATTTATCATGGGTGAGTTTCTAATAGGATTCGCGTTGAATACTGGTCTTTGCCGATTTACATTTTGGTTGAATCTCGGTTGAAATGCGGGTTTTGAAAAGTTTGGGTTGATGTTGGTTTTGGAAATTGTTTATATTGGTTGTTAAAGTTCGAATTATTAAAATGTGGATTACTGGTTCGCGTTTGGTTTGTTTGTGCATTGAACGGGGTAAATTTTTGTTGTGGACTTGTTTGTCTCGCGGGTTGTATGGTTTTTATTGGTGTGTAGCTTTTATTCGCGTTGGGGTTATATAATCTGTTGCGGTAGTACATTACGTTTTCTTCCTCGATTATCATGTTCATTGCTTCTTCTAAGTGTTGGGGGTGTTGAAATCTAATTTTGTCTGAAAGTTGTTCGGGTAATGCATTTAGATAGGTGTCTAATGCCATCTCGTCGTACATTTTTGTTTTTAAAAGTGTGACATTTGGGTAGGTTTCTTCAATTTTGAGTTTTGTCAAGATTAAGCTTCTTACATCTTGGCATTTCATTCCAAACTGATATGGGGATTGGTTGTGTTTCATTCTAAGGTTTATCAAATCTCTTACTAGACGTTTTAGGTTCCACTGATTTCCAAAATATGCTATTAATACGCGTTTGAGTTTGTCCCATTGGTCTAAATCGTCCCTACTGGCGATTAATGTTAGTGCCCTTCCGGTTAGTTTACTTATTATAAGGCGGATAAGCAAAATGTTCCTTTGGTTATCACCGGGCTTATAAAATGTTTTTAGGAATATTTCACAGGCTGAGATGAAATTACTGAGTAAACATTGGTCTCCGTTAAATTGGGAGATCATCTCCATGTAGAGTTTTATTTCACTACTCATTTTGGCGGGGGGAATGTTCTGGTAATTAAATTTTTTATTTGACTTTGATTATTTTCCGATTTTTGAAAAATTTGGATTTATTTCGTAGTTTGTGGTGTTATTCCTTGCTTAGATATATTCCCTTTCCGTTTAGATTGCGTCGGTTTACTTGCTATTTCTAGCTTGGGTCGTTTCGGATTATTTAAAAAATTGCTTTGTTTATTTTATATTTAATTGCGCGGTGTTGAAATTATTTTGTGGGTTTTACGCTTGGTATTGGTTTGGTTACGTTTATTTTTAATTTGCCGATGTTCATTTTAATTTCTGAAGTTTGAATACGACTGAGTGATTTAGTGATTTTTGTGGCAATTTATCTTGCTTACTTGTTTTGCGTCAGTTAAAACCTTTCTATTGTAGTTCCGCTGATTTTAATTATGTTTGTAAAAATTATTTCTTCCCGTGGGTTTATGTAATTTGTAAGGTGTCTGCTATGCTTTTCGTTTATTACAATGTTGTAATCTGCTGCAGGATGTTGCCAGTTACTTGGTTACGTCAGTGTCTCTGTTGCAGATTATTTTTAAATATACCGTCAAGTCTTATTGAGGTTGTAATTACTGCGGTTTCTCAGTAGTACATTATTTGTAGTTTTCCTGAAGTTGGTTTTATAGTTGAACGTAATTTAAATTGATACTTTATAAAAGTTTCCGGTCGTAAGTAGTGATGTTTTAATTTTACAATTGCTTGAATCTTTTTCTGAAAGGATTTCGCGATGTTTTAAATCGCTTTGTTCAGTAATTATATTTAGATATATTTGTTGTGTTCAAGGTAATGATTTTATTCACTTTTAATGATGAGATGAATGTTGGTTTCGCGTTTGAAATCGCGCTTTGTTATTTCTCGTACTAAAGATGCGGTTTTAATAATAGATTGCAAGTTGTCTATTTATGGAATACGATGAGTTTTACGTCTGAATAATTTATTTGCTTGCGTTATTTTAATGCGTTATTAATAGATTTTAGTTTTAAATTCGTGATTTTAATTTCGCCTCTATTCTCGGAGTATTGCGTTAGTTAATGCCGGGTTGTTGAATTAGAAATTTGTTTTTTGTTTCTAAAAAATTTTCTTGCGCCAGTTAATTCGTAAATATAGTCTCAAGTGCGCTTAAAATTTGCGACTTTTTTTAATTGTCTTAAGTTTTTATGTCTCAGAAATAAATTTTCTCAAGTTTCTTATATATCTCTCTCATATACAGAATAAAATAATAAAATTTCAAAAACAGCTTGAAGATAATCTCTAGCAATGGCTAAGTAGATTATTTTCAAAAAATTGCATAAAATAATGGTAACAATAGTCAATATACATACATAAATCATAAACTAGCAAATCTCAAATATGTTTGTTAAAAAAAAATAAAATTCAATTGGTTTAAAGGAAAATGAACTTACACCAGTTGCTTTGTTGATTTTAAGGATTCTTTCTTTTCTTCGGTTTTCTTTTGGATTTGATCTATGCTTGTATCGCCTCCAGTTTTTCTTTTGTTGAATTTGAACTATTTTTGTTTCGCCTTTAACTTCTGTTTGTTTGCTGGGATTGAACGATTTTTGTTTCGCCTCCAACTTCTGTTTTGGTTCTGCCAAATTCGGAATTGAAATTCCAGACCACCAGTTCCTCGATTTTAGATTCGCTAGTGCCCTTTTGACATCCGTTACGACTGCGCCAGTTAAGTTTCGTGGCTGGGAGCGGTCCTTTTTAAAAAGACATTTCCAACTTCTTAACACATTTATTTGTTTATACAGAAATTAATATTGAATTTTGACAAACTTGAACTGAATTATTCTAAGTCGAAATAAATTAATTAATTGTACAAAATTGAGTAATATAACGAACTGCAATGTTAAAGCTGAACGATGGATTGACTGTCGTCGACTGGGGCTCCCGGGCCTTTTATAATTTCCCTACCCCCTCACATGACTGTGGGAACTTGCAGACCTAATGTCTGCTTACACTTGACTCTTATTCATAATACAATGTTACGATCTTAATTCTATTCATAATTACTTTGTTGCGAGCTTACTTTTTAGGTAATCTCGGTACGTGACTGTTTGTGACCGCCTGTGACCTGCCATCTGCAGTGTCACTTATCGTCTGTGCTACAAAGTAGCGCTTCCGTTCCCATGAACGTTAATAAACTGAATGAATTGTCCTTCATTTACATTGTTGCACATCACTTAGCGCATTTTCTAATATTTCTAATAATTTTATAGGTTGGGGAATTTTTAGTACTGACGATAGGGCGAAACGCCAAATATTCCGTTTTGCCCTATTGTCAGTACTAAAAATTCCCCAACCTATAAAATGTCAAAATTTCTAATAGAAACTATTAAAAACATTGTGGGCAAAACACAATTTTATGTAAAAGATAGTTGGGATTTTCAACACTTTATTAAAAACCAAACTATACCCAACAACCATATTCTAATATCACTAGATGTAAAATCACTGTTTACAAATATCCCCATTAATTTGGCTATAAACACTATTATAAAAAGATGGCCTGAACTCACATCTTTTACCAAATTGCCGTTAGATGAATTTAAAATAGGGGTTAAATTGTGTTTAGAGGCCACTTACTTTCAATTCGACAGCAAAATCTATTCACAGATTTTTGGCACTGCAATGGGATCACCTATATCGTCAACCATTGCCGATCTTGTAATGGAAGAACTAGAAAATTGGGCTATTAGCAAACTACATTTCACGCCGGCATTCTATAAACGATATGTAGATGATTGTATTATATGTTTACCTGCTGACAAAATTAACGATTAAAAACCTTCAATGCATTCCATCCGCGCCTGCAATTCACTCATACAATAGAAACTAATAGAACTATTCCATTCTTAGATGTCCTCATCTCTTACAATAATGCAGGAAAAATTTCCACCAACTGGTATAAAAAAGCCACATGGAGTGGAAGATATTTAAATTTTAAATCATGCGTTCCCAAACAGTATAAAGTTAATGTTGTTAACAACCTCATAGAACGTGCTATCACCCTTGCCCATAATAAACATAGGCCAAGAAATATCAAAATAGTTAAAACTATTCTTAGAAATAATCTATACCCTAAATCATTTTTTGAACCAATTATTAAAACAAAAATCCATAAAATATACAACAATTCTAATAAAAATAAACAAACATTGGAAAAAACTCGTATTAGTATCTTATACACCCCGATACTTTCTGATAAAATAAAAAAATGCCTTAACGCATACAATGTTCAGGTAATTCACAAACCAAACAACTCAACAAAAAATATTTTCACGAAACTCACGCCAATAATTGATAAAAAGTACAAAACCCACACAATTTACTAAATTAACTGCTTAGAATGTCCAGGGGTGTATATTGGTAACACTAAACAATATTTAAACAAGAGGATATACGAGCATAAATATACTATTAAAACAAGTAACAAAAAAAGTTGAAAAACTTGATATAAATTGCCACTTTCAACATAATTATTACTACTCTTATAGATAAGAAACAACTAGTTTATACGTTCTAATGTTAGTCCACTTTCGTATCTAATATCGCTAACATTGTTATATTGTTCTCGATTTTTATTTTTATAACTACGTTGTTTATATTTCAACCCTTGTTAGTGACTATTCCTTACGATACATACAAAATATCACCTGTTGTTATAGTGATATTGTAAATTAACAAGTTAAAATTTCTGGTCTGTATATTTTATAGTTTTTAAAAACTTTATTTTAATTATAACTTTTTATAGATAATCTATTTGATAATGGTCTTGTTGACCGAAACGCGTCATAGTACAATATATTGATTTTTACCACTACGATTCATTATTTCTCGACTTATTTAACTGACCTGACCAACTTCCAAGAAATAACTTCAGTAATAATATATATATATATATATATATATATATATATATATATATATAACAATTTGGGGCGCTTATGCGACAGGTCGGCGCACGGTACCTTTATCTACTTGGAAAAGGACTATTGTTGTGCCTTATTCTTGGAAGACTATGAATTTTCATTTGTATATATATAATGAACTATGCACTAACGAAGTTTCAGCTTTGGCAGAATAAATACATTTTATCCTTTTTTTGGAGGTGTTTGTACGGATGGAACATGTAGTACGTTGTGTTTGCTACATGGAAGACGAGTTTTATTTTTATGTTTGCATTATAAATAATCAGAGAAAAAAGTTTTACGCTTGGCAATATAATTTATTTTTTCAAATTTTTGAGAGTTTTTAAACCGTCCCATTATGCCTCGTTGTAACATTAAGGTGGAAGACTGCTGTTTTAATAATCAGTTGCTAAATATGTGTGTAACATTATAATTTAATTAAGGGGCCGCTATGCTTGCGGCCACGTCCCCAATGCTCCACCCGAAGGTACCACACTGGGTTCAAACGCGAAAATATAAACGTCCTCCTAATTATTCTAACTTCAAAATTAACACATCCTAAATAAAAATCTAACAACTAAAACAAAAACTAAAAATAGGGTTTTATTGATGGTATCCCTAGCGTTGATTTGGAGTGTGCCCGATCAACAAGACACAAACAAAATAAATGGGGAGGGATCCGTAATGACGGATAGCAGCCGCCAGCTCTGCTTACCGGTGCGACCTGAAGGGTCGAATTAAAACTATCCAAATCTAGCTAGCTAATTTAAAATGGATTCAAATTTTCTAAGAATACGCCAAATATTAATAGTGATTCCAGCTATTTTACATGCCCTATAAATTTACACATTTGTTTCCCTGGTCTAAGTAATTTGTTAGCATAAGTCCGTCCCAAGCTTTCCCTATCATTCCCTAACTGATTTATATTGTAATTACAATCTTCTCAGACAATCTTCTTTCCTATACATAAGCTGCCACCAAAAATTGCGGCAGAACGTCAAACAAATAATATCAAACCACAAACAATAAAAGCTGGCAAAAATTTAAATATAAAAATAAATATAAATATTTATGTAATTATATAAATAAACATCTATAAGCATTAAGCGTTAAGCAGTGCATAAAATTGCAAAAAGCATAACCCAAATTATCAGGTGAACTTGCATAAGCATTATACCGGCTAGCGCCATTACGCACAAAATGCGCTAAATTATTTCAAATCTACTAATTATCATACATCAATGCTTGTACGAGCACAACCGCCACAATTTTGTTCTTACCTCGTTAATATATTTCTCCAGCATCCAAAGATCTGGTTGTCTGGATACAGTTAAACTTACTGCTAGGGGGAAATGGATATGCACTGCTAAAGTTCCGGTGGGTATGCACTAATCGTCCTGGGGGATCACAATCACTATCACTTCACTTTTAAGTCCTGGAGGGATGCGCGGTTCACTCTATTTTATTAATTATTTTATTCCTTTGTTTATTTCATTGATTTAATTTAATGAGGGTTTTTGATTTATATGTTCTTATTTATTTATTTGCCCGGATTAAGTTTTAAGTTTTTATTTATTCCCGATTTCCGCGCGTATAAGGTTAGATAGTGGTCCTAGTAATTGTATTAGTGGTGCGGGGGTTGTCGTGCATATGGACTTTTATAAATATTATGATAATTTAATTGTTTTTCCCCCCTGTTTTTTTAATTATTTAAATACAGGTTTTGGTTACCAAACTCATATCATTTAACGCCAGGTCAAAATCTAAAATTTCCAATCCTGCCCCCCTTCCTTTTACGCGCGGTTATCGCTGTCTAATCTCGCGACCCTTCCCGCGAACTCTTTAAAGGTTGTCCAGAACGCCTTCTGGTTAGCCACTTCCCCAACTTCCTCTAGGCTCTTTGGCCATGCTAGACCTAGGGTAGCTAATTTGCTATCAGCTAACCCTCGATTTGCCGCCTCAAGTGGGCAGTCGAAAAGCACGTGCTCTGCGCTTTCAGCGCCCTCACCGCATTCGCAGCGGTCGTTGTCGGTTAAACCGAATCTTTGTAAATACGCTTTTAGGGTACAGTGCCCTGTTATCAGTTGCACCATTTTATGATCGAGTTCTACCTCGATATTACCTCTAGCTCCTAAGCTCGGTATGAATTTGTGGGTCAACCTGCCCGTGGCAGCGTTGTTCCATCTCTCTTCCCATTGTCTGATTGACTTTTCGCTCAGCTTTCTTTTAATTAGAGCCCTCGGTATCGACGAATGTGATATCCGAAATTCGCCCGTCGCGGCCTCTTTAGCTAATTCATCAGCCCTATCGTTCCCTACGTTACCATCGTGCGACCTAACCCAACAGAACTTCAAACGTCGAAACTCGAGCGCCGTATGCGCTATCCGCCAGACGTCCGCCTGGAGGTTTGTTGAGGTGTTCATGTTTGTCAAAGCCGTCAGCGCTGATTTGCTGTCGCTGATTATATAATATTCATCTCTGCCCGTGTGGTTTATGACGTAATCGATTGCCTCTCGTATGGCTACTAATTCGCACTGGAAGATAGTGCTCCAGTTTGCGAGTTTCGTTTGATACCGAAACAATTCCCTTTCCTGCTTAAACACAACAAACGCCGCGCCTGCTTGCCCGTCATCCATATGTGAACCGTCTGTATAAATTCTGATACCCGTCGCGTCCCTATCGCTTTCGACAAACTCGATTCCTCTAATATCGGCCGGGTGCCCTAACTCTGATACGACAATCTTTTTCTCTACCTCCCTATTGTCAAGATGAATATCTTCGATAATTTCACGTCCTTTCCCTGTATCTACTAACCTTCTATTTCGAAACTCCCTAACGACATATTCGATAGGAAGAGTCCTACTGATAACCAGCACCGCCTCCATGGAGGTGGTCCTATACGCCCTCGCCGCCTTCACCGCAGTAATGCGTTGAACGCTCGTCAGTTGACGCATTTCCCGGACTTTGCAACCTTCCGCCCATACAGATGCTGCGTACAGCATTACCGGCTCTATCACTCCGGCATAGACCGTCCTCAGCGATTTGCCCCTGAAACCCCAGTTTATTTTCGCCGCCGCCATAATTTTGTTTGATATTTCGCTGCCTTTGCTTTTAACGTACTGCACGTGAGCTTTCCAATTTAACTTATTTTCAATCTTTACCCCGAGGTATGTAATTGCTTCCTTAAACGGTATTTTCTCCCCTCCTAGCTCTAGCCTAGGAGGTCGCTGTCCCGGTTTCTTTCCGAAATAAAGCGCCTCTGACTTCGCCATGTTAAATCTTAATTTTACCGTCTGCGACCATTCGTGTAGTTTATTAAGCGCCTCGTTCGGTTTTGTACGCATATCCATTAACAATCGCGATCTGACAATTAAAAGCGTATCATCCGCAAACCCAACGATTGAGCATCCTGTGGGCAACTTGACCCTAAAGATGCTCTCATACATCAACTTCCAAAATGTGGGACCAGAGCATGACCCCTGCGGACATCCCCTTTCCACCTCGTGCGACAAAACTTCACCCGGAATTTCAACCTGTGCCAATCGGCCCGAGAAATAACTCTTGACCAAAGACATCAAGATTCGCGGACAACCCCTATTTTCCAACTCGCAAACAATCAATGGCCACCAGGCAGCATCAAATGCTCCTGAAATGTCCAAAGCAACAACAACACAGTACTCTTTAGCATCTCTCGCCTGCTTAATTTCCCCGACAACGAACTCTAATGCGTCGATAGTCGACTTGCCTTCCACGAAACCAAACTGTCGGTTATTAAAACCGCCACTGTCAAGCACTAAGTGCTCAACTCGGGTAGTCATAACGCGATCCAAAGCTTTCCCCAGCACCGGCAGCAAGCTAATTGGACGATAGCTGCCCGTGTCTGACGCATCCGCCTTTTTAGGTTGAAACGATTTTTCTTGACTTACTAAAACACCAGCCTGGCACTACTTTATTAACACCATGCTTCAAGTTAGGTGTCTGCAAAACTAAATCTTCCGACGTAACTAGGGGTCTATTCCTTGGGTAGAGCTATGAGTAATGGGGGGGTAAGTCGAAATCTGTAGGGGGTCACACTCAAACTAAAACAAACAGGCGCCACCAAGTCCAGACTGATTTATATTAATGGCATAGCAAATTTCTAAGGGCGGACTTGGAGACCCAAAGAAAAAAAGATCGCCTTCGCTGATTTACAAACTTGTCTTAACAGAATAAGACACTGCTCCTGTAAGAAAGAATAATAGTTAAGTTACCTAAAAAAAAATGGGAACACTATTTGCGTCCCTCAAGTATATCTAAAATGCATAGAGAATATTTCTTACATAATGGAATCATAAAAATTTAACTCTTACTGTCTTTTGTTTATCAGGTCTGATCAAACTAGATCAGAATAAAAAACTTTAAATGTAGATAATTAATTTACTAGAAAGAATTTTCTTTGTTTCAGTAAATAAAATTTCATTGTAATTAAATAAAATAAATATTTGATATTCTTGCAAAATTGTTGTAAGGCTTATCAACTGATCCTTACTCAAATATATTACAATTCGGTGTAACTAACAATGCTAAGGTATTTTTATAACCCAACCAGATCTGTGTAGGTCACTTACAAATGAATATATGAAATTTTCTCATTAATTTAACAAAATTAAAATTAGTCTGAAGTTAAAAGAATCACCAAGGTATTCTCTAATTTTATCAAAAGTGGCAGTACTGTAATGTTAAACATCTGTTAGCCATTGTGCAATTGTTGACGGCATTGTTCAAACAAACAGGTGACGTAATAGCAGCTGTTAATTTACGTTGTAGCCACGTGTAGTCACATATTTACGGAACTAAGTGAAATCAAACCCGATACTGGGGAAAACCAGCCTAATCACAGGTAAACTGAATAACAATTTTGTACATCTAACAAACAAAATGAAATAATGTACTTTCAGAAGGAAGTACTGAGGATATTCTTAATTCTATTACGAACCCAACACCGACTGTCGTCTTTGGTTGCAATGGAAACAACTTCGCAGTGCGAGGCCTGAAGCTAAATATGCTTGTTTTCCATGCTTTAATACAGATGTAGGAGCGAAGCGGATTTCTCACATTGGTTCACGGCAGCATTACTTCATAGCGTACTCCTCCGTTGTCTAATTCTATTTACAAATATAATCTTTCATTGCGTAGTCCATAAGTTAAGGTTTCTAATTTGTTACTTCAAAGTGGTCGTGCGGTTTCTAATTTATCGTTGCAATTTCTGACGTATTGTTGCGCTAAATAAATTTTTAAATTAGCTAATATGATAACGAATATGCAGAATGTGGATTAAGTACTAACCGTTACTCAGGAAGTGTTTCACCAAAATAAGGCGACCCGGAGGTCACTCGCCATTCTTTTGAATGCATCTTCACGCTGCCTTTAACTATCGACGAGTGCGCTCGCTGCGTTCTTGCATGGTGGGAGGATCATAAGTGGGGTTCTCGAACCTCTCACGCGCGCGCCAGTGGCTGTGGAATTGCACCGAACTCCGAAACAAATAGACTACTAATCCTAGATATAGTAATACTATAAAAATTTGATTGTTACTCGAATCTTTATTTTAGTTAATAAAGGTATTTCAACATTCATTGTACGTTTAATGAATAGGCTGTTTTACTGCTAAAATAAAATTGTTACACTACCCCTTTCCTAAAAGAAAAAAATTTTTTTTTTTAGAAAAACTCTAAATATAACAAATACAAAAAAAAATTTTTTATAACAATACTAGCCTTTCCTACCTTCCTAACTAACTATGCAATTTTATAAATTTATTCAAATGGGGGGGACAAATATTTACAATTGAGTGTGTTGGTAACTACGCGTACCTGACGTCCATCGGGAGACAAAATCGGGGAGTCACAATCGGTAATAATCAAAAATGGGGAGGGGGTCAAATTAGAAAGTCAAACACTCCACGGGGCAAAAAAAATTCAAATTTACAATATTTCCTGACTAGAGATTCATACTTCTAACAAGGCTAATATTTCTTACCTATAACCAAACACTTACAATTTATTTCTAATTTCAAAAAAAAACTTCACTTCCAGGAGCTCATTTAGCTCTATCTACAAAAAAGGAATGCTTCCTCATCAAGACAGCATAACTATTCAAAACATCATCACTACAAGGTGATAATCAAAAATAAGATCCTACTAATAGGTCTATATTTAAACACCATCATCACAAAGTGATAATCAAAACAAAGGTAACCTAACCATAAGGTTACTCAACAAATTCAAATACAAAACATTATCACTTTATCGCAAAGAGATAATCAAAACTAAGGTAACCTAACCACAAGGTTACTTATCAAATTCAAATACAAAATATCATCACTTCATCGCAAAGGGATGATCAAAACAAAGGTAACCTAACCATAAGGTTACTCAACAAATTCAAATACAAAATATCATCGCTTCATCGTAAAGAGATGATCAAAACAAAGGTAACCTAACCATAAGGTTACTCAACAAATTCAAATACAAAATATCATCGCTTCATCGTAAAGAGATGATCAAAACAAAGGTAACCTAACCATAAGGTTACTTATCAAATGCAAATACAAAACTGAGCCAGTCAGGGCTGTACTATCCTACACCCTACTGAATATCCTATCACTAAGTTCTAACAAACAACTGATCTCATTAGTGATGGACCAAATGGTGAGACTCACCAAGCCAACTTTGACCTTATCAAATCAAAGAACTTCGAACGGTCAAAAGGAACAAGGGAAAGAATAATCTAATATTCTCTCTACCTCGATATGTAGAAATCAGGACCAACAATTAAATAGCCCACCTACTTCTACATTGTAAAGATATCTATTACAGACATCTTCTAAACACATCTCTGAGCAACGCGCGAGCAAAATGTCCAGCGTGCACACCAAGGCACACCTCAAACCTACAAAATTTACAAAATCTTTAACCACTTATTTCACTTCTCAAATAAAATACTCAAAATTAGTGAAACGACACTAAATCAAAATCAGAACAAAACAAAACAAACCACTACGTCATTACTTAATATCAAAGAGATGATCGGACCGGAATTAATCGTCAGGATCATCATTTTCCTTTGGATACGACGCTTCAACTGGTTTCAAGTCCTTTACGTGCCATTTCCCTGCTTTCGTTCCATCTTCGTTCTCTAACTCATATACTAAATTGGAATGTTTTTTCCGAACTTTACTCATAACGAACTTAGGGGCTAACTTAGCGGAAAATTTATCACTAGCACTGGAGAGGACCTTATTAGCTCTCCAAACACACTCTCCGACTCGGAATGAAATATCTCTTCTCCTAAGATTGTAGCGTTTACTCGAACGTTGATAAGCTACATGCAAATTTTCACGGACATTTCCAAAAATATCAAACAAAGGTTGACGATCCAAAACATACGAAGGTCTACTACTGGAGACGACATCAATATCCTCACCAGGTATAAAATTATCATTATAAGCTTTTCCACTTAACTGCCTTGAGGAGCATACACAGCATTGTACCACATCTCTTGGATCTCGTACCTTGCACATAAAACTTCAAAAACATGTCCAATCAACTGTGGACCATTATCACGAATAACAAATGGTGGTATTCCGTATGCAAAAAAAATACTTTTTCTTCTAAGAACTTCTCAATCAAATGTGCTGTGGCACTTCGCAAAGGTTGCAAAATCGAATATTTCGAAAACCAATCACCAACAACTAAAAGCCATCCATCTGCTTATGAATCATCAATAAAAAAACTAATCATGACAATAGCTAACAAAAAAAATCAGTGTTCAGGTACACTCACACCCTACTACCAATTGAACTGTCGAAACAACTACAATGCTTCACAACGCCTAAATATGCTAGAGTGACAAACCCTCTACGAGTCTCACCTAGACTAACAATACCAAAAGTTTACATCAAATCAAAAAAGGATGCAAAAAAAAAATCTAGAGCGCCTAACTCACCTCGAGTCTCGTCTAGACTTACGCAATGCCGAGCGACCAACTCTTCCTGAGTCTCGTCTGGACTGACATACTGCTGAGCGACCAACCACGACGACAAGTTCCGCCTAGACTAAATTGCGTTGCAATGCTGATCTAAACAAAATCTGCTAACAAAATCAAAACGTGCTTATGCACAAGAGCAATTCTCAAATGACACGACGACAGCTCACTCCAATGTACCTTCAAGATAGAATCTCTAGCCTTATAATCAAATTTGGACAAAATGTTCTTTATTGACTCAAACAAATCAAACAACAGGCTTATCAGCTTCTTTAGCTGACAGTCTTCCAAAATTTTTTCAAAACTGGTTTCTCACTCACTACTCCCGTTCCTCTTTAAGTAGACAAACAATTCGGAATATCCGACATGAGTACAACAGCCTAATGTTTCAATGAAATCAAACTGGTAAATCCAAATGATCTAAACCTTACAAAATTGTCAAAACAAATTGTACTACTAAAGGTAAAAATCAAAGATGTTTTTGGTAAAATTATTTTGCCAAAACAATATCAAAAAATTTAAGGGTCAAAAAGAATTAAAGTCAAAAGTAAATTTGGCCAAATTAATTAATTGACCGTAAGGGATTAACGTTACGACCAATCCTTTATCAAAAGCAAACAAACAAATCTAACTGTCAAATAAACTTTAAGCAAACAAATTTTGGAGCAAAATAATTTTGGACAAATGGACTTCAAAGCAAAATAAATTTTAAGCTAACAAATTTCAAAGCAAATTAAATTTTTGAATAAACAAATCTCGAAGCAAAATACTTTTCGAGCAAACTAATTCCGAAGCAAAATAATTTTTGAATAAGCAAATTTCGAAGCAAAATAAATTTTGAACAGACTATTTCAAAGTAAAATTATTTTTGAACAAACAAGTTTCAGAGTAAAAAATAATTTTTGAACGAACGAATCTCGAAGTAAAATTAATTTTGAATAAACAAATATCGAGGTAAATTAAATTATGAACAAACAAATTTCGAGCTAAATTAAATTATGAACGAACGAATTTCGACGAATCACTCGTTGAATAAACAAATTTCGACGCCCCAAGCGTTGAACAAACAAATTTTGAGGCCCCAAACGTTGCCGGCGCCAGTGAAACGTTTTTTCTTATGCTCTCTAATTGTTGGCTCCGCTAGCCTCACGCATGGGCGCTAGTGAAACGATTTTTCTTGACTTACTAAAACACCAGCCTGGCACTACTTTATTAACACCATGCTTCAAGTTAGGTGTCTGCAAAACTAAATCTTCCGACGTAACTAGGGGTCTATTCCTTGGGTAGAGCTATGAGTAATGGGGGGGTAAGTCGAAATCTGTAGGGGGTCACACTCAAACTAAAACAAACAGGCGCCACCAAGTCCAGACTGATTTATATTAATGGCATAGCAAATTTCTAAGGGCGGACTTGGAGACCCAAAGAAAAAAAGATCGCCTTCGCTGACTTACAAACTTGTCTTAACAGAATAAGACACTGCTCCTGTAAGAAAGAATAATAGTTAAGTTACCTAAAAAAATGGGAACACTATTTGCGTCCCTCAAGTATATCTAAAATGCATAGAGAATATTTCTTACATAATGGAATCATAAAAATTTAACTCTTACTGTCTTTTGTTTATCAGGTCTGATCAAACTAGATCAGAATAAAAAACTTTAAATGTAGATAATTAATTTACTAGAAAGAATTTTCTTTGTTTCAGTAAATAAAATTTCATTGTAATTAAATAAAATAAATATTTGATATTCTTGCAAAATTGTTGTAAGGCTTATCAACTGATCCTTACTCAAATATATTACAATTCGGTGTAACTAACAATGCTAAGGTATTTTTATAACCCAACCAGATCTGTGTAGGTCACTTACAAATGAATATATGAAATTTTCTCATTAATTTAACAAAATTAAAATTAGTCTGAAGTTAAAAGAATCACCAAGGTATTCTCTAATTTTATCAAAAGTGGCAGTACTGTAATGTTAAACATCTGTTAGCCATTGTGCAATTGTTGACGGCATTGTTCAAACAAACAGGTGACGTAATAGCAGCTGTTAATTTACGTTGTAGCCACGTGTAGTCACATATTTACGGAACTAAGTGAAATCAAACCCGATACTGGGGAAAACCAGCCTAATCACAGGTAAACTGAATAACAATTTTGTACATCTAACAAACAAAATGAAATAATGTACTTTCAGAAGGAAGTACTGAGGATATTCTTAATTCTATTACGAACCCAACACCGACTGTCGTCTTTGGTTGCAATGGAAACAACTTCGCAGTGCGAGGCCTGAAGCTAAATATGCTTGTTTTCCATGCTTTAATACAGATGTAGGAGCGAAGCGGATTTCTCACATTGGTTCACGGCAGCATTACTTCATAGCGTACTCCTCCGTTGTCTAATTCTATTTACAAATATAATCTTTCATTGCGTAGTCCATAAGTTAAGGTTTCTAATTTGTTACTTCAAAGTGGTCGTGCGGTTTCTAATTTATCGTTGCAATTTCTGACGTATTGTTGCGCTAAATAAATTTTAAATTAGCTAATATGATAACGAATATGCAGAATGTGGATTAAGTACTAACCGTTACTCAGGAAGTGTTTCACCAAAATAAGGCGACCCGGAGGTCACTCGCCATTCTTTTTGAATGCATCTTCACGCTGCCTTTAACTATCGACGAGTGCGCTCGCTGCGTTCTTGCATGGTGGGAGGATCATAAGTGGGGTTCTCGAACCTCTCACGCGCGCGCCAGTGGCTGTGGAATTGCACCGAACTCCGAAACAAATAGACTACTAATCCTAGATATAGTAATACTATAAAAATTTGATTGTTACTCGAATCTCTATTTTAGTTAATAAAGGTATTTCAACATTCATTGTACGTTTAATGAATAGGCTGTTTTACTGCTAAAATAAAATTGTTACAAGGTATAGGTATAAATTTTACGTTCTGGACTTTCCAGCAACGCGGAAAGACGCCTCTCTCTAAACAAAGATTAAACAACCCGACAAAGACACACGGGGCTAACAGGCACGCCTCCAGAGCTGCGTCTGAAGTGATTCCATCATGCCCCGGTGCCTTCTTAGGGTTCATCCTCCTAAGAGCCCTGACGACCTCGTGAACTAGGATTGCCTTATCGGCACCTTTTCTTTGTGCTTCTGTAGCTTTCCGACGTACTAAATCGTGCGACCCCTCATCCTCCTCGGGATCATCCGAAGGGAAGAATTTCTCTAATAAATACTCCGCCGTGGTTTTAAAACCTTCCGTATATTCGCCATTTGTCGTTCTTATGTTACCGAGCGCGATTTTCTGTTATTTACCCCTTATTACGCGGTATGCGGTTCCCCAAGGTTCTTTCTGTGAGTTTCGCGTGCAGAATTCTTTGAATTTATTTGTTCGCGTTTCTTCTATTAATATCTTATATTCGCGGTAACTTTGATTGTATTCTATTCTCCGTTGTTCTCTTATATTTCCCGAGGCGGGTTGATAGCGGCGCCTTAGGTTACGCGTTTCTGCCCGCTTGGTGGTTAGTTCCCGGGTCCACCAGGGTACGCTGTGTTTAAATGTTTTCTTTCGCGGCATGGAGTACGACGATGCGTCTACCACTGCGTCGTTTAAATTTTCCGCGAGTGTTTCTATTTCGTCTGCCTCTCGGCAGTTAAATAGCTTGTTTTCGAGCGCAGGGATACTTTCGCCAAATTTTTGTTTAAACCGCTCCCAATTTGCTTTTTTATTACAGACCGCGGAAATATAGTTAGCTGCTCGTTTGCACTTGTTTTGGTTTCAACGTCCCATGTTATTAATTTATGGTCAGAGAGCATTTCCTCGTCCGATCTTAATTTCCAATCACAAATGATTTCTAACATCTCGTGCGAGGCTGCAGTAATATCAATAAAACTGCTGCCTCTATGCCCCTCAAAAGTAGGTGAATCATTAGTGCTTATCACACTAAGATCCCATTCCGTTAAAAGATCTGCAACCTGCGTACCCCTATCGTCTTCTATAGGGCTACCCCATAACGGTGACTTAGCATTAAAGTCTCCCCCGATTATTAGTTTCTTATTCCTTCCAATTTGGCAAAAAATGACTTCGATGTGATTTATTAAGTCCTCGGTTTTAGGATTTTCCCGACGGGAGTCGACTGGTTTAAGGTACGCGCTTATCACGTAGAACGTGTTTGTCCCTGTTTTTATTTCCTCGGTGGTTATAAACTCGTTGGACAAATTGTTTAATATTATCCCGGCGCACGTCCCATTATTTATTATTATTCTGCTGCGCGGTCGTTCGCTATTTGCGTTTAAGACGGTAACCCCCCCTCCCAAAACCTGTTATTTTGTGGCCATACAGATGCGGTTCCTGTATGAACCCGATGTCGATTTCATTTTCTTTTATTATTTTGACGAAATTATTGGTGGCCCCTTTGCTCTTGCTTAAATTAATCTGCGCGCATTTAATTTTCGAGCTCCTGGTGATGACTGCCTTCAACCGCTGCATCGTGGGGCACTGGCTGGACTTCGCACCATGACGAGTGTCGACCCTGACGCTACCAATCCTATCGTTCGACCTCACACAGACAACACAACAAGAAACTGCCCGCCTACAGCTCTTGAACTCATGCCCCACTTCGGCGCAGTTACCGCAAAACTGCACCCGCTCCTTACACTCTGTGGACCGGTGGCCGAACTCGTAGCAACGGAAGCACTGGATCATTGAGAAATGATCCCGAGCCCAAACCCTACGCCAACCCAAACAAACTGCCTCCGACAGAAAACACCTCCTAGCCGCCGGCGAAACCTCAAAAACGACGCTGGCCAACGGATCTCTGGGTCCCCTGCCACCGAATCGGAACTTCTCCTTCACCTCCTCCTCAAACCTAATCCCCCTGAAGCGGGGGTTCTGAGCAATCAACCTCTGCAGGAGCTCTTCTTGCTTCAAGCTCCACCTACCGTGGACTTCAAACGCCTGGCATCCTCCTTGCCAGCACACTCGACAACAACGCCACCCCTACGCGTCCGACGTGCTCCGACAACAACGAAACCATCCTTGGCCGGGTCCCTCTTCAACGTCACCATAACGTCGTCCTTCACTCCTGGGTTGGCGTCGACACGAACTGCGACCGTCGACGCTGCCTTCCTAACCACTGCTCCAGCACAGGACATTACACCTCTTGGTCCCCCCTGCCCTACCACGACCTGTTCAGTGCGCGCCGCTGCCACTGCTACCTCCGCCACAGCCTCCTTCACCTCGCCACGTACCATCCTGAGACCCCTAACCATCCCTAGTAGCTGATACGCAACGTCTTGGAACTCGTCCGCGGCGTTGCGAATCACCTTCCTGTCGTCTACGGTGATGGTCGCTGGAGTAGCAAGAACCTGCTTATATATAAAACCGTGAGCCCTCCTCGCACGGAACATCAAGAGATCCAGCTCGTCTAGGTCGCTAGCAGCAACGCTTCCGTCACTACCAGTCGACCCACGACGCTGTCCTCTCGACGTTGCGGGCGACTCAGGCTCGGCTCCACACACAAGGGGCGCTGACCCCTCCGACTCCACCACCGCAGTCCCAGGCTCCTTCTGCGACGCGACTACCTCCCCGTCGGACTGCGACACCAACTTCTCTACCCCAACCGCGAGCTCCTCTCCGACCTTCTCAACCGATCCAGCCTCCGACTGCTCACCCCTGACCAACTCCGACCGGCAACCCCTCTTCTTCTTCGGCAACGGCTCCTCATCTCGTTGGACAACCATGCTGAAAAATCAGATAACAAAACAACGAAGACAAACAAATCCCAGGTCAAAATGTCCTGACGACGCTAAATAAACTCGAAGCTAAGATGTATAGCTAAACGACAAAACAACAACAAGTACAGAATAAAAACGTTGCACTAATAAAAGACCGAGATTTCAAATGACCCTTAAACTTCTCTGTATTTATTTATTTATTCAAATTTTTAAAAAACCACCAAATGAAATTTCAAATTTATCAGAAATAAAATAAACACTAACGTCAAAATAACAAGGAGGACAAAATAAGATAGCAAGCCCAATAAATATACGCAATTAAAAATCTACTATAACAAAACTGTATTTATTTATTTAGAATTCAAACTAGCTAATTACCTCAAAAACAAATTTATAAAATACAGGACTTTAAATTTAGAAACAAACTAATTAAAACACGGGTTATTGGAATGCGGTACCGGAAGCACTTACCGCTTGTTTACTCGATGTTTACTGGACCTTGAAATGTTACACTACTAATTAAACCCAAAGATCGATTTTAAGGAATCGTTTACTTAGAAATGGAATATTTATATTGAAATTATTTTAAAATTTACGGTTTTTAGTTATTTGTTTGATTCAAAAGGTCCTAGATTTTGGTTTTTAAATTGTTATTTTATTACACGCACGATATATAATTTTCCCGAATTTATTTGCTTGTTTTACGCGGTTTTTGAATCCGATTTACTAGATTTTCAATAAATTTATTAAAAACGCCTTTTTAAATTATTTTGAAATTATTTTGGGGTTTTTAGTTATTGGTTTTTGATTTATTAGCCCGAAATTTGATTTAGTTTATTTTTAAACGGGAATTTTAGTTAAAATTTAAGTTAAAACGCGGTTTTTATTTAGTATTTAACGGATTAAATTATTATTTTGATTTTATTTAATGCCCTGTATATTAAAATTAACGGCACACAATAATGAAAAATAAAATACAATAAAAAGCAAAGCTTAAACTATATAATAAATAGCAAAGAACTTACTTGTTTACTGCACAAGCGGGAGCACTGAAAAACACGTCCGCTCGCTTCAAGCGCTAACTAGAAAGTTAATATGTGTGTAACAGCATATCCAATCCCAATGTGAAAATCGATAATCAAAATATTAAGCCATCATTAAATACCTGTATTTGAAGGGGTTTAGTGGTAAGGAGATTTACGAAGATATGCTTAATATACTTTAATGTTATTGCACCAAGTTTGGTGAAAGAAATTCCATAGGTATCAAATTATAGTTTTGTTTTATTTAAAAACCAATACTGGAATTTATGCACAATTACATTACTTTCTTGGTTGAAACTCTTAATGCACTTACATTGAAAGTACCTTGTTTCAATCATGTGTCGTATTTTATTTACAGCGTCGTTAACTTTTTTAACTGTACTTATACCTCTCGGAGATATTTTCTATCATGTAAGTCTTTTACTTCTAAACGCGACCTGTGATGGTTAATGTTAGCTGTACCAGAGTGAAACTCAACACCAAGTTGTGCACATAAATTATTTTTTCATACCAGCTACGAGAGTGTAGATTATTTAATTACAGTGACTAATTTTGTACTTATTTTGAAATGAGAGTAAAAATAGCATTATTGTGGCATAGAGTAAAAAAGGGAATATGAACTTGCGGTGTTAGCTATTTTTATCGTAAATGGCATTTGTATTAAAATTGATTAAACTTTACGAAACTGTTTTGAAAGAAATAATATCCAATTTTTTCAATCTATTTGGTATTCAAAATACATCTGATTTTACTTAAACACTAAATTGAATCTTCTCGGTGTTGAAACGATTATATTATAAAGGCTATCTACATATCTAGTAAAAACTTAAGTTATTATAAATAAAAAATTTCTTAAGTAATATATTTCTGATTTTAATTTATAAAAATATACTAAAATTTAATCTTTATTGATTTTCTAATTTTCGAGAGTCTTTGGAGTCGGGCACATTTAAAGCTTGTGACATTATTAAAGCTGGATTTGCAACCGCTATTATATTATCTCCACTTGCAGCAATTATTCTAGGCGAATATCTATTTGAATCATCGGTTGCTGAATCGGAGGAGTCTTCCATATTTATCTACAGTAAAAACTAATTAACAATTGTACATTACTTAAAATAACTTACTTGGTTAAGGAGTTCACTTGTGAATGGTGCTTCGCTTTCTTGGCTTCCAACCTATTGCAAAAAATGTTAAGCAAAAATTTATATTTTATAAAATTTTACCTGAAATGGGGAATTTGAACTACTGTTCGAAAAATGAGAATCATTTTCATCGTAGTTCATCATCTTTCTACCCGCCGACTCTCTAAAAACAGAAAATTTGTACTAGAAAATTAAATTGGCGCACATTTTTTCCTTCTACTTCGTAGGCTATATATATCGTAGATTGAAGATTTCAAAAATATTTAATGCATTTTATTCATACGATCAACTGTGATTCAAAACTACAGAATATCCTTTATTTGAAAAAGAAAACTAGAAGGGCTTTGGTTTTATTCAACATGTACGAATAAAACTATGCCGACAATAAAAAGTAGCATTAAAGTTATATACAATAATGCCTTATAACCTCATTGTTTCAATGAAGCAAATAATCAAAATGGAGTCTTTTGGTAGTCAGATTTTGAAAATAATATATCATAAAATTGAAAGCAGACCAAAGTATCAAAATCTCTCATTTGTCATTTTTTTTGTATTTTATTGAAAATTTCTTACAAACCAATTCAATACTCAATAACGCCAAATATTTGTACACGCTTACTTTAATGACAAATAAGTTTAATTTCGTCCAATTGAAATCTCTATAAAACACCATTTTTATTTTAAGCGATGTAACCATTCTGAAAAATTACAACTTAGTTTTTACATAGAGAAATCTATATAACGATGTTGATAGCTTATCACTATTTACTTGGGTTCTTAACAACATTCTATTTTCAACACAATATATCTTCTCATTTCTTAAGATTCTTGCTTTATAGAGTTTAAACTCAAATTAAATCTGCTGTGTGTTATTATTGAACCGTCAGACTTGTTATTCACATAACAGCTACTTATATATTGGTAGTTACAAAAACTCCTTTTAAAAGTAATTTATACTTCTGCCGTAATACAAGAAATGGAATATATGTTATTACATTGAATTCCAACTACAAGTTAAAGTTTGTACGCCTCTTTCAAACACAACCGCTGGAGAGAAACTATTCACATGCATATCAGCAAAATATGATTTGTCTAGTAACAAGTACTCTTCTATTAATTCCTAACATAATTCCTCCCGTGTGAGTTTGGAATTGCAGGTTGCGACGAAATTTGACTCATGGGATTATCTTCTGGCTTCCTTGTTGAGTTATTCTTCGGCATTCTTCGTGAACACAATTTTCTATAATATAGGAATAGAACAATTCCAAGGAGGATACCTGATAATACAATAAATTATATAATTATGATAGTTTATTTAGGTTGAGATTCCAGTTGAAAGTTACTGTAGAGAAATTTCCTAATTGCTCCGCCGAGTTTATACAAATTAATATTTTCTAACTAAAGAGGCGCGTGTCTTATGAGGAACAGCCAACACCTACTGATTTCAAAGAACGTTATTGTATAGGTCTTTTTAGTCTCTTTATAGCATATAGTTTTCTTGTTAACCGTAATTTGATAATCACTTGGAATAATAATTAAGTTTGTAAATTACATATTTTACCTCGTTTTGGGTTTTACAATCGATGTGAATTTTCTGGCGACCAGGACTCATCAATATCCATTTATTAGTTTCCTCAATACTGAATAATTGCGGCGAGGTGACGGTTACTTCTTCGGACTGGCATCTGGTTGTTGTTTGATTGTACATTAAATTGGTTTCACAGTTGTCGTAATTGTTACTCTTTGGCATCAGGCATTTTTCACAAAAATACACCCTCGTTTGTATGAGAGGTAAAATGTAGGTCCCATGTGTGAATGTTGTCACGCACGTTAAAGATTCCTACCTTGCTTGGAATAGTAAGGTTTTGGCAAAATTCAAAATTTTGAGGTAAAAAAATTCACTTCTTGGCCAATGTACATTCGGATGGAGCATTTTAAAATCAAATGTAGCGTCTTTTTCTCCCATTTACAGCGTGTTGCGTGCATAATGCAGCAATTTCTTTTAGCGTAAACTGATAGAGTTTGTTACCAATACTTGCGCGTTGTCTTATAACCTCGGGGCAAATGTTAGGTGTATTAATCAACGAAGAAACCGAAGTATGTCGAAGACATCCTAACACAATCGGAGATTGGACAAGGAAATCAGTAATAGAACGAATTTTACGTATAAACACGCAAGCGCTCCAAAATTATCGTCTTGTACAGATTAGAATCCAGTGACAGCTGTCGAAAGACACTATGAGCGTATACAAAGATTGAGTAAGAAAAAACAAAAGTGATAGACAAATTTTGCATGTTAACACGCAAGCACAACAAAATACTGTATTTAATACACTATATACGAGTCTTCTTTATTCGTGCTGATACATTTTCGGTAGTTCCTACAACAAATTTTCTAATTAACGTCTATTTGTGGCGCCTTACACAAAACACAAAACACACGGAAAAAAGTATAAGCATATAAGAATTAGGCTTATTCTCGGAAATAGGGCCAGGTTTTGGAGAGTAAGCCCGAATTTTAGGGCTATTTTTGGCTATTTAGGAAGCATTTTGTGCTCATTGTGAAAGGGAATAACCACTAAAAATTAATTTTTAGAAAAACCCTACGACAAATAATATGCATCTTTATTTTCATTTTTACTTTAACGAGTCGAAACATACCAACACACGCCTGCAAATTCTTTTAGTTATGTAGGTGTTCTTGCGAAAGGGGATGGTACTAAATTAGTATATTATTTAAAAGGTTTTTCTGAGAACGTATTTATCAAAATGGCGGATGACATAGGCAAACTATGGAAGGTGGGGTTCGTAACTTTGCCGTGCACCACACGTAAAGGGGGTTCCGCTAAACATTGTATATTTACCTAGTAAAGAACTTTCTGATCATCTAAACCGAGGGTCTTACAACCTATAAGGGTTATATATTCTCAAAGGTGGCGCACATACAACTACACAACAGTGTGTTGGAGTATCAAGATTCCCTCCAATACTAGCAAGAGAAAATCGAGCAGATCAACAAGATATGTAAGCAGGACAGTTGGGGAGCCACGACTAAAAGAGTGTCACAAGTTGCAAGAATTACACGAAGAAATGGATCTGGTTGTCTATGAAATAAAAGAATTGATGTATAGAAACAAACTTCGGTACATTTTTTATTCAAAAATCTCGACCATCTCTATGTATCCAATTATTGGCTAGAACAAGAGATAGAAGACTTGGGCATCAATTTGAATTTTAAACTACGGATAAAACTGAATAAAATTTAAAACTACCCGAACAAAGATAAAGGACAGTTTTCTATAGGCAACTGGGTACTATAGCTAAGTTAAATGAGTAAAAATTATTATTAATAAATTTTAATATCTTTATTGCGTTTTTATCGTTAGGGACTGATACATTAAAATAAGGGGTTAGGTAGCCGAAAGATGGCATAGTTAAAAATGATGTATGTGGCTTAATCAAAAATAGTGGCTGTGACGTATTGACAGAAGTGAAAAAGGTGGGGTATTTAAGAGAAAGTTAAATTTCAAAGTGTTCAGTCTAAAAATTTCTGTTGATGTTTATAGACGTGTATAGCGTACTTTTTGAGAATTATAGGTGGTTCGGTTTCGAAATCCTCTTTAATAAAAATTTTTCTCTATGTCATATAGCGCTGTGGAATTGTATATACTGGATGGAGTAAAAGGTGGTATGTACAGAGTAAATCAAAAACCACGACGTAATAAAAAATAACAGATTGTTAACGTGACGTAAAGAAAAATGTCAAAGTGACAGCTGTGGAGGACCGAGAAGGTTGGAGGATGATGGAGGACGGAGGAAGTTGGAGGATGGAGGAGATTGGATGATGATGAAGGACGGATAAGTTTGGAGGATGATGGTGGACGGAGAAAGTAAGAGGATGATGGATGACGAAAGAAATTGGAGAATGATGGAGGACGGTGGAGGTTGGAGGATGATGAAGAACGGAGATGGTAAGAGGATGATGGAAACCGGAAGAGGTTGGAGGGTGATGACAGAGGACGGAAGAAATTGGAGGATGATGGTGGATGGAGGAAGTTGAAAGCGGATATTGGAGGATGGAGGAGGTCGGAGGTGGTGTTTTGCGCCTTCGTCTCTCAACCATCCAACTTCCCTACTGCCATCTAAAATTTCGTTGTTGCTCTTCACAGAATTTTGTATATTTGGCATAGTAGGTGAAAAATCTACTGTTGTCAGTACTATCTGATTGATGCTATAATTTAATGCTTTTTCTGAGATCGGGCCTTCCAGGGGGAGATTTTCGTCATTGTTTGAGTATTGGGTCATTTCCTCAAGATCATTAAAGTGTTCCTGTTCGTCAAGGTTTACAAGTATATACTGGTTATTTGAGACTTCATCGTTAGCAGGTTTCTTAGGGAATCGATCATTAATAATAATACGATTTTGAGTTATTTTATTTGTATGAATTTCAATTTTGGGTTTCTATATGAGTGTTGTCTTTCAAATTTTGCATATAGAGCATGAATAAAACAGTAGATAGCTTTTAAAGATTTTATTGTTTTTCGAAGTATTCTCCAAGGAGATTAGTGCACTTTTGCATGCGCTCGAACCAACTTTGGAAGCAGTTATTCCACTCGTTTGTTGATTCAGTCAAAATTGCATTTTTGAAGGCACCGACTGCTTTTTCTGATGACTAGAACCTCTGACCACGCAGTCCGTTCTTGATTTTTGGAAAGGTATGAAATCGTTAGGACTTATGTCGGAGCTGTAGGGATGATGGTCTAATAATTCAACGTTTTCATGCGTTAAAAAGTCAATTCTCTTGCGAGGTGTGTGCGAACTTTGCTGGAGGATGATTCGTCGTTTGGGGTTGGTTTTTCAAAGCCCCGCGATGACTTGTGGCAAAAAAAATGGTTGTATACCAATCGACAGTAACAGTTTTTTGATATTGTAGAGGAATTGCTACTTCATAACCTGCTTTCAAGACAAATGTTGCGACCATCTTTTTGGAGACACCTCAAGAACGGATGATTGTTGTCGACTTTTTTTCATTTTGGAATACCCAAACACGATTGGCATTTATTTTCTGGCTTGTATGGGTAAATTCAAGAGTCATCACTACTCACGATGTTTTACACGTTTTTAGAATTTCCTGCGTTGAAGTGGTCTACAGTTTTTGGCACCGATTCACCCTAGCTGCTCTCTTTTCTTCGGTCAATAGAAGCGGTATCCAACGGGAAACTAATTTTTTACACGCAATTCCTCATGCAAAATTTTTTGAGTTGAAGTCTTTAAAATACCCAATTTGCCTCAATTTTGCAATATGTCACATGTTGTTCTTTGTTTATGAGCTTGCGCACAGCATCGACGTTTTACCGTTTTTGATGCACCTGCTTTTGGACCATCGCTAAGATTAATCCGTTCATGTTTAAATTCTCTATACCAACGAGAAAGTGTTGACTGGTGTGGTGCTTCGTTGCCGAAAACAGAAACTAACTTGACGAGGCATTCTTGTTGAGATAATTGTTTTCGAAAATTATGAAAAATTATTGCGCGAAAATGTTAACGGTTTGCTGCCATTTTTCGATTAGCTTGTTAACTTTGACAGGTCTATGTAGCTACAACACTACACGTATCGCACTGAAACTTTGGATTTAGGTTAACTAGAGGTTAATTTTTATTATTGACATTTAACTAGCGGCACCCTCTATGTCCCAGTATGCATAACATAAGATATACCCCTCGTAGCTTTGAACAGGATCCTCAAAACGCTTAATAAATATAAGCGTGTGACTTCTGTAATGAAATTACTAAAGTACGTATATAGTGCAGTTCTAGTTCTTTCCTAGGATGTCATTTTAGACAAGTCTAGCTAGGTATGCGACCTGAAAACACAAGGAAATAATGCTAATAAACAAAGAGCGGTTACTAAACACGTGATATTATCATATGACTACCGAATCTTAGGAATTTAAAAAAGCAGATATTGAATATTTATCGAACAGCGGATGTTATTAAAACCATTATTGAAAATTTTTATAATTTCTTAGTTTAATATAAAGACACAAATACCTTAATGCTTATTTTTACAACTTTCGGTAGTTTAAAGGTACGTTATAGCTAACTTTATCTGGAGATTTTATTTCTGATAGAATTCTTCTCGGTAATCAACCTTTTACCCCATTCAAAAATAGAAAAATTCCACTCTAACAGGTTTCTTAGCATGCAACATCTTTCTCAAACTCCGAAGGTCTAGATTTATTTTATGATGGATTCTCGAAAATATCGTAAGTAAAGTGACACATTATTTCTTAAAATCTGAAGCTCTAGATTTAATTTCTGGAAAAAATTTGACCCTGGGACTGATTCAATGCTCCTAAGAACTAGGATTTCAACTCTAAAAATATTCCAGGTATGTGGCCTATTACATCTGAAAATACGAAAGTTTAGATTTTTTCTGGTAAAATTTCTACCCTACCGCTAAATCTTATTCATTGAAGTTAAAATCCTAACCCAAAAACAATTTATGTACGTGAAATATCATTTTTTAATAACCAAAGGCTTAAACATTATTTACGGTAAGAGTTTGATCCAGAAGTAGTTTCAAATCGGGAGGTCTGTGCCCCAAAAGCGTTTTAAGTACATTAGGCAGAAGGTCCTTATATTATATTAAATGAAATGCTCATCTTGCAAATAATCCTTTACCATAAATATAAAAATCCTATTACAAAAATTTCCCAGGCATACAACATGTCATTTTCTATAAGATCACAGTCTGGGATCAAGTTTTCACTTTCGAAATTAGAGGTAGTAAGCTTGATTTGTCAAGTATCATTTCCAAAAAGCCGCAGGTCTTGACTTTATTTTCTGGTGAAAGTTTTAACTGGAGATTGACTCTGTACTCTGTGGTTGTGGAATGGAAGCTACTTAATCGTGAAAACTCACTACAGCATATAAATCGAAACGATATTCGACTTAAACCACTTGATCATTGTAATATGCTAAAGGTGCTTAAATTGTATTCCTGTAAAATGGTTTATAACAGGACTGTTTAGTATGATGTACATTCAAACATTAATTCATTCATTCCAATTCCTCCTACCGAATTCGTGGTGTTGGAAACAAATCCTTACACGAAAGTCATTGCTAAAATTCATGGAAAATATAAAAGAACACATATGGCGTTATACAAATCAGTTTATTGCTTTTCAAAGTAAGGTAAGTGGAGGTAATATGGCCAAATTAAGGTTTCATTGCGATTCGCTAAAAAGTTAGTAATCCTTTTAAACTGTTCATGGTGCCAACGACACCTGGGATATATTATGCGCATATATAAATTTAAAAAATGCGTTTTGAAAAATTTTAAAAATTTGACAACATTTTTAAAAAAATTACTTGTCCATATTATCCACACATTGTGGGAAATATGGCCATCGTAGATTTTATATGAATTTATCGTAAAGGTAATATGGCCATAACAAAAGTATAAAAAAATGTTGTAAACAAATAGTAACAACAAATAAAACAGTTATTTATACAGTTATATTAATCCCAAAATTAAGAACAAAAGAAGTTTACAGACCTTAAAAAATTTGTTCCAAAATATTTAACACTAAATAACAACGTATTGTTCGCACAATGGACAGATAAAAATTTTCAGTTTATCAGTTGCTGTAAGGTCAACACATGCTTCGTAAACATATTCTTTGCAAGTATTGCAAAGTCTCATATCTTCTTAAAATAAAATTAAATAAAAACCCTTAACCACAAAAAATATTTAAATTACTAAATACGTATTTCGACCACTATGTGGTCATCATCAGTAGGAATTTTAACTAATAATTAGTTGTTGTTCCGGAACACTTCAAAGGATATTCTCCTCACCACTTAGGCTAACTAATTATTAGTTAAAATTCCTACTGATGATGACCACATAGTGGTCGAAATACGTATTTAGTAATTTAAATATTTTCTCCTCACCACTTAGCCTAAGTGGTGAGGAGAATATCCTTTGAAGTGTTCCGGAACAACAACTAATTATTAGTTAAAATTCCTACTGATGATGACCACATAGTGGTCGAAATACGTATTTAGTAATTTAAATATTTTTTGTGGTTAAGGGTTTTTATTTAATTTTATTTAAATCATGCCAAGTGTTCCTATAGATTATCATATCTTCTTGCCGATCTTCGATGCATAACTTACAGTACCAAGATACTTTTATGATTTTTGTTGGCGGTTTTTTTAGAATTGCAGTCTTATTAATAACCGTTTGGTTTTCATCCTCATTAAAGAGGCTTTTCTTGATTACCTGAGCTTTACAATTAATTGCTGGCTTCCTTGGTGTTTTGACTATAGTTTTGATGTCAGGAGTTTTGTATATGTCTTTAAAAGAAACGTTAAGATTCTCTCCATCACTGTTTTGAGAATCAGAATTAAAATCTACCGTATCTGTAGATTAATCGTGAATACTAATGCTGGAATGATCTTCACTGCTTGTGTCTGAGGGAAGGTATTCCTTTAGTTTGCGGCGTATTCCACTTAATGTTGAAATTTCATTTTTATCCTTGTCAGTTCTTTTTAATTGATTGTGTTTTATACCTGATGTGGATGGCTGAAGTTGTATTCGGGTGGAATCCGACTTTTGGGATGTATGTTTAGTTTTGCATGTTTTTTCATTTTTTGCTTCATTGTCTAACTCATTTTTATACCTCATTATTTGTCCTCTGTCGGTACATATATTTCTCTCTGTGCTTTGCTCTGATTCCAAAAATTATCGATTTGTTACAGTACTAGGAGCAAATACTATGTCTAGAATAGCGCTAGCATCGTAGGAGTATATACCCATAGCTTTAAAGCCAGATTTGATATTTGCAGGTGTCATTGTTTTATCCCACACCTTCGAAAAAATACCTCCAAAACGCAATTTAGATATGGACCGTTCAGCTGGATTAATCGAAAAATACTGGGTCACTTCACGTCCCAGTAAAATTCAAAGGCTCTGAATACTGCTTTGTCCATTGATTGTAATTCATGGGTTGTATTACTAGGCAGGCAGTAAAAGGTTATGTTCAATCTTTCAGCAGACTCTGCAATTGTATAGTGTAAATGACACTTTGCCCCATCAAAAATCACAAGACATTCACCAGGTACTTTGAATTTTGAAAAATGCTCTAGCCATAGTATAAATGTTTCTTGAGTCATACTCCCTTTTTATGTCATTTGTATGGTACTTCCTGGAGGCAACGAGTCACCCCATTCGACTTTCAATCGTTTTTCTTTAAAAAGTATCGTGGGTGGTATTGCTGTTTCAATTGCATTAGCACACGATACAATAGACACGTTTTGGCTGTGTTCATTAGCAACTATGTGCACGCGTCTAGCACCCTTTTTAGCTAAAACTTTTTGCTGGTGGTGTAAAGACAATCTACATCCTTTTTCGTCGATATTGTATGTTTTTTCAGGTTTATCGATAATATTCATGTGGTCCATAATCGCTTTTGATTTTGTGAAGTGGTCTTGAACAATAATTTTATTCATCTTTTGTGCTCTGGCCGGATTTAAATTTTGTGCTTTTCTGTGGCGAATTTCGGGGTGTCGACCCATAAATCCTTGAAGCCAATACCGTCCGGCCATTTTGTTGGTGTCATTGAATGTGTTTTTGAGGTTATTCATCAATGTGAAACGATATACACATTGTCTTAATACTTTACTAGTAATAGGATATTCTATTTCAGAAAGTCTAATAATCCGTTGGCTTAATTCAGTTTCTTGATCCAAAGTAAGTACAGTTCTGCGACCCAAAGATGACTTTATGGTCTGATTTTTTGTTAAATAACGCCTCAAAGTTCGCTGTGGGACCCCATATGTATGACTTGCTGCATTAACAGACATACCACTTTTTACGGCATCAACAGCACCATTTATATTCTCTTGTTTCCATTTGCCTCTCAAATTCTGAAACAATAATAAAATTCATTCAAAATATTAACCAAAAGCCCTTTCTAAGGATTTAAAAACAATATCTGCAACTATGGCATTTGTAGAGTAATATGGCCATGGCCATATTGCCTTGCATAAGAAATGGCCATAACACTCCCATCTAATACGGTTGACCTTGATGACAATTTTCACAAGAACACCCTACATTTATAAAAAATGTTTACATGCAACTTAAAGTTATTGTATTTGTGCTACTTATTCACAACAGTAAATATTAGAAACCTTACCTCCTCCTGTCTTATGTAATTTTTAGTTCACACAAGAATTATAATAACTAGGTTAAGTACCGCCACCAAAATGGTATATAGAACACTGAAGGTTATCCACACATTAGGTATGAGTTTGACGTTCCCCCCTCTCTTGAATCTGGCAATTGATGAACCTAAAGCCTTATTTACGTTCTAAATTTAACATTCTGTAAAATACAGGGATTTTGCCATATTGACAGCTTGGCCATATTACCTTCAGTTACCTTATTTCCCTATACACTTTTGCATGCCACAAAACTAACATTCAGAACAGTTTTTTCACTTTAAAGTAGGTTTGTTCGAAACGAGCAAATTATATGCGTCAAAGGCTTCTTAGGGCGATAAAAAGCACTCACCACGCATTCAATTTTTGATATTTTGTAATAAAAAGAAGTCGTTGTGCTGTTAATTCGGTTATAAGGACAATTAGCCATTATTGGTAAAACACGTGGCAATTGTTTGTGTTGTGTTCGCGCTTGAATTGTCACGATGAACAATGATTTGCCGGTTTAGTTTGCTTTTCTGAAATTTGAAATTTTCATCATTTCCTTGCATCACTTGACACGTGCCTGTTTTTAAGGATCTTTCATACTGTGAAGGACCCACTGATTTGAAAGTTACCTGACGCTACAAAATCACAGGTATTTGTTTTTGCACAATACCTGAGGATACCTCTATCTCTCTATTTATCACATGCGGATCTGCTAAGATCATGTCATGCACAGAATCGATGTTCTTCGTGAGAACGGAGGTGCACGGACGACTTTGCAAGCATCGTCATTGAACGTTGGTCTTCCACACTTGAATTCTGCAAGTCATTTGCAAATCATAGTCTTGAATGGTGCTTTATCACCAGATAACGAAATAAGCTTTCCGTGCATTACCGTGATGTGAAATCATAATGTAAATAAAAAATTATCATTCAAAAATAGCGAGTTGAAATTTTTGTTTATAGGCACAAATACTAGTTTGTTAATTTTTATTAAAACGAAATCGCTAGCTTTTTAATTCAAATTTTCAACTGGTTTATAGGTTAAACATGTCTAATTTTTATAAATATATGTAACGATTACAGACCGCTGACAATACGAGGTGATTGCAATTTGTAAATATCCATAATCACATACATAAAATACTAACTGCTTATTCTCAAAACGCGTTGAAACCATTGAGCAGTGACGCTATATACTAGGAAGTAAAACAGTCAAAGAAATCTGTAAGTATTAAGAATTGGTGTTCTCTAATTCATAAAAGAGGCTATAGTTTGGGCATTGTCGTCTCCCAAAAATGCAATATTGAAACAAAATTCGATAAAATGTTGTAAGTGTTGTATTAAATCTTGTTACTAATAATATTAGGATCCTATAGCTTTAAAAATCACGCTTTGCAAAATAGGTGTTACATGCAACTCAAACCTACAGAGTGATAGGCCAATAAACTTTACCAGGACATCGTAGTGTACAAAAAAATAGCGAGGCATATATACATCCATTCCTACAAACATGCATACGAATATACATGGGCTTGTACACACATCCACTAAGGTAAATCCCACTGATACCTCAAAATTTCTGACCACTTTTTACAAGACTGTGGCCTGTTGAAGATGATTAATGCAAAAAACTTCCTAAGAAGAACAGTTTAAGGGTAGGAAAGAGGACAATCTATAAATCGATATCTGATATGTCCAATTTCTGACTGAAATAGGGAGCATAAAATATTAAACAGAAAAAAAAAAGCAAATTTGCACTAAAGGTTGTAGAACTAAGTATAATTAGATGAAAAAGTGACTTCTGGTCACGAGCTTATATAGCCCGAAATTATAGAACCAAGCTTGCTTACACAGAGATAGAATTTACATTATATAAGGGGTCGGAATGTAGAGTTATAATCAATGTACATACATAATCAAGTGATTTGGAAAAATACACCTCCCCCCATGCAATATAGTGTTAGTATAGTTAAAACCAAACAAGAGTGCTGATGAACTCATTGTTCGTAATCGTCTTCTTCAATACTATAAAAATGTATGTGGAGCCAGCCCCAGAATTAAACGTGGCCTTGAAGGACATAAATTAGGTTACTACCTGTACAAAACTTTTAGTATAAGCATTATAAATGTTTATTACGAAGCATTTTTAGTGACAATATGAAATGGCAATAGATTTGTTTTAACTTTCAAAGGTTCAAAAGCACAAATGAATTTACAAACTATACAAACCAGAATTAGACACATGTTTGATATTTCTTCATTACAGCATTGAGAAGACGCCTTGCTATAGCTATCCTATTTTATAATGGTGAATTTTGTAGCACAAGTACAACATACAATATATTTTAATTGTGTTTTGTTTCTATGTATTGCGATGAGATACACGCAATCTTGTTTGGTTTCATCTATACATACCTATTTGCTCGAACTGTGGCTAATAATAATAATAATAATAATAATAATAATAATAATAATAATAATAATAATAATAATAATAAGGTGGAATAGGTATACTTACCAGAACTTAGAAACAACTTTAGCACGTGCAAAAGGAAAAAAGTCCTATAATTATTAGGTAGATATGATAATAATACATTATCACGCCGTTTTTCAAAAGGGATCGGTAAGAAATACAAGCTAATATAGTTTGCCATTGGGTACACGTTAGGTTTCGTTACATGGTTTGAAAATCATAAGCTTTGAAAATGTACTAGAAAAACAGCAGGTAAAGTAGGCAGGTGCCGGATGAAATATATACTTTTAAAAGAAAAATTCAGAGGTTAGGTAAACTCCTAATAACGAAAGCCAGCCAGATATTGACAAATCAAGTGATCATGATAGAATAGTTGTGTATTCTTTTCTTTATAAATAAAAAATATTCTATTTATAACATATACAATTGGTCTATATTTTAAAAATTCACACTACTATAAGATTTGATAGCTGACTTTCGTTCCGATAATTGAAATATTCGAGATGATTTATCGTGTATCTCATCCCTATGGGTTAGGAGAGGGCAGGTTAGAAAGAACATCATTTGACGAGGAATTAGATTTTGTTTGGGATAAGCACAGTTTTACGCGGGACACGGGATATCTTTGTTGGAAATTGGTATTTTCCACCATTTTTTGTTCTGCGGTTACGTTATGCTCTGCGTTTAGAAGAGTCACGATTTTCGCGAACGTGAAAGCTGAACACACGGTACGAGAGAGCCGACAAAGTGTTGATCTACACGCGCACGAAGGAGAAGCCCAATAGAGGTGGTTTCCAAAACTCGATTTGAGGCTTGATAAAATACTTAATATGCACGGGGAAAATCGATAATCGGTTTAGGACATGAATTCGACACAGCTTCCACCTAGGTGGTCCATTTTTCGAAGAATTTGCTAGTAAATTTGCACTAGATTAGTTAACGTCTGTCAAAATTGGCTCACGGACGCTAATCCACGGGTCCAAAGCGTTAGTGTCATAATCTTCATAATCTAAGGGATCACAATTATTTTAAAATTCGAAAATTACAGCGCTATAAAATGCCTAACATGTATTGTAAGCTTTAAAAATCGATATAGAATATAATTTCATACCGATTTCGAATACAGAGAGTTTACTTTACTTGTAAAGGAAAAAAATTAAATTCGGTCTATAGAAGCATTTTTACGAAGCGTTAGAAAATACGTGCGCAAAACGTTTAACATTTCGACAAAGGTCCGGAACGATAGCTTAGTGCAAATACTTTCGGATAGAACGCAAGGGGCGGGTTCTATGCCGAAGTCGTCGTTCTACCTTTTTTTTTAACCTTTCAAAAGAATTGCGCACGCATCAATTTCCGCTTAATTTCGCATTTGCTAATAATCCATTATTCAAGTTAATTAATCCAAAATTTAAGCGCTGTATGAAATATTAGGTAAACGCCGAAAGAGTTAAATCGCATTTCATATAAGATTTCTCTGCTCTTTTAAAAATAAAAGGTTTTAGTTTTTGAGAAAATTTATTAAAAACCCTTGAAGGTCTTGAACTTGCGTTCAGTACATGAAGTGTCATTTCCATTTTTCAAAACACAAATATGATACGATAAAACATTTAGTGTATAGTAAAAGGCTTAAAAATTGATTTTACATCTCATTCCCTAATAATTTCTAATATATGAAGTATAATTATTAAGAATAATTAACAGAATTATATCAAATTTGACATATGCTTTTTCTCACAGGATCGTTAATTTTTATTTTTTTAAAAGGACGTCCGACGTCATCTTGCATCAAACATTGCAATCACTTTCCAGTATAAATGCAAAGGTACGGGAACTACAGAAAAATATGTTTTATAACGTTTGACTAAGGAACATAGATTTTTTAATTTCACAAGTAGAAGTAATCCTTTTTCTTATTTAAATTAGTTCTTACCCGTAAAATAATTAACTGCGTTAATGCAATAAATAAAATTGATAATGTTAGTGTGGCTATATCGTTACTTACTTCATAAATAAATATAGCGACCTTCAAATAGTTGGTCGAGCATGAAGCGCAAGAACGCGTGGGCGAACCAATACTTAAAGAAGGTAACTTCAAGAACGAAGCGCGAGAACGCGTGGGCAATTCAATACTCATAGTAGCCGCAAATGTATACCGCTGTTCCAGTAGTTACGAGCGTAAAAGAATACTATGCTACCAAAGCGAGACTGAGCGAAAGGGATCGTGGGGAAACGGTTTCTGAAGCGAAACGGATTGAAAGGCAAAAGGGATTGCGGACGAAATAGCTCCCGGTGCGAAAAAACTCCCTGAACGAAAGAACTTTCCGGGCTAAAAGAAATAAGTCCCGTAACCAATTCTAGTCGGTTAACTTTAAACATTGATTCAAAATATTAAGCATTAAGAATGTGTTACGGTTCTTAAAGATGTTAAGAGTGTTAATTTTTTAATGTTTGAAACATTTGATATTTTCTGACATGGAACATGTAGCGTTAATAAATTAGTAAAATTTTAAAATATTTACCTGCTGTAATGAAAATGAGTCTTGCTGTGCAACTGAAACAAGGAATGCACAGGGGATTTAATAAGCAACCCTCCATCAAACGTTCGTTCCTAGAATAAATTTTATTAACGTATTCTACTTATGAATATTGGTTTAGCAATCTTTGCTTATATGTATACTACCTGCAAGTAAGCGCTTATCTAATTACTACATCATTCTGCATACTAATAAAAATAAGAAATAAATAAGTACAGAATTAAATTAACAAGTAGAAAATTAACTAGGTACTACAAAGAAAACAGAGACAAAGTTCTAAAAATCTACGCACTAATAGGACCAGCTGGTCTAGCGACCAAAAAAATATTTACCTGCTTAATATTGTTTTATACTGGTGAAACCTAATATGGAGTAACAGAAAGAAAAAAATATACTTAAATTTTCAAAATTTAGGTTTAAGCATTCGAATTTGCGATAATGCAAAATTGTTTAACATTTGATTTAAAAGTTTAGTTATAAGTGAATATAGAAGAGTTAGCAGTTTTCTTAGAAATGCATAATAAATATAAGAATTCTTCCAAAAAATTATTCATAAAGCGAGGAAAAGATAATGTTATGTTCTAGCCATTCTTATAATCGGCATATACTTTGCTTCCTACTTTTTGAAGTATTTTGATTTTATGTTATTGTTGCTTTTAGTAATTGGTTCACTGAGAAAAAAATGTTTTCACAAATAATGATGGTAAATCAGACAAATATCAAGATTTTGTGATACTCTAAATTTGCAATTACTAAACTTGCATATTTCTATCTCTACGGAAGGCACAAACAAATTGGTATCCATTCTAGAAATTACTTAGCAAAATTGTTAAGGCCTATAAATCTACACAAGCTGACTGAAAATTATTCCTATCATTGGTATTGGTATAGTTATAGATAATCTATTATTGTTTAGTATATATTATTATACAACGTATAATTTTATTGTTAAAATTTTGAATAGCAAAGAAAGTATGTAAAATAATTAGAAGTTTAATAAAGGTAGCGTGGTATGACTAATTTTAAATACAAAAGCACATAACAAAATATCAAAATGCATTAACACTAGCTTGAAAGGGCGGTCATGCCTTTCGGAAACTAGAAAACAATGTGATTTTTAAAAATAATTGCGCTCTACGTCATTTTATTGCAAGGACTATTTGAGTAAATATAAAAATATAACCTCTGTGCCTTTTTGTCATCTTTCTGCATTCGAAAAGTCTCTTGTGACTTTTTAAACATTTATTTTCATACCAAAACATGCGCGAAAATGCTAATATATGAATATTGCTCTGCTCATAGGAGACGATTTAAATTTAACGACATAAGCTTTGACAAATTTCAAAAATGTGTGCAATTTGTTGGAAGGAATAATATGCGTTCTTGCTTTGATAAGAGCAGTGATTTTGAGAGCGGGAAATGCCATAAAGGGTTTGTCTAGTTGATGTATATGGATTTCAGACGTTGTCAAATGATTAGCATTAATCAATATACTTTTTGCGCAAACTATTTTTTGTACCCCTTTAATTGACACCCAAAAGATCTAGCTTGTACTGTTTTGTATTAGTTGTTACATTAATTATTTTGAGCTGGAATATTCAGTTTTCTGTTTCTTATAAATTTGGTTTTATAAAATTCACAGTTATTGTTGAACATCATTTTGGCCATTGTCACGAAACGAAACATATTAAGATATAAAAGAGAATTAAAAACGATATGTAATGAAAGAAAAACTGCAATAACTATAAAAAGGAAAATTTATGTGTGAGATATATATTTTCCAATTACAAAAAACTATCAACTATTAAAAAAAACTTTCCACCATTGCTGTCAAACTAAATGGGGAAACTGAAAAACATAAGCCAATGTTTCCTAGTATTCAAAAATTTGAGACATATCAACATACAACTTACAATACACTGAACCAGTTATTGCAAAGCATGCAGTTCATTCTCGTGAAAGTAATAATGAAGTTAAAAGTGACGTATTTAAGATACATTAGATAAGAAATAGTATAAATACAGGTAGCGCAGGTTTAAGACTCAGGATATGTACGACTTCAGTGATGTAATTGTTCTCACGCAAATAAAAAATTCTTCTTAAAAAATCGTTTTCGGAAAGCGATTTAATGGACTATGCTATAATAGGTTGTAATAATTCGATTCACAGTGCAACAAAATATACTCCCTTTGAATTGACGTTTGGGCATACGAATTCGAGAGACTCCAATGAAATGTTTTTACCTCCTAATTTTTATTCAGATTACGTTAATAGCCATAAGGAAAAATTGGAACATGTATATAATTAAATAAACGAAAAATTAGAAAGTAGTAGATAAGAGAAATAGCAATGGAGATAATAATCCAGAATTTAAAGTAGGACAAATAGTTTTTAATCCTAAAAAGAGAAATAAAAAAAAATAAGGTGTTTTTGGGACTATATAAAATTACTAAAATATTAGATTGGAATAGGGTAGAGATTTCAAGAAAGAAACAAAAAATAAGGAAGTTACTTTAAGTAAAGAAATCATAAATATTAGGGAACTAAAAAGACCTCCTGTTACAGGTTCGCCCTCTGCACAGCCACGAGATGAATTGCAGCCCAGTTCTACAATTTAAACAACAATCCCGGATTTCTTCCTCTTCGTTTAGGCATAGCCCAATAGAAACTGATTTTTGGACATCTATTCAAATTTATGATTTTTCTAACATTACAAAAAACTTTTTGACTTTAAAGGTTCAATATGAACAAATTCAAAATATACTCTCAAAATCCCCAGATGTATTCCAATTCAACTATATTCTCAACTATCCACAACCAGTAAACAATTACAACGCAAGAAATTCCCATTCGAATTGACAGTACATAATACGTTGCTATTCAAAAAAATCATCAGTATTAAAAGCTACAGTAAAGATAACAGTATTGTGTTTATCTTGGAAGTACCAATTGCTGAAATGGATGATTTTATCTATTACCTTCTTTATCCATTACTAATCCCATCTCATACTTCTTTCAAGATGATCATCCCTAATGCAAAATACCTTTTGTTAAACGACCACGCCTATGCATTTCCTGACACAAATTGCTATGAAATCACTCAGGAAGAATTTATTTGTCATCAAGTGCAAACATCAAAAATCACTTCAACAGAACCATGCGAAATTGAACTAATAAAATACGTTGATAATATACGCAATTGTCACCAAATACCTGTAAAGATATCTACAAACGAAATTCAAAACTGGAGAAGAACAAATGGATTATTGTAGTGCCTCGTAATTTAGTTGTGGAAAGTGTGGAAAAGTGAAAAACAATATTCATGTAAACGATAGTTATTTGGTAGAGCTTAAAAGCTCTTGTGAAGTGTTAATCGATGAAGTAGTATTAAAAACTTTTGTTAACGAAATTTCTAGTTATAAAAATATAGTATTGCCACGCTTAGAATTTTATATAAATAATTCAGAAATGTCAAACTTCGATTTTAAATCCTTAGAAATAGATCCGATGCATCTCAATCAACTTAACGAGGTTTATCGAGTTTTGGAAAATGATAAACTAGTATTAAATAAAATAGAAGGTGCTGTAGTAAATTTTAAGAATGTTAGATTTTGTATGCCACAATTATTTTACTGATATTGTATTTAATTTATAGATATTTATATAAGAAATTAATAGCTAAAAATGTAAACGAAGATAGCACAAAACATAAGATGAGGAACCTTACTGGACTTTCAAACTCTTGTTCTCAACAGTTCTTATTTAGGGCTGGAGGAGTTACATATTTCAAATGCATTAAATAAGAAATAGTATAAATAGAGGTAGAGCTAGGTTTAATACTCAGGATATGTACGACTTCAGTGATGGAATGTTCTCACGCAAATAAAAAATTGTTTTAAAAAATTCGTTTTTGGAAGTGACTAACTTATTTTAAACGTATATTGATCATGAGTACAAGTAGCTCAAACTGACTAACAATAATACGATAACCCTCAATTGTATCCCACTCTGAGATAAACAACCGAATGTAATGAAATACAACTCAAATACAGGCGAAAATTATTTTATTTTAAAGCTTTAATAAAACATATCAAAAATAAGCCTAAATCTGCTAAGGCGTACCAAACCAATACTCAAATAATCCACCATTTACTACCAAACAGAAGTCAAGTTGAAAATAAAGTTTCTTCTCATATTAGCAAATTGCTGGTTAGTTATTTTCCTGCATTCTTCAACAATTTAGTTGTTCTAAGAAATCCACATTAGAATATGTTTGACCATAAACTTTTGATTTTAAATAACCCTTACAGGAAAAGTCGTTTGGTGATAAACCGGGTGATGGAACTGGCCAATTTACCGGCTCTCCGCGTTCTATCCATGAATTAAGAAACGATTCATTTAGCCAAGTGCATCTCTAGTAAAAGGAGCAGGACAACCATCCTGCTGCAACCAAATATTTAATATTAGTACCTTCGGGTGGAGCATTGGAAAAATCAAATGCAGTGCAACCAAATATTGACTTTCTCTTTAACAGCTGAACAGAGCGGACGTGCTTTACGGAGCTCCTGGATTAACAGGTAGAAGTAAGTTTATATATAGGGATTCTTATAATTTTGTTTAGTTTGGAGTTTTGATTTTTATTGTGCGGCATTAATTATTCGAACCCGGAGCAGTAAAACAACCTTAAAAACAAATATGTGATTGATTAAATAATAAACTAAGTATGTTTTGCTTTTATTTTAACTAAAATCGTGTTTAAAACAAAATAAAATTAAATTTCGACTTAATAAATCAAAAACCCCATAAAATAGAATGCAGTAAATAATTACAAAAACTAATTTTAAGGCGCTAGTAATAAATTTTGAGTTTTTATAGCAAAATACAATGCAAATCAAGTAAAAATCGCGTAAAACGTCCAAATATATTGTAATTTTTTTTATAATTTAAGTATAATTAACTAGCAACCTTAAAACCAAAGCCTAAACAATTTTTGAATTAAATTAGTTGCTATAAAATAGCAATTTTTGCTAAAAATTTAAATAAAGTACAGGGAGTTTATAAAAGAACTCCTTGATTTAAAGTTTTATTTGTACACAGTTAAGTTAAAATAATAGTTATTAAACCTATATAGTATTAAAGAGAACTTTCTCAATTTTTTTGATACCTAATAAAGTTCTATATGTGCACCATTTGTTGCCCTGGCCACGTCTAAACGATGATCAGTTTCTTCCCAGGTATTCAGCAACATATCAGGCGTGACGGATGCTACAGCTGTAACAATCCTCTCGCTCAAATGAGCAATGTCACGGATCTTCTGGGAATAAACAATGTTTTTTTAGATGTTTCCAAAAACGAAATCTAGTGGAGTTAGATCTGGGCTACTTGGTGGCCATGAAATCGGCCCAGGTCTACTAATCCACCTGTCAGGGAATGCAAGTTCAACGCATCACGGTCACGTCAGCTATAGTGAAGTGGCGCGCCGTATTGTTGGAAGACAATCGGACCCTTTTCTAGTTCAATATCATCTATCTGTGGGAAAACGTATAGTTCAAGCATTTCACAAAAAATATCCTCATTAATTGTCTTCTCTGCAAAGATGAAAGGTCCTACGATACGATCATGCATCAATCCACACCAAACATTGACTTTGGGAGAGTCTCGCTGATGTTCTATGAATTCATGCGGTGACTCGGACCCCCAAATCTTACAGTTGCGCCGGTCGACAGACCCACTTACGTAAAAAGTCGCCTCATCTGAAAACATAACATTTTCTAGGAAGTTCTCATTTTCTTCAACCCTGTTCAAAATGTAGACTGCTAAATCGAATCTTTTCACTTTAGCATTGTGCTTGATTTCATGCAGAAGTTGAATTTTATACCCACGTAATTTAAGCCTCTTTTACAACACTTTGTACACGGTAGACTTAGGTATTCTCAACTCCAAACTTTGCCTTGCCAATGACTTTTTAGGGTTACAAATACAAGATGTACGGACCCATTCCACATTCTGTTCGGAGACTGAAGGTCTACCCGGTTAATTTTTAAGACACTACCTGTTTCCCGAAAGTGATTATACCACTGCAGAATAGTTTTATTAGTAGGTGCATTACCGCCATATATACATCCATAATTTCGATAAACTGTGATCACTGAACTCGATTGAATAAACCAAATCACACACTGAGCTTTCTGCTTTGGCGTAGCCATGACTGGCGAGTGGCGACTGCCGACCGGCGGAAGCAGTAGCACTCTTATCCCACCACGCTCGCTCCAATGCCACGCACTGCAATCGAATATTAGCAAAACAATCTTGATAATATACTTAACTGAAGTTCAAAACCCGAAAGCTTATTACTGGTTTCGTTTTTCAATTATGATTTTTTTAAATCAAAGAGTTCTTTTATAAACTCCCTGCATTATAATTTTCAAGTCCACATTAGTTGAAAAGTTGCTTTTTAATAAAACTTTTGATATAATTAGTGCTGTGATGGTATAACCTTGGACCAGTAACCGAGTAAACAAGCAATTGGTGGGTTTCCAATGCCGCATTCCATTGCATTCATTAACACAATTTCTACTACTTCGTTTCAATAGTTAAATTTAAACAGACCAACCAGAGTCAAGGCTTTTATAAATTTGATTTCATTAAGTGGATTCGTTCATTTAAATTTTAAAATTAATATTAGAAGTTAGAATATATAAACAAACAGAAGGCTGTTTGCGGTTTATTTTATAATTAATCGAGGTATTTTTTAATGGCCCAGCGGTTTTATTGTTTGGCGTTCCTGTTATTTGGGATGTTCTTTAGCGGTTTATTTTACCTTTGCGTCATTTGAGCGTCGCGACAGTAACATCGTTTTTTTGAGTTGGGTTTCTTGTTGGTTCCTGTTCGTTGTTCTTTTGTCCTTTTTTGACATCATGGTGGCCCACTGAGATGACGAGCCGTTGCAAACGAGAAAGAGGGACGACAGCTCGGAGTCAGTTAAGTCGGAGGTTTAGGGCGCTGCCGGAAAGAGGTAGAAGATGATGATGAAGGACGTGATGTAGAGGACTCAGAAGGAGTTGATGATGTCGGAGACGGAGCCTGCGCCTACGGCGTTTGGGTCGGAGAGTCAGAGCCGCTTGCTAAGCCGGAATTGCATTCAACATCAAGAGGACAGGACAAGACGTCGACTAGCGGTAAAAGAAGTGTTTCTGCTAGCGACCCCGACGAGTTGAGGCTCCTGAAGTTTAGGGCAGGAAAAGGGTACGCGATGATCTGCTGGAAGGTGCCGGCGACTTTCACCACGATTACCGTAGAGGACGGGAAGGTGAGTCGGAACGTCGTAACCGGGATCCGCGACGTTGCGAATAAACTGATTGGTCTGATTAGGGCAATGAGGTTGTGCGTTGCGTATGTTGCTAAGTCAGGAGGTGCAGCGGTCAGAGTCATCTTAAGAGAGCAGGGGTTGAGTGGTCATTGCGCGTTGGTGTCGGAGAAGACATCATACCCTGCAACAGCTACGTTGAGATTTGCGGTCCGTGTTGACACCAAGCGGGGTCAGAAGAATGATGTGATGAACATCTTAAAGTAGAAGAATGATCCTGCCCGTGATGGGTTTGTCGTTGGTGCAGCTCGAAGAGCGCACTGAGGGGGTGTTTTTGTTGAGTGTGTTAGTCGTGAAGATGCAAAGAAGTTGCAGTCCAAAGTCGGAAATGACTGCAAGCTGTTCGAAGCGAAAACTATCGAGAACAGGCTTCCAAGGATCGTTCTCTCGGGGGTAGGGGTGGGGGTCAAAACGGGAATAAAGGCAGGAGAGCTCGTCCGTTTGATTGACAGCCAGAATCTTTGTTTGAAGAAGGGCGCATTCCCATGTTGCTGGAAAGTCTAGCATGAGGAATTTATCCCTAAATTTAAAAATGCGGATGCGTCAGACCCGGGTAGCTATTGTCCAATTAGCTTGCTACCAGTATTGGGGAAAGCTTTAGATCGAATCATGACCACACGAATTGAGCACACAGTGCGAAACAGCGGCGGTTTTAATAAGCGCCAATTTGGCTTTATGGAGGGAAAGTAGACTGTTGATGGATTCCGTATTGGACCACAATCTTCCCGTGCGAGTTGGTAGCTATTAGAAAAGCCGTAGAGTACGTCATCAACCACTCGGTTACAAGTAAGGACTCTATCATTAGTGATAGCAAATCGGCTCTGACTGCTCTGGCAAATATGAACAACACAACATATCTTCAAGGGGACGTCTGGAGGATAGCGCACACGGCTCTTGGGTTTCGAGATTTGAAGTTTTATACGGCTATGTCGCATGACAGCAATCTATGAAACTACAGAGCAGATGAGCAGACCAAAGGGGTCGCAACAAGAAAGCTTCTTACATGAATTTTTCGGTACCGAGATCGTTAATTAAGAAGAGCTGCGAGGAAAGTCAATCCAACAGTGGTACACAAATTTATACTAAGCATAGAAGCTAGAGATAGGATGGAGGTAAAATTCGATCATAAGATGGTGCAGCAAGTAACAGCGCACGGGGGTTTGAAAGCGTACTTGCCAAGATCCGGATTGACCGAAAAGGACCGCTGCAATGTAGCGAGGACGCAAAAAGCGCTGATCACGTGCTATTTCACTGTGCACAACAGATATCTAACAGAGCGTTAGCGGAGAGGAAACTAGCTGTCAAGGAGCTAGAATGGCCCAAGAGCCTGGAAGAAGTTCAAGAAGTGGCTAATCAGAAGGCGTTCTGGGTAGCCTTGAATGAGTTTGCGAGAAGGGTCTCGAGTCTGCACGCCGATAACCGGGTGTAAACCGTGTAGGATGTAGCTTTCCTTATAGGACATAAAAAAAAGAAAGGACTGAGTGCGTCACTTATGACTTTGTCCCCGTAACACCCTACGATGCAAGCTAACAAAATACTGGTGCGCCAACTGAATCTGTCTTCAGCTAGATCACTCACACCAGTATTAAAAGCTTCAGAGAACATGAGATACTTACAATAATATCTTCAGAGTTGGTTCGACCTGTTTTTCTTAGCAATATTGAATAATTGGTTATAATTTTGTTTATTAAAGTGTCAATCAGTCTACCAAATAAAACGATTGATGTCTGTTAACCAAGCTATATTAAATCATCATCAAATTTTTATATATATGTACAAAAAAAAAATTATGATTCTCCATAGGGAAAATATTTACAATGGCTATATACAAAATATTTACATGAAAGGATTGATTGAACAAGCAGTAACAGTTAAATGTTACAAAATTATAACCGGTGATAGTAAGGAGCTCTGTACCAAAACACGGTGTACTTATGTATTCATAAATTTCAATTCTAGCAGTGCTTGGGTTTGACTTTAAATAAAACACTGCAATCATGCAAGAATTCTTAGCAAATGTAAGATCTAAACAGAATCTACTTATTATAAAAATTTTTAATTGATTGTGTTAATTTAGGGTTAGAATATGTAATTATGTTTAATAATAAAGAAACAAAGGTATGAGCATTAAATGTTGATTATTTAAAATGGACTACTAAAAGATTAGTTTACTAAAAGATTTTCAGGTTAAACTACAATTATGAATAACCTCGAAGACTAAGAAAATGAACTTGACACTATTGTAACGTCCTTGAACTAGATTAACGTTATCAATATATACCTGCAGTTTACGTCTCAACGAAAACAAACATCTGGCGGCCACACATACGTAACTTGACTGGATCCGTGGAGGCCCCGCTGAAGGAGTTCATAAACCTGACTGCTTATGAAATTCAGCCAAAATTGCAGACGTCCTGAAATGTGGTAGATACGCTGCAGCTAAAACTGTCTTCCTAGATACGTGGAGATTCGCCGAACTCCGTGGGTTTAACATAGGTATGAAAGAACATCAGCTTTTTCAAGTCATTTACAGTGTTACATAGTGAGTATAATAATAATTCTTAATATTAGCAGAGATCGTCTTCTTGCCAGAGATCCTGCGTGTAATTTTACATACGGTTAAGATCAATCCTTTTATTATAGTTCCGTGATCAAATAATCAAGTCGTAATTGGAGTAATAATTGTAGCTAAAAATTTGTAGACGCTGTAGCAAATTTTTAATTAATATACTCAAATTACTCACCCCTAGCCTGCATCAAAAATCAATCCGATTAACAACTATTATTTGCGTCGCACACTTTTCCACTCAAAAGTTAGTTTTGCAATCGTGTGCTTACAGTCAATCATCTTGCTTAATAGTTTAATTCGAAAAGGAAAGATTCGGGATCCGATCGAATCGAGGAGCATCAAATAGCCACTCCCGACCCCCTTCTACTATTGGATCGTTCCGTAACGCATACCTTTAGATTATAACCACAATAGATTTACCGACAGAGTGAACCGGGTTTAATTTAAATCGTATATAATATAGATATGCGAGCAAAGTACATTGGGTTGCCTAGTGTTATTTGTGTCAGGAATTTATCCTGTTACACTACCCCCTCCCCACATGAGTAACTCATACAAATATTCAAGTCTTCTCGTCCGGAAAAACATTGCCCTCCGATTGAAAATAGGGTTCTACCAGGGTAATTCGGATACCAAGGTGCAAACCTACTCTCTACAGAAAACTAGCTCTTCGTTCTACACTTTTACTACTCTGGGGAATAACTATCTGCTAGGTCCAACTTAGGCGTCTGGCTTTATATCCTTTACATGCCATATGCCTATGTCTTTGCCTTGACTGTCTCTTAGTTTGTCTTTAAGCTCAACCCATGTAACAACTTTCCCTTTCATGGCTCTCTACCAGATTAATGCCTTTCCATCAAAAACATCAGCAGCTCCCTTCAAAAGTTGCTCGTGAGTATAGCCTCTAGCTATCCGTACTTCCTCGAAAAGGTTCGGGATCCGATCGAATTGAGGAGCATCAAATAGCCACTCCCGACCCCCTTCTACTATTGGTTCGTTCCGTAACGCATACCTTTAGATTATAACCACAATAGATTCACCGACAGAGTGAACCGGGTTCAATTTAAATCATATATAATATAGATATGCGAGCAGAGTACATTGGATTGCCTAGCGTTATTTGTATCAGGAATTTATTCTGTTACAAGGAGAGAGGGCGGTTGTCTGAATTTCAGGTTGGGAGGTATTTTAGTTTAGAAGACAGCATAAATCTATTTTGTGGCATGATAAATTAATTTACAAAAATTAACAATAAAAAAATAAATACAAATACAAAACCCAAAAACAAAACACCTAAACATCTATTTATGCATGATGTTTACAGGTGTTGGTTGTGAAATATTTTCAACTAATGTTGATTGTTCGAAAGGATATATTGGAAAAACTATTAATTCTGAAAATGTTCAAGTGCTGGGGGAACTTGGCAGCCACAGGCTGCTTACCCTTTTTTTACAAACCATTGAATATGGGGGAATAGGGTATATAATTGTAAAACAATAGAAGGGGATCGAACTACATCTAACAAGAAAGAACAGCGGCAATGTTCAAAGACAACAAACATAGGAACAAGAAGAAAATTGTTGAGAGCATATGTGTGGAGCTCTGCACAGTACGTCTATGGAATAGGGGCAGTAGGAAAAGCAGATAGAAAGAGATAGAAGCCTTTTGGAATGTTGAGCTTTAGATGTATGAGGGTGATGGCATGGAGAAACAAAGTTAATAACAAATAGGTTATAGAAATAGTAGAAGAAAAAATATATCTGTGGAAAACAAAAAAAATAGGAGAAATAGAAGGGCAGAATACGTTCTGCGGCATTTTTGAAGAATAGTACAGGATATATATTACAAGCAGAGATAGGAAAAAAGAGGTTGAGGTAGACCTAGATCAGACGATCGCAAGCAGATAGTGATAGATTCTGACAATCCAAATTTTATGGAAATGTGTAGGTTAGTTCAGAATAGGAAACAATGAGGGTACGGGTCTAACCAGTTCCAGGACTGAATGATAATGAAGAGCAATTTACACTAGCTCTTTTCGGTTGTAAGGTATTTTTTAGTAAACATTCGGAGGTAAAAGTGTTCTAACTCTGAGGAGCAATTAAACTGTAATTGAAGTAGTGTAATTCGACATTTTAGTAAAGTTTAAATATTGTATGTGATTTGCTCTGCTCTGCTTATTCTGCTTTATTACGAATATTTATTTTGAATATTTATATTTTACAAATTTTTGTGAGATTTAATACACCAATTAAGTTGTAGAGAGCCTGTGTTCTACTTAGTGAATAGCCGAGATATTTGCTTCTTCTATTTAGGTTGGATAAAAGAGGTGACTATGAGTGCAAAACTGAATAATATTGGCGCTCAATGTAAAATATATCTTTGTAGGTTTCTATCTACTTGGTAAGACGTTAACATCACATCATTATTTATTGGCGATAACAACGTAGCGGCTCAAAGCACTATCCCGACACGGTCCGCTTGAAAAATGTTAGGCGAGCATTTTTCGCAGAAAATACGCCCTCGTTCCGATGAGAAATAAAATGGAGGTCCCGTGTGTGAGTGTTGTCACAAACCGGTGTATACCAAAAATTCATTACTAGTGCTTATCAATTTACACTTCCGACAGATTAAATCCAACCAGACATTTTTGTTTTATTTTATTTTTCGCAGTTTTACAAATGAATGACTGATTAACTGCTGTTGCGCCCTAGTATTATGTTATCGTTCAGTATCAAAGGTGTAAGACAGAAAGTCGCGGATCAAGTTTTCACGCTTTCTATTCGGTAATAGAAATTTTATAATTTTCAACTACGAAAGACAGCCAAACTTAGACACAATGTTTGTTATATAACTTTATTAGAGTAAAATATGACAATGGAAGTTACATGCCTACTTTTATTTCTACCTCCCTCTTTTTCTATACTCTTTGTTCCATGATCATGTAGTTCTTTCAATACATCCCTCTTAAAAAACTTAGGTTCCCTTGGCTTTGATTACGGCGGAAGGTTTCGATTTAATGGTTGTTCTCAAGTTGATGTTGTCTCAAAACTTTTTTAGGGGGTTCGAACACACAGTAGTCGCAAGAACTGAGATCAAGAATATAGAGAGAATATTATGATGCAGTACAGTACATTAGCTCCATCTAGTCTAGATCACGGCGACTCAGTTTTTTGTACAGTACTAACGAGACAGGCAATCTAATTTGCAGAAAGCTTTAAAAAGTTACAGAGACTTTTAGTTATTGACAGAGCATTTCCATGACGAGAAACTCACTTCTTCAAAAAACTTCTTAATAGACTTATTCCTAGTGATAGGACTCGAGTCGATTTTTTGTACTCGAGTAACTCGATTGTAATTTCTATTTGACTCGAGTAGAAACTCTAGTCGAGTTAAAACTCGGTTCGATATTGAACTCGAGTTAAAAAGTCTAGTAATGATAATCGAGTCAATTTTTTTTAATCGAGTCAATTTATTTACTCTAGTGACTCAAATAAAAATTCCCTCTGATTTGAGTTGATTGAAGTATTCAATCAACGCTAAAACCCAGTTACAACGTGGTGAGTAACTACTATACCGATTGGCAGACCCGCGTCTTTTATTGCTTTATACGTATATATAAAATTAAATATGGAATATCTTTTTTAATATGAAAAACGCTGTAATCTGTAATAAATAAATACACATTCTCTTTGTATAGGTTCAGACACAGCTAGTGAATGAAGCACTATCGATTCCACTTTTGAGTTCGGGACACCCCTTAAGTTCTATACACTTTCGCACAAACTAAAATAATAATAATAACAATAACGTTCTGTATATAAAATATCGATAAAAGAAAAGGGAAAATTGTATCTTTCCGGGATATGATTCACTTTCATTCGAACTCAACAACAGAAGGAATATCAATTGGAGCAACACGGTAAATTCACGAACTTTGAGCGTTAAAAATTCGAGTTGAGTGGAAAACCCACCCAACTCGACTTAAGAATTGAAAAAATCACAACTCGATAGTCGATTATAATCGAGTTGCAAATCGGTTCGAGTAAAATGGGAACTCAGGTTGCGCGGGGCGGTTCGAGTTTCAAATCGACTCTAATTTCGATTCGACTCGAGTTGAATAGTCACACGAGTAAGGTTGTCACTCGAGTCACTCGATTAATTTGCGACTCGAGACCCATCACTACCTATTCCGTCACCGTCCAATATTCACATATTTTCATATATTATATTTGCAATTAATGGTTACTGCCCCCCCCCCTCAAGCCCCCATCTTACCATTTCCTTTTCACTTATCAACCTAACATATAGACTAAATGGTGATTGTCTAATTATCAGATGAAGTGTTTTCATTAATGAAGCGGGGGACGGAGTTTAAGTTTATACACGTGTTCAAGTGCAATTGTGTTCTTTTAGGTACAATATTATTTATAAAAATACTTTATAGGTTTATGTGGTGCAACACGTTATAAAAAGTATTTATTAAGTGTCCGGCTGCGCCGTATCCTCAAACGATACATCAAAGTGGTAAACAAGTTTTCACAGGTGGATCATCTCGACCAACAGGAATACGCATCTTAACAATTGTTGAAACAATTTATATAAAAAGGTTAGTTATTTAATGTATTTTCATTCGTATTCTTGCATTATTATAGGTTGCATTATAATTAATCATCAATCTACTTGGTCAGGAATACCCATATAAAGACAGTTATTCATGTGCATTTTCACATATAATTTCAAGTAGGTACCATAATCTGTACAAATTTGTAAATATAAAATAATTATTTTTCTTCAAACTAATTCATTTGCTGTATATAAACAGCAGATCCTTTGAGTTTAACAATCATTTTAATTTTCATTCAACTCAACACACAAAATCAATGCGTCCCTGTTCAATGTGTTAAGACACCACGGTCGATGCTGATTCTTGTAAATTCGTCACTTGACTGGATGATAAACAGCTTTGTAGTTCTTATAGGAGTAGTGAGATATGGGTGCAGCGCCACCTCCGCAGCACCACGCAAAACGCCATAAGGAGAGGGTGGAGCTCCACCCGGAGGATACTCCGGGTAGTCTTTGTCGTCACAGCGCTACTGAGTTAAACTAGGTTAGCTCTACTGTTTTTAAATCATTTTTACTCCCCCTCATTGTTACTCCAAAATTGGTAAACCAACCTCTAAAATTTTCGAAATATCTCTCTGTGCCTATCGGCACTACTTTTATATTTTCACCTTTTTAATTTATTATCCTAAGATCAACCCTTATCGAGTTACAACCCCTAAATACCAATTATATAACTTTTTTATTTATAAACATCTCCTTAACACGTAAAGTATTGTATATGCTTAAATTTTTTTGGATGCCCGAACCTGACATTGTTTTTAGTCTAGGACCAACCTTTATAACCCCCATATAGATAAAAAAATCACAAACTAGTTGAACTACTTTTCAAGGTCGCCGTTTAATTAAATCTCTTGTAGAATGTGTCACGCGTTACAAACGGTTGTAATCGTGACTGCTGATGTTGGCGAATAACAAGTAATAAATTACGAACGTAAAACTGATTTTTCATAATAATAATGTAAAAAATCGACTGTAATCGTAATATCGAATATACATTAACATAACTAATTGATTAATTATGTGTAACCGAATGAAGCGGGAGCCAACGGTGGCAAAACACGACCGCTTCGCATGGCTTTAAGATGGTTACTGCTTTTCGCATTTTTATCTGCTTAACCCCAAACCCTTGTAAATACATGTTCCTCAAAAACCGGGTTAACAAGACATAACACCTCTGTTTAACTGTTGTTGGGAATTCTATATTAAGTAACGTCTGATTTCAATTTTTATTTATAATTGCGTGGACCAACAGAATTGCGATATCCCCATATTGAGAGGACAACCAATGACATCGTCGGATCTTAAAAATTCAAACTTCGGAAAAACCAGCGGTAGTTTTGGTGGACTGGTCTTCGATTGGTTTTATATGTTTTAACATATAATTTTATTAACCGTCTTGACAACTACTTTTTATTTTTAAAACTACGTAATCAGCACCATGGTTTAGTTTCTGCCATCCATGTTGGTCGACCATGTTTTTATTTTATATCAAACTTTGGGCACCATGTTTTATTTTTATTTATAAACACCATATTAATATAATTTATGAAATCGCCTTGTATATTTCTATTTACGAGTACCATTATGATACACAATTCCAAAAAAATTAGATTACCTTGTTCTGTATTCGTTCTGAAGTTTTTAATTTTTTAAAACACAAGAATATTTTATTACTGCTAGCCGTAGTCGTTCGTCCCACGTTTTTAAACTGCAAGCAAAGAGCATATAGTCTATTTTGTTCCTATCATCTAAAGGTTAAATAGTTGTTTATATTACCGACTTATTTTTTATCGCGTTTAAGTAATCAATAAAACTCATTTTTCTTCGCATCCACAAATCGATTCATTTTTAAAATAAACACTTTTATTAAATTTACGCACAATTTTTTTATTTTTAGCTATTTGTTTATGCATAAGTTTTAAAAATGGTAGCATCTTTCCCAAACCTTTAATATTTAGTTTATCAGTCATACTTTATTTTGAAAGTGATTGTTGTAACAAAGTACTAAATGCATTTATATTCACAAATATACAAAAATTTAGGTACCAGCAACAGAAATCGTCAATTGTTGCTAATTTATTACACTGTAAATTCACCACAAAGAGCACCAAATTTTAAATAAACAAATACATACCTGTTTTATTGCCCTGAAAACTTCTTATTTAAATAAGTGCGTTAAATTTTATAGGGTTGTTAACTAAAATGCATTTCATGCACTGTTGTTGTCTATGATACATCGGTTTGAGCATTGCTCATAACGCCAATATACCTACTACATTAATAAACGGTTAATATGTAGCCAATATTAGGATCTGGTGAGAAAACCGGATTTGTACTCACAATTTCGCATAAAAGATAAAGCACTTGAAAAAAATTTATATTTTACTTTTTCAGAATATATCGGATTATATGAATACCTTGATGTCATATGGCAATTTATCTTTGTTTATTTGAAGGGAGTGCATGTGCTTAATTGCTTCTTAAGACTAGCCGTTCTTAGGTTTTAGTCACTTAAGATCAGCGTTGGTGTTTTACTGCAAATAATAGGGAACATCCATGGATGAGCCATCGTCTTTAAGTTAATCAGTAAAAAAAATTGGATAGTTGAGGCGTAAGGTGATTCTTTGCTCCTTAACCTCATTCGTCGTCCTTGTCTTCCTCCTTCTCCGACGTCCTTCACCTGTTCCATACTTTTGTATTTCCGTTCTCTGCCGTTTTCCTTCAACATTCTCCGTCCTCCACATTCTTCGTCCTCCTCTAGCTTCCTTTGTCATCCTCCAAGCTCTCCGCCCTCCTCCGACGTTCTCCGTTTTCCGCCAACCTTCTCCGTCCTCCTACAACTTCTTCCATCGGTTCTTTTTCAACCTCCGTCCTCCAATCTTCGTCGTCCTTTATCAACCTCCTTTGTCTTCCTCCAATCTCTTCCATCCCCCACAACTGTCACTTTGATATTTTTTCTTACGTCTTTTTGATAATCCGCCATTTGTTTCTTACGTCGCGATTTTTGAATTATTCTGTATATACCGACTTTGCTCCATCCTGTATATAAATTTCCACATAGCTACGTCACACAGTCCTCAGACCAAAAAACTTTTTTGAAGCAGGGTTCCAACGGGGCCGCCTGCATGCACAGCGAATGCCCCATCTACTAGACCACCGGGTCAATCGATATATGTACTTGTACATCTCTTAATAATGTTAAAAGTTACAGATTCCATTATAATTTAAAGATTACCTTAAGAGTGCATTTAAATTTCAAAAACTTTCAGGATGATTAAGAGACATCTTACAGATTGCATTTTATTTAGAGACCGACTTAAAAGCATCTAACCCCAAATATTATATAGACTTATCCTATGTATATTTTTATTAACGAGCACCACTAAGCCACATAATTATCAAAAGGTATGCTCTAGACGTCTGCATCGGTCAACAGAGACACGTTTGGATAGAACAACTTGAGGTTTAATTTTCTTTAAAATACCCCACCTTTTTCCATGTCCATTTAATTGTGGACATCATTTTGTGTCTATACGTCACATTTTTTATTACGTTACAACTATCAGCTTTAACCCTACTTCGCATGGTCTAACTTAAGTACTTGTCGAACACATGAAATCACACGAACCATTAAAGGACTTCTATTTTTTAACTACGCCACCTTTCGACTACCTAACCCTTTATTTTAATCTAGCACCCCCTTATAAAACGCAATAAAGATATTAAAATTTATTAATAATATTTTAGCTGATATTGACGTTACAAATAAGTAAAACACACTTTATCAGGAAGTATTATAATTTTATTAAGTATATACAAGTTTTATACTAGCATCCACTATCATAATCAGAATTTGATGAATTGAAGATAACCAAAACTATAAACATTTGCGTGAGCAATTTTCTAACAGTTACATCTCCCACATATTGATTGGAATTTTAAAAAAATATGTTATTATTTTATCAAAAATACCCACATTATTACTATAACCGATTTTTATTAATTTCGATACAACTTTATTAAACAATACATGCACGATAGAATATTTATTTGCGGATAAATCTACTAACAAAGTCCTTTGTGAATAAATACAACGTTTTGTCGAGCGCATTTTAAATTGTTTTCTTCGTATAGTAGGCAACGATTTGAATGATTGAATGATCGTTCTTCATTTGCAGCTGCTTTAGTCTTGTGATGCCGAATATTTCCACATTTAGAACCTGATTGCTCGGGATACATTTGGATAAGATGCGTTGTTTTTCAAACTTTCACATAAATCGTAACATAAGGCGGTATAATCTTTTGCAAGAACTGCGCAAGAAAAACTGGCGATAACTGACTTGTTAATAGATTTTCTCAGCTTCGTCCGTGCAAATGCTTCCGGAGTCGTGCATTATGTTTCGTAACAGTTTCACTTAAGTAGGTAGAGTCTAGAGGCATTTCCAATCTTTCGTGCTATACTCCGTCGTTAACTACATTCGACACTGCCACTTCTTTAACGAAGAATTCATTTGACTTGTACGGAAACCTTGTATATCCAGAATATAAATCATGGGTGCTTATTAGGGTCTTATTAATAAATGTCCAAACTTGGAGCAAACCCATATACGCTAAAGCAAATCTGTTTTCTTAATCTAACTTCTTCCCTCACCCAGCCATGCAACCGTAATTTCTACCCATGGTACTGTTTACGTATAACTTTTTCCACTAGGTACATGTCGGTCGCTGCAGTAATCTGAATTACTTCAGAGTAAAAAGCATCTATTTTGTACATAACTGGTAAATGCAAAACCCTTAACCCTATTTTTATGTAATGCATAAACACGTTCGAAACAATATCGTTTGGAAAACCACGATACATTGTTAATATGTTATTGGATAAAGAACAGTATCTGTAATACTACTTATCTTGCACACTTTATGCATAACCTGTTAGATATAGCGCCAAATACAATGGTCTGAATATTTAAAAATCTTTTTGAAAAATTAAAAGCATATATTTGTAGACGTCACACTATCTACTAACCATAAGTATTTAACGCCTTTGCTAGACCTATTTAGAAGTTTAATAATTTTAAATACTAAAACCAGGGGTTTAATTTAGCACATTAATAACACACTTGTTACATACATAAAAATAAATTGCTAGTTCGTAGTATATCTGAACATAGATCTCATACGTTCGAGGTGTTGCCTATATTTGTATACGTTCTTCATATTTATGTGGTATACTTGCGAACCTTTAGGTTCTGCTGAACAGCTAACAAATCATTTACCGCTAACTGTAGTTACTAACTCATAATTTTGAAGGGACAAACACCTAGTAATAAAATTTAACCTTATACAAGTACGCTGGATTACCTGCAACATACACGAATATTTTATAAAATTTTACGAATCCTTAGCTAGAATATGCAATCTTAGAGCCTCATCTCTAGCATTATTAAAAAATATCGGAGTTTGCTTTTACGCTTATAGTACCATAAACTTTAGCCAAACTAGAAATATAGTCCATTCGCTATAACTTTAGGATGACGTCACAACTGTATAAAATGCTGCATTGCCAATGTTAGTTTAAATTTTAATATATTTAATGAATGATACTTGATACACGAATATTCCCATTGGCAAGAGTATTGATGGCAACACCGTGCAGAACCGCCAACTTTTATTGTGGTTAATGACAGTATCCGTCAAGCAGAATTCTAGGTATTCATTTGCATACAGTTACCCACACTTTATTACTACATTTGGCGTCATCCTAAAGTTATTTTGAATGGACTATAAAAGCAATACCTTATCAAGAAGGCTGATAAAATTCACCGTATGATTCCCTATTTGTTTGCTATTGCCTGACATGATTACGGCAGATAAATCAGTTATATATCTTAACTCGGGAATTGAAATTTACCCATGCTAAGCAGTCATTGCCAACTGTTTTGTTATTATCCAAAATTATATGATGTTCTGTGTATTCTACTTGGTTGAGAAAGTTAAAATTATTTCTTAAATATTTAATAATTTCCGTCTGGTTAAATATCCTACTAAAATCATCGATTATATCCTGATCCAGGATATATAAATTGTCCTTTTGGCGATAATCCAATGTATCCGACATTTCGTCCGACGTAACACCTGCTAGTTCTACTTTGTACGAAATGCATATTGGTTTTGTATAATTCTTGCTAATACTTTCTAGACCTTCTTTCCCAATGATATATTTTTCTCCTCGCGCCATTTTGTTTTCACTTTGTAGTAGGAATATCTAGCTCTTACTTCATAGTTAGAAGTTACAAATTGCGAGAGTTAGAGTTATTTTAATGGGCAATATACATCTTTTGTCATACAACAGCTTTCGACACGCATACTTCTTGCATCCTAGTACATTGTTCCTTAACCAAACTAGATCTAAATGTAGTGTATAATCGAGCATCCGAGGTCTATTAAGCTGTCTGAGCCAAATTATCAGAACACATAAAAATATATATAGGAATTATTTGCTAATTATTTGCTTTTTTTGCTGATAAAACCAATTTTTTTGCTATATCTATAAAAAAGTTACAGGTGGCTAGATAGCTTAATATTAAGCTAAAAAACTACCTACACAAAATAAAATAAAAAATCAACAATATATAAATTATTTGCTATTTTTTTGCTACCATTTGCAAAAGAAAAAAAAATCAAATTTTCAAATAATAAAATAAACACCAATATCTACAAGAGTAAAGTACATTCAAGAAATTAATTGCTGGAATGACTAAAGAATACCTACGTTTTGTGAATTATTTACTCTTAAAATATGCAACTCCTGAATTTTTTGCTCGCGAAATTAATATAAAAAACGGCAAAATGTCGTATACCCACTTCGAATTTACAAGAATAAAGTACATTAAAGAAATTAATTGTTGGCATAACTATATCATTCATATGTTTTATGAATTACTTGCGCTTTAGATATGCAACTCCCGAATTTTTTGCTGGCGATATTAAATGTTCAAATGATAATAATGGCCTTTTGTCGTTTTTTATATTAATTTCGTGAGCAAAAAATTCAGGATTTACATAATTTAAGAGCAAATAAATCAAACTACATGATTATGAAATTATGATAGAAGCAATTAATTTTTAAAAGCACTTTACTCTTGTAGTCCCAGGCTAACTTATATTATTATTATCATTTTTACTTCTAATTTGACAAGCAAAAATTTGGGAGCTGCATATTTAAAGAGCAAATAATTCATAAACAATGTAAACCCTATAGTTGTGCCAGCAATTAATTTCTATAATGTACTTTACTCTTGTAGGTGTCGATATTTATTTTATTATCCGAGATAATTGATTTTTTTCGTTTGCAAATGGTAGCAAAGAAATAGCAAATTATGTATGAATTGTTAATTTTTATTTTATTTTGTGTAGGTATTTTTTTTAATTGGCTAAATAGTTTAATATTAAGCTATCCATCCAATCACAAAAAATACCTACACAAAATAAAATAAAAAATTAACAATTCATACATAATTTGCTTTTTTTTTTGCTACCATTTGAAAGCGAAAAAAATCAATTTTCTCGAATTATGGAATAAATAACAACATGTTCTACATCATCTAAGAGTAAAATATATTAAAGGAATTAATTGCTAGCATGACTAGAATTTCTACGTTCTATATATTATTTGCCCTTAAAATATACAACTCCTGAATATTTTGCTCGCGAAATTAATATAAAAAACGACAAAAGGCCATCCAGCCACATCGAATCTACAAGAATGAAATACATTAAAGAAATTAATTGCTGGCACAACTATAGGGTTTACATTGTTTATGAATTATTTGCTCTTTAGATATGCAGCTCCCAAATTTTTGCTCGCCAAGTTAGATGTTGAAATGATAATAATAATATAAGTTGGCCTGGGACTACAAGAGTAAAGTGCTTTTAAAAAATTAATTGCTTCTATCATAATTTCATAATCATGTAGCTTGATTTATTTGCTCATAAATTATGTAAATCCCGAATATTTTGCTCACGAAATTAATATAAAAAACAACAATAGGCCATTATTATCGTTTGAACATTTAATTTCCCGAGCAAAAAATTCTGGAGTTGCATATCTAAAGCGCAAGTAATTCATAAAACATATGAATGATACAGTTATGCCAACAATTAATTTCTTTAATGTACTTTACTCTTGTAAATTCGAAGTGGGTATATGATATTTTGTCGTTTTCAACGAACTTCGTTCGTTTATGAAATCTATTTGTCTGTGTGTCTGTCTGTGTGTCCGAGGCCTTTTTAATGGTCGGACATCAATGTGTAATACATCAATCGATTCAGCTCGGTGTCCAGAGCTTAAGTTTTTATGTCAGTTAAAATCGGGCCACGGGGACGCCGAGCCCCCGGGAAAATCCACAGGGATAATTAAAATTTTAAATAAGTTTAAAATCAATATGCGACACATTTGAACAATTTATGGCATTTCATGCCAATTATTCCAATATTATAGACATTGTTTAAACTTAAATTTTGATTACCGAAAATAATTAGATTCATATAAAAAAAAAAAAATTTCTTATCTTATTGATGAGATCTAATATATAGCTTTTAAAATATTTATTCAATAAAATAAAATATATTAAAATGTCTCTTTTGTTGTTTATAAATTTTTGTATTTTATCTGAATACTTATAATTATTACAACATAATAATTTTAATTTCTTTAAATTGTTTTAAAGTAAGTCTACATTTGGAAGTTCGTTGCGACAATGCCTTGCATTTTCAACTTGTTTATATTAATTTCGCGAGCAAAAAATTCGGGAGTTGCATATTTTAAGTGTAAATAATTCAGAAAACGTAGGTATTCTTTAGTCATGCCAGCAATTAATTTCTTTAATGTACTTTACTCTTGTAGATATTGATATTTATTTTATTATTTGAAAATTTGATTTTTCTTGTTTTGCAAATGGTAGCAAAAAATAGCAAATAATTTATATATTGTTAATTTTTTATTATATTTTGTGTAGGTAGTTTTTTAGCTTAATATTAAGCTATCTAGCCACTTGTAAGTTTTTTACAGATATAGCAAAAAATTGGTTTTATCAGCAAAGAAAAGCAAATAATTAGCAAATAATTCCTATATATATTTTGATGTGTTCTGATAACTTGGGAGTTGCATATTTTAAGAGTAAATAATTCATAAAACGTAGGTATTCTTTAATCATACCTGCCATTAATTTCTTTAATGTACTTTACTCTTGTAGATATTGGTTTTTATTTTATTATTTAAAAAATTTGATTTTTTCTTTTGCAAATGGTAGCAAAAAAATAGCAAATAATTTATATATTGTTAATTCTTCTATTTTATTTTGTGTAGGTATTGTTTTTAGTTGGCTAGATAGCTTAATATTAAGCTATCTAGCCACTTTTAACTTTTTTACAGGTATAGCAAAAAAATTGGTTTTATCAGCAAAAAATAGAAAATAATTAGCAAATAATTTTTATATATATTTTGATGTGTTCTGATAATTTGGGAGTTGCATATTTTAAGAGTAAATAATTCATAAAACCTAGGTATTCTTTAGTCTTGCCAGCAATTAATTTGTTTAATGTACTTTACTCTTATAGATATTGATGTTAATTTTATTATTTGAAAATTTGATTTTTTCTTTTGCAAATGGTAGCAAAAAAATAGCAAATAATTTATATATTGTTAATTTTTTTATTTTATTTTGTTTAGGTATTTTTTTTAGTTGGCTAGATAGCTTAATATTAAGCTATCTAGCCACTTGTAACTTTTTTATAGATATAGCAAAAAAATTGGTTTTATCAGCAAAAAAAGCAAATAATTAGCAAATAATTCCTATATATATTTTGATGTGTTCTGATAATTTGGCTCAGACAGCTTAATAGACCTGAGCATCCGGACAATTGACAAAAAATCCATTATATGATTCCCTATCCGTTTACTAGTTATACGTTGAGCATTAGATCATTTTTGCCAGTTAAATACCTCAACAAAGAACTGAAAACTTTTATATTCTTAATTTACTGTTTGTTTATTGGGGTTAGACATTTCTATTTAATACGTTAAAGGTTTTTTAATTCTCCAATGCTAAAGCTATGTTTCTGTTTCTCTCACCATCGGATACTAACTTACATAGAAAAGATACTATTTATAATCTAAAACAACAGCCGAAGAATATCGAAGGCTTGCGAACAATGTCGCAAATTACGTTGGAAACGTATGTGTGTGGTAAATCCACCAGAGCGCAAGCACAGTAATATATCGTTTTATACAGTTTAGAAGAAACTGAAGGATGTGGAGAACATCCGAACACAGTCGGGGATTGGGTAGGAAAAACGATAGTAATAAGACGAATTCTGCTTGTGCAAATGCAAGCATCACAAAAATATTGTCTTTTAAAGATTAGAATCTATCAACAGCTGTCGAAAAACACTTCGATCGCAGTCGGAGATTCAATAGATTAAATACGATAGTAATCGACAGCTTTAGCGTGTAAACATGCAAGTACAACAGTATATCGTATTTAATACACTTTATATGAACCTTTTTCATTCGAGTGGGTAAATTCTCTGGTTAAAGTTTGTTAGTTGCACCCTACACAAAACATATCTGGAATAATGTGTATATTTCTCGTTAATATTTCCAACCCTTCTGTCCAATAACTTGTTTATACCCATATGTTTTAACTTTTTTGCCATTTTCGAGAACTTCCCGCTCAGACTATTAAGGATCCTACACATCTTTATTTCTTAACAAGAAATTTACCATTTGTTTGTATTAATTTATCCCCATACTATCCACAATTTCGATGATTCTAACAATCTTCTTTCCTAGGTGTTTACCATATTTTGAACAAATTTATTTTTAACGTAATTATAATTATTTCTAAAGTGTTCATTTTCTACATAAAAATCTTATAGAGAAATTCGAATTATACAGGGTTATTACAAATGAAATAGACAGTTTGGATAGGTTATAGAAAGTTTATTTTTAAAAAGTTAAGATTATTACTTATATGATTATAAAGAAGAAATGATTAAGTTTTTATTTAAAATTTTACAAATGTTCAATGTGTGCACCTTTGGTAACACGACAGATATCAACACGGTAGTCGAATTCTTGCCAAACGCTATTAAGCATGTAACGGTCAACTGTAGCAAGAGCATTTGTGATACGTTGTTTAAGTTCGTCGATATCAACAGGAAGCGGTGGTATGAAAACTTTGTCTTTTACATAACCCCATACGATATAGTCGCAGGGCGTTAAATCTTTTCGAGACATTGTTGCATCTCCAGACAAAAATTGTTACGTACGACTTTATCACCGGCATTTAAACTTTGTACTAACTGCAATTTATACGGTTTCATTTTCAAACGTTTCCGCAGAATTTTCCACACAGTAGGTTGAGGAATTTGCAATTCTAAACTTGCTAATGTAGTCGATTGTCTTGGACTTCGTAAATAAACATCACGAACACTATCGATTTGTTCTTTTGTAACAGGAGGTCTTCCAGTACTCTTTCTTTTACACAGACATCCACTATTTTCGAAACGTTTATACCAGTCATAGATTGATTGCCTTGTTGGTGGTGTTTTATCGTATTTTGTTCTGAAATGACGCTGCACAACAGTAACAGACTTTGTTTTGGCTAATTCAAGAATACAATAAGCTTTCTCCACTTTAATAGCGGCCATTTTGCTAGACTGCTTGTTGTTTTAACAGCAGCACCAACCTAACAGTTGTACCAATATAAACTTTAAGAAATTCCCTATAAACCTATCTCGCTTACTATATTCAAATACACCAGTCTGATTTTTTAAAGGCTATCCAAACTGTCTATTTCATTTGTAATAACCCTGTATAATAAAATCAATCGGGCGATACTTATACATGGCGATATCAGGTCACATCGAGTCATGCCGAGTTATTAATACCATGCGCCTTAACCAAATTAGAACTAATGGAAGTATGATATTATTTTACAAGTACCGCTGCCAAAGCTTGTAGCAGAAATAAATTCCGCTCATTGTAAGTCCTTATAATTTCATTGGATGATGGAATCTGAGCTTGTGTTTTGATTTAAAGGAATTAATTCGCCGTAATACTGTTTAATTATTCACATAAGTTCATGTTATAGTTAAACAAGGTTGCTCCAATCGTATTAATACACTAAAGTACTTATTCTTATTCAATAATTGTAGGTTGGTTTGATAACTCTAAGGTTTAGAAATTTTGTCCATTAGCATCATTTATCTAGTATAAGAACTGGTCATTTGTTCCACGCGCAAGTAACACGCTTGATAATGTTAAATTCGAAAAGGTACGAGGATGTCTTCGCTATATTCATAAGGGACAACACGTTCACGGATCATAAATCGATGGCATAAATGCAGAGGTTCGCTTATTTTGTATTAGAATACTGACCTGGTCTACATCGTATTTGTTAAAAACGAAACTTTAAAATGCTATGCTAGTTTTCCATTATCTGACAAAATTAATTTTTTATTATTAGTGTAGCTTCGATAACAACTTCGATGACAACTTTGATGATAACTTGTAAGATAATCGTTTGAGTTTAACAAAATGGAATTTGCATTTATGTCTAAAGAAGATAATTCAGAACGAGCTGTAAGATACAATATTCGCGCTACGCAGGGATATTTTTAACACTTACTTATCTCGGTTGCTTTGGTCTTGTGAAACATGTTTGCTGTTAGCTCGTTTTGACCTAGGGTTACTACTTAAAATGAAAATTTTAACATTTTGCTGATTAAGTCTCAGTCTTTGCTTTGAATTATGTACCAAGATTATTTGTTGTTTTATAAATAATATTTTGTAAAATTTCGAACAGTAGGGCTGTTAAGGCTTTATAAGTATTTTGTTTGTAGTTGTATTATGCCAATCACAATTAATTTAAGTCCTTAAACTATTCCCCAGCTATAACCCCTCCATTATCCCTACCTTTAGTGCAACGACATAAAAGGGTTGGTAATTTACGAGTGGACGACTATTCAACTTCGTGCTCGCTTCTGTCTTTGGTTCGTGATTCAGTTCGGTGCATCGAGCATCAATAATTAGCAACAATTAGTGAACATTATACAGTCCATAATTATTTGATAGCAGTGCAAGTACAATCAACAACTACAACCAGTGAAAGGTTGGCGATATATTCCTTTAAAAATACCATTTCCTTTGTGTGATTGTAAATGCAAATTAACATTTTTGGTCCTTCGAGCCGGATATTTTGCTTATTAATTGGTTTATTATTGGCATTATTGGCATTCATTTTAACTACATTGTTAATTGCTCTTCGCTTAAATTAGGGGTTGACCGCATAGAATAAAAGTGTAGTCATACCACCAGTTTCATAGTCAATTGTGTAAACTAACTTATAGTAGATGCAATTTCGCATTAAATTTGAAATTTGGTACTGATACAGAATCTTATAAAGCCTTAAAAATGACATATCTTTGTAAATTTTAGGGATACTTTAGCGTAAGAATTTGTGGTCAGAAAAAAGATGTAGTTACTTTAAACTTGTAATTCAAGTTCGCTAGAGAATTCAGGTATTCGTAAAACCGGGTAGCATAACCCTTTGATCATTGTTATATTGAAACTTGCAATCTCCCGTAAGGCACATTGTAGTAAAAATTCTTTGCTTAACAGGTAGTTCAACATTACCCTTGGTATATCCTATTATTAGGTGAACAAAACCCTTCGTTTTTGTAGCTGAAATCAATATAAAATCGATATTAGTAACCTTGTTCGTTAGGATGGCACATATTTCATCGGATAGGTTAATTGTAGATTTAAAGGCGGCACTCGATAGATTATCTGATATATCTGATGCGATATATAAATTGGAGAATATTAAAAGCAATTGTATTTCTGTTAATATTATGGCTGAAAGCGCCTTTGATATCAAAAACGATGTAGATACTGCTTATAAAACGTGCATCTTGGATGAGGACAACTCGGAATTATTAAATGAAATTACAACACTAAGAATTGAAATAGATAGGTCTTTGTTAAACATTAAAATTATTAAAGCGCAATTTGATAATATATCCACTGCTGAAAAAGCCTTGACTGAAAATATTACTGATGTTAACTCGTGTAGCAATATTCGACTCCCTCGTATAGAAATGAAAAAATTTTCTGGAAAAATAGAACATTTACAAGAGTTTATTCAGTTTTTTAATAATTTAGTTCATGAAAATAATCAATTGCTACCGATCGAAAAGTTCTATTTTTTAACTGATGCGTTGGATTTTAAGTCTAGAGAACTCATTAGACATTTGCAAATTTCGTATAATAATTATATGCTAGCTTATTCAATTATTGTGGAGAGGTTTAATTCAAAACGTTTAATTGCAAACACGCATTGGAATGCTTTAGAATCGTCACCAAAAGCAAAATTTAATTCACATACAGATTTAAGAGAATTGCTTAATTGCTTTACGGAAAATCTATCAAGCTTACGTCAAACTAAGATTGATTTGCTCGACTTCGTATTGTTTAATTTGTTATCAAAAAAGGTAGATACAAATCTTTTAAAAACATTTGAGTTAGAAAATACATCAGACATTCCATCTTATGATCAATTAAAATTATTTCTAGAAAAACATTGCAAGTCATTAGAAATTAGCAATATGGTTGTTTCCGATACACCGTCCAAATTTAATACGTCAATTAAACAAACCATATCATCTAGTGTACCTTCTAAACGTTCCTTTGAATATTCAAAACCCCAAGTTCGAAAGTCATTCGTAACAACTTCATTCACTCAGAAATGCAGTCTTTGCAGTGGTACTCATAACTTATACCAATGTGAAAGGTTTTTGAATAAATCGCCACAAGACCGGTATAACTTTGTTAAAGACAAACACTTATGCATTAATTGTCTTCGCAACTCTCATATGGTTACACGCTGCTCTTCCAAACTTGTTTGTAAAAAGTGTGCAAGGGGTCATCATACTTTATTGCACTTTGAAAACCCTACAGTTGCTCAGAAACCTGCAATCACTCAGGCAACAGATCAACTTCCCGAACCCACCTGCAACACTACAACAAGTACGTTGTTATCATCTAGATCGTCCAACACAATGACGTTATTAGGCACCGCAAGAATTTCCATTACAGATGGGTTTGGTAAAGTTCAGACAGTAAGAGCACTTGTAGATAGTGCATCAATGGAAAATTTCATGACTGATAAGTGTTGTCGACGCTTAGGTTTAAGAAAATCGAATATTTCAATGAAGGTTGAAGGCTTAGGTCTATCTGCTTCCCATGCGTATGGACAAGTATCGTGTAAAATTAGTCCTCAAGGTAAAACTGTTCCAGAGTACAGCATTGATTGTTTTGTTTTACCAGACATTTGTGGAACCCTTCCTTCATCAAGGATCTCACCAAATAGTTGGCCTCACATAGTTGGATTAGATTTAGCAGATTCGGATTTCGACAAACCTAGCCATATCGATTTATTGTTAGGTGCAGATGTGTTCGCGCGTGTTTTATTAAATTCAACTCGCATTGGGTCACCAGAAGAACCCGTGGCAATTCGCACTACCTTTGGGTGGATATTAACAGGGAAGGTTTTTTCTTCTGTTACATCTCGTATATCATTAGCTGCACTTGTAGAAGATGCTAACATTACTCGATTTTGGGAACTGGAAAATATTCCAGATTCTAACAAATTATCTCCTCATGCGGAAATTTGTGAAAGGCATTTTGTGGACACTCATAAGCAGGATGACACCGGTCGTTTTATTGTTTTGTTACCTTTCAATGGTCCTGAACCGCTATTTGCTGGCTCTCGGGAAATAGCACTTCGAAGATTTCTTTCACTAGAACGCCGTTTGGAAATAAATCCTCAACTGTATAATTCGTACAGAGAATTTATGCAGGATTATATCGATAGTGGTCACATGTCTCGTATTGTATCGGATTCAACTCGATCGTCTACATTATCGCCGGTATATTACATACCACATCACGCCGTGTTCAAACCAGACAGTACAACTACAAAACTTCGTGTCGTATTTGATGCTTCAGCCAGCGCTCAAAGTGGAGGGTCTTTAAATGATCATTTACTCGCAGGCCCCCCTCTTCAAAAAGATATCATGGAGTTGTTATTACACTTTCGTTTACATTCTGTAGTTTTAACTGCGAACATTAAGCAAATGTATAGACAGATTCTTATTTCTACTAGCCATCGAGACTATCAACGTATAGTGTGGAGATTTAAGTCCACGGAGTCTGTTATCGATTATCAGCTAAACACTGTTACATACGGCATCACATCATCACCATTTCTAGCCATGCGTGTAATTCAAGAACTTACAAAAAGTCAATCGTTACGTTTTCCTATTGCTTCCAAGATTTTAGCGTCGGACACGTACGTGGATGATTTGATTACAGGGTGTGATTCGATAGAGGATGGCAAACGACTCGTGTATGAATTAAACCAAATTTGCCAATCAGGTGGTTTTATGTTGCGAAAGTGGAATAGCAACGTGCCAAGTGTCATTGGCCATTTATCTGATTGTGTTCGGTATCAGCAAACATTTTTGTTTGAAGAGGTAAACAATACGTCTCAAAAAATTTTAGGACTACAATGGCAACCATTGAGTGATATGTTGTTGTACAATCTTAATATCGTTGATCGGCCTTGTACCAAAAGGAATATGGTTTCGGAAATTGCAAGGATTTTTGATCCTCTGGGGTTATTATCACCATTGGTCTTCTTCGCAAAACATTTGATTCAATCTGTATGGATATTAGGAATTGGTTGGGATGAACTTCCTCCCCAACAAATTGTTTTAAAATGGAATCTGTATCTTCAACAATTACCCGAGTTATTGAAAATTGAAATTCCTCGACGGATTTTTTGTGATAACTATCAAACTGTACAAATTCATGCATTTTGTGATGCATCGGAAGCTGGATATGCAGCAGCAGTTTATCTCCGCTGTGTCGATGAGAAAGGGAACATCTAAGTATCATTGGTCTGTGCCAAATCTAAGGTCGCACCAACCAATCGTATATCATTACCTCGATTAGAATTGTGTGGTGCAGTGTTGTTGTTGAACTTGGTCGAGTATGTGCAAAATACGTATAGAGATAATTTAGTATTGGACGATACATTTGCGTGGTCAGATTCCACAGTAGCATTAGCATGGATTCGATCTTCGTCGTATAATTGGAAGACATTTATTAGCAATCGTGTCTCGCATATCCAAGAACGAGTGGCTACATCATCGTGGCATCATATTAAATCACAGGATAATCCTGCTGACTGTGCATCAAGAGGATTATTAGCTGCTGAGCTTGTTAATCATCCCTTGTGGTGGACGGCTCCATCATGGTTACTATTACCTAAAGAGAATTGGCCTGCTCATATGGAACCAACTCTTACAGATCACACTCAGATGCACATTGAAAAAAGAACTTTATCCCTTAATATACACGTTGCAGATAATTTCGTAGACTCGATGGTAAATCAATTTTCATATTTGCGAAAAATATGCAGGATTCTGGTATATATTTGTCAGTTCATTCGTAACTTGAAAGTTCGTGCAAATTTGGATATTGGAAACTTAGAACAATTATTGGTCTCCCCCGATCAGTATGCACTTCATTTATTAATAAAACGGGTTCAAGAACAAGTTTTCAGTCAGGACATTGACATCATTCGAAAGGCAAAACTTAGTAATAAACAACTTCGACCTCTCAGTCCTTTCCTTGACAGTGATGGGTTGTTAAGGGTGGGCGGCCGGTTGCGAAATGCAGACGTACCTTTTGATACAAAATTTCCTTTGCTACTTCCTCGGTCACACCGGGTGACAGAGCTCATTATTCGAGATTGCCATACGAAATATTTACACCCTGGACTTAGAACTACTCATTTTTTGTTAGTACAAAATTTTTGGATTCTGTCTGCAAAAAGGGCTATTCAACAGTGCCTAAACTCTTGCATTCGATGTTTTCGTCAAAAACCTATTTCGCTATGCCCTCCTATGGGCGACTTGCCCCCCGCTAGACTTACTGCCGGTAGAACGTTTCTACATACTGGGGTAGACTACGGTGGACCCTTTTCTATCACCATGAATCGTATTAGAGGTGCCAAATCATTGAAAGCCTATGTTTGTTTATTTGTTTGTCTTAGTACAAAAGCGATACATCTGGAGTTGGCATCAAACCTATCTAAAGAGGCCTTTATTGCAGCTTTACGGCGGTTTGTAGCACGCAGATGTAAATGCTTGCAAATTCATAGTGACTGTGGAACAAATTTTATCGGAGCATCTTGGGAACTAACCGAATATATGAAGCAGTCATCTGAAACGGAAGGTATTCACTTTGTTTTTAATCCTCCGTCGGCTCCTCACTTTGGGGGAATGTGGGAAGCTGGGATAAAATCTGTAAAGTCCCATCTCAAGAAGGTGGTAGGCGAACAAATTCTCTCGTACGAAGAATTTAACACCATTCTAGCTCAAATTGAAGCCATATTAAACTCCAGACCTTTATGTCCAATGAGTAACCATCCCACTGATTTTTCATTCTTGAGTCCTGGTCATTTTCTGAACGTAGAACCAGTGTCTGTCATTCCCGACCCTAATGTCGTAGATCTGAAACTATCTTCCTTAAATCGTTGGCAACTGGTTCAACGTATTCAGCAATCATTTTGGAAACGGTGGCATTTGGAGTATCTGCACACACTTCAACAGAAAACCAAATGGTTTTCTGCTAATTATTCGTTAATGGTGGGAACGTTGGTGTTGATTAAAGATACTCAAATGTCTCCATTACAGTGGAAAATGGGACGTATACATACGTTGCATTATGGAAAGGACAATGTTTGTCGTGTGACTACCGTGGAAACATCCCAGGGACTATTTAAAAGACCCGTGGTAAAATTGTGCCCTCTCCCCATTCCAGATGCACCTTAGTATTATAGTTAGTATATTAGGGTAAGTTGACTTTTAAATTTACGGTTATATATATTTTTTTTTGTTCGTTTAGACGCACTTAGAAAATAAGTTCCTAATACTTATTTTGGTGGGCGGTATGTTAAGGCTTTATAAGTATTTTGTTTGTAGTTGTATTATGCCAATCACAATTAATTTAAGACCTTAAACTATTCCCCAGCTATAACCCCTCCATTATCCCTACCTTTAGTGCAACGACATAAAAGGGTTGGTAATTTACGAGTGGACGACTATTCAACTTCGTGCTCGCTTCTGTCTTTGGTTCGTGATTTAGTTCGGTGCATCGAGCATCAATAATTAGCAACAATTAGTGAACATTATACAGTCCATAATTATTTGATAGCAGTGCAAGTACAATCAACAACTACAACCAGTGAAAGGTAGGTGATATATTCCTTTAAAAATACCATTTCCTTTGTGTGATTGCAAATGCAAATTAACAAGGGCGTTCATAACACGCTTGATGTAGTTAATGAACTTGTAATTTTTTTTTATTAAAATTATTTCTTTATCGAAACATTTGTAAGAATTCTAACACTGGCCTAGTTTTTCTAGTGTCACATCAGTTTGGACACTTTAGATATTTTTTGTTTCAATACGACCTAGCTTTGTTCGTGCTTTAAAAATAGGTGAAATCTGTGGAACATTTGTATGACAAATAGTTGAATAATTATACTTTGAATTTTTGTTTTAGAAACATCCATATGATTAAAAAACGTATGTAATCCTTCAACAAATCTGAAAAGTAGAATAAAACGTAAATAATTGTTAACTTTGCTCTTTCGCAGAGTAAGTTATTAATCAGTATTGCTTGACGGAATTTAATTATTGAATAAATTATTTAATAACTATCAAAAATTTTGAGGTATTGAATTTAATTTCATGCATATTACTGTAAACATTTTAAACTACCGAAACTAAATTTTGGTTAATACATGAAGCTTAAGTTACAATCTGAGTTACTTTTTTTTGTTTCATTAGAAAAGTATGAAAATGCGGTCATACGCTATTTGTTCTGAAATTTAAGACAATATCACCTTGATATTAGTAAAATACGAAGGTTTAATATTGAGATAACGATAAATTTAAAAGTGGAGTTTGAAGAAGTTGTTGGTATTTCACAGAAATTATTTTGTACGTATCTATATTTAAGTGGAGACCCACAAACGGTGGTCTAATTTTTGATTAATAATAAATTGTTTCTTACAGGTTTGAAATAGAACGGACTAGCGGGTCATTTATTTTTTATTATTGTGATTAAGCTCTTTGAAACATACTGGTTTCTGCGTTTTCTCGGAACTTTTGGCATTGGAAATTTAAACACCGTGACGTTTTTAAGTTTTGTCTTTTCTTGTGCTAAAACAAAATCGGCCCTCGACCCCCCCTCTCATGCAAGAATGCCGGATTAAGTTTCATGGTTAGTCGTACTACGAGGGTGGTTTGAACAGTTCGCGAAACGAAGAGGAAAATGAAAAAATTTGTTTTTAAAATATAGTTTATTTTTCAACATAATCTCCGTCAAGTTGAATACACTTCATCCAGCGATGTTCCAAACCCATTATGCCATCACGAAAGTGCGATTCTTCAAGGCCTCTAAAATAGTCGTCGATAGCTGCTTTTACTTCTTCGTCCGTGGAAAATCGTTTTCCCCTAAGGAAAACTTTTAGTCGTGGAAATAGGTAGAAGTCAGAAGGAGCCAAATGAGGCGAATAAGGTGGATGTTGCAACAGATCGTACTTCAGATCATTCAATTTTTGCATTGCTACTGCACTTGTGTGTGGACGTGCACTATCCTGATGGAAAATGATCTTCTTATACAATGCAGGTTTTTTTCACCAATATTTTTATCCAGTTGGCCTAGAAGTTTAGCTTTATATTCACCGTTTACTGTTTGACCCTCGAGAAGATAGTGAATTAGTAAGACACCTTTAGCATCCCAAAAAACTGATGCCATAATTTTTCCAGCCAACTTCACGGACATTGCTTTTTTTGGTGGTGAAGAACTCCTATGTCTCCATTGTTTAGATTGTTGCTTGGTTTCAGGGGTATAATGGTGAACCCAAGTTTCATCTGTCTTAACAAATCGTCAGATGAAATCGGTTTTATTGGAGTTAAGGCGGTCTAAACTCTGCTGGCAAATTCTCTTCCCTGAAGGTTTGGATCAATTATCAATATGCGCGGCACCCTTGTTGCCGAAAGCTTTTTCATACCTAACTCCGCAGTTAAGATATGAAATGCTCTTTTATCTGAGATACCTGCATCCTTAGCAATTTCGGAGACCTTTAATCGATGATCCTGCGTAACCATATCATTAACTTTTTGGACGATTTCAGGCGTGGTGGCAGTTTTTGGTCGTCCGCTGCGCGGGTCATCTTCTCGGCTCTCACAACCACGTTTACACTTTGTCACCCACTTGTGCACAGTTGTAAATAATGGAGCGGAGTCTCCTAATGTATCCTGCACATTTTTATGTATTGCTGTTGCTTTCCAACCCTTTTTTACAAAATATTTGATAACAGCGCGCGTTTCAGTTTTATCCATTTTGAAAAACTCACAAAACTAACTTTACTTCATATAGCACCAAATTAATACCACTTGACAAAATAATGTAAAATTTAACATCTGCGCACTGGATAGTTGGATCGATCAATTGCATATGTTTTATTCGAACTGATGCTGCCATCTGTGTTCCATTTCGCGAACTTTTCAAACGACCCTCGCACCTTACAGGGAATTTTCTTTTTACTATCAGCCGTTTATCGATCCACTTTACCCTGGACTACTTTAACATTCAGAAAATCTCGGTGTACTTTAGGGACGTTACGTGTCACACTGTCGTCTCTGGCAAGGGTTATTAAAGTTTAGCTTCATCTTCCCCTGATACACTTTTAGTTACCTTGGCGCCCAGTTGTACAAACATATTATACAAGCTAACTACGCCACTTTTAAAAAATCCATACTTAATACAATAAAAACTGTGCTTGTTTACTAAACGATTACCTCGATTTACTGGCTCAGACATTACAATAGCAGGGATCAGCTATGTCTCTGCTTCACTGAATACATAGACCCATTTCGAAAACATAATTTTCCATCTTTCAACAAAAGAGTATTAGTGCATAAGAAATTAGATTTACGACCGGGTATTGATGCAGGATTAGGAGCGTAGATCTTGGTTTAGAGATCATTTTGGGTAATTTAGGACTCATTTTGCACACATACTGATGGTGATACCATTGACATTAATTACTTTTTAGAAAAAACTCTGTAACAAATAATACGCATCTTTATTTCCATTATCTACTCCATCGAGTCGAAACATAACAGCACACGCCCGCATAATTTTTACGTTTACTGCCGGATGTTTACTTGAAATAATTTATAATCTATCCAATTCAATTCTTTTTAAAATTTAAATTTACATTTCTCCTTCTATCTCCTATTTTAACTAATAGTTGCATATGTACAGCGAGCTTTAATTATCAACCTGCAAAATATAACAGACTTCGTGTATGTGTAAAATTTTTGTAATTTCCTGACCTCTAGTTTTAAAAAATGAATTCTTTATATACCAAAGGTACTCCATGACGTCTGAGCATTTCACCTGGGCGGAGGTTGATGTGCCATAGTACCTGAAAATTCCCCCAGGGGTGACCGCCATAGGACGGTGGAGCATTCAGCCATGGGCGAAGGTTATTATGATACATTTACTAAAACAAGTAGACACCCTCCATGCAATAATAACAATGTTTTATACAACTTCATTTTAAAAACAGATACAAGTTATAAATAATTTAATTGTGAATATATCTATTAACAACTTCCGTAAACTGATTGTGGTATATCCTCGGCACTTTTCCGAATGCATAAATGCATTTCAGGAGCATAATTTTCCATCATCCAACAAAAGAATATAAGTGTATAACAAATTAGGCTTTCGCCCTGGCATAGACCTGGGATATGGAGCGTAGGTCCGGGTTTTTAGTTATTTAGGTAATTTATGATACATTTCGTGTTTATTCTGTAAAATTAATATTTTAGGAAAACCCTCTAACATAATATACACATTTATTTCCATTCTTCACTCCAACGAGTCAAAATATAGCAACACACGTCCACAAATTCTGTATGTTTACTCTCGGTTGTTGTAACTTAACCACTTTAAATCTTATTTTTAAATATACGTCTACGCGTTCATCTTCTGCATCTTTTTCTAGCCAGTAAATGGATATGTGCAGTATATCCAGATTTTCAATCTGCAAATATAATCGACTTTGTTTCCATGTAGAATTTTTTAATTCGACCAATAACAAGTTCTGTTAATCCATCTACTTCCTCCACGCAAAGATTGAGCATTATCTTTATGTGTTTTTTTTATTTTATGCATAACAAAGGAATTCGAATTATATAATAAAATCAATCGGGTTATAATACTTTAACGACTTAAACCCGCACCGTTACTGAAGCCAACTTACCCATTTTTGAAATACAATAAAAAATATGTTGGAACTGCAATGGTATTTATCTCGGTTCCCGGAAATTAGACGAAATCTCTCTAAATTGGGTCAGACGACTTTTCTCCCATCTTTCAAAAGTGGGTTCATCGTAAATCTACCCTTCACCTCTCACTTTCCACATTTTACCTTCGGCGATAACAGATGTGACGTCAGAGGTTAGACGACATCTCTCTAACTTAAATTGGATTGGACCACTCTTCTCTAAGTTAGGTTAGGTTAGTTCCAACCGCTCCCGGTTTGGTTAGGTTAGCCTGATACTCTTCGAAGAAATATTCTTAAGTTAGGACGGCGATAAGCGTCAACCTAATTTAAAATTGAAAAGTATTGGGTTAACGTAACCTAACCGATAGAGGTTGAGGATAACCAAGCCTAACTTAGAAAAATGTTGTCTAATCTAACCTAACTAGAGATATGTCGTCTAACCTAACTTACATAAATGACGTCTAACCTATTCCGCCACATCTGTCATTGTGGATAGTAAAATGTGGAAAGTAGAGGGGATATAAGGTAGATTTTTGCCATAAACCCATTTAGAGAAGCCGCCTAACCTAACTTAAAGAAATTTCGTGCAATCCCCTAGAACGGCGATAAATACCATAACGCCATTGCAGTTCTAACATATTTTTTATTATATTACGTGTGGATTTTATAAAATAAATAAATAAATAAACAAATAAATAAATACCACCTTAAGCCGTTAAAGTATTATAACATGATTGTTTTTATTATATAATTCGAATTCTTCTGTAATAATAAGGTTGTTATGCAAAAAATAAACGAACACATAAAGACAATGCTCCATCTTCGGGTGAAGGAATTAAATGAAGTAACAGAACTTGTTATTGGCGGAATTAGAAAAATCTACATTGAAACAAAATCCGTTGTATTTTTAGATCGAAGATTTGTACATATTGCACATATCCAATTACTGGTTAGAAAAGGATGTAGAAGACGAATTCGTAGACGTAAATTTAAAAATAAGAATTAAAGTGATTTAGTTACAACAACCGACTGTAAATATAAAGAATTTACGGACGTGTGTTGCTGTATTTTGAGTCGTTTATGTGGAAAATGGAAATAAATATGTATATTATTTGTTAGAGGATTTTTCTAAAAAATTAATTTTAATGGTATCACCTAACAGAGTGAGCACGAAATGCATCCTAAATTACTCAAAATGACTAAAGGACCTATGTCTAGACGTAAGCTTAATTTCTTATAAAATGGTATTGTGGAACATGGAAAATTATGCTTCCGAAATGCGTCTACATATTCGGAGAAGTAACGAGGACATAGCTAATCCGTTTATTAAAGTTGTTAATAGATTTATTCACAATTAAATGATATAACTTGTATCTGTTTTTAAAATAAAATCGTATAAAAAATTGTTTTTAATTGCATGGAGAGTGTCTACCTGTTTTAGTAAATGCATCATTATAACCCGTGCCCCTGGCTGAATGTTCTACCTCCCTATAGCGCTCACCTATGGCGGATTGTTTACGTACTATGATGAATCCACCTACGCCCGGACAAAATGCTAAGACGCCATGGCGGGCTTTTGGTATATAAAGAACCAATCTTTTAAAACTAGAGGTCAGGAAACTTTAAAAACTTTACATATACACAAAGTATGTTCTATTTTACAGTTTTACAATCAAAGCTCGCTATACATATCCAACTATTGGTTAGAAAAGGAAATAGAAGAATAGACAGATTTAAATTTTAAAAAAAGAATTATGTAGAATAAATTACAAACTACTCCAAGCAAACTTCGGCAGTTGCTATGTTTCGATTTGATGAAGTAGAAAATGGAAATAAAGATGCGTGTTATTTGTTACGGAGTTTTTCCTAAAAAATTTATTTTAATGGTATCACCATACAGAAAGAGCGCAAAATAAGTCTTAAATTATCCAAAATGATCTCCAAAACCGGACCTACGCTCCAAATCCTAGATTCATACCCAGGTGTAAATATAATTTCTTATACTTTTATATTCTTTTATTGAAAAATAGAAAATTAAGCTTCCGAAATGCGTGTATGTATTCAGAGAAGTAGCTATGACATAGCTGATTCCTGCTGTTGTAGCGCCTGCACCAATAAATCGAGGTGATCGAATTAGTAAGCAAGCAAAGTTTTTACATATTTTTTATTGTATTAAGTATGAATTTTTAAAAAAATGGGTTACGTTGGCTTTAGTAGCGGTACTTCTAAAAAATATCATACTTCTTTTAGATCTAGTTTGGTTAATACCATTGGTATTGATGACCCGTCTTGGCTCGATATGACCCGATATTGCCCTGTATAGGTTGTACCCCGATTGATTTTATTATATAATTAGAATTTCTCTATAATAAGAAAATTGTTATGTAGAAAATCAACACTTTAAAAATAGATATAATTACGTTAAATATGAGTATACTCAAAATATGGTAAACACCTAGGAAAAAAAATTTTTAAAATCATCAAACTTGTTGATAGGTAAGTTAATAAAAAGAAAATGGTAAATTCTTGTTAAGAAATAGAGATGTCTAGGATGTTTAATAGTGGTCTGCCCGAAAAGTTCTCAAAAATTTATACCTGCTGGACATTGCGTAAAAGCTATGACATGTGGGTATAAACAGATTATTGGACAGAAGTGTTGGAATTATTAACGAAAAGTTCAATATATGTTTTGTGTAGGGTGCAACTTACTAATATTAATTAGAGAATTTGCTAGAAGAACTATTTAAAATGTACCAGCTCGAATAAGAAAGATTCATATAAAGTGTATTAAATACGTTATATTGTTGTGCATGCGTGTTTACATACAAAAGTTGTCTATTACTTTCGTTTTTTACTCCATTCAATCTCCGACTGTGATCGGAGTATTTCTCGTTTGCTGTCGATCGATTCTAGTTTTTAAAAGACAATGTTTTTGTGGCACTTGCGAGCTCACGCAAAATTCGTTTTATTTTAATTTTAATTTCGTTCGGATGTGTTCGGTACTTAATCACCGATATTGGAAACATTAACTGTACAAAAGAAAAAACCCTTACAGGTTCAGAACTTACCCAATTCAAATACAGAACCTTTCTCCGATAATGTAATGCTGGTTAGAATTGGCGACATTTTTGATTGCGCAGACAAATTAAACAACAATGGTAATTTTTTTTGTTAAAAAAGAAATATGTGGCCTTTTCTTAATAGCTACCTATGTGGGAAGTTGTCAAAATTTGTATCTTCTAGGCATGAGGTAAGGGCTAAACATTTCTACTACAAAGCCAAAACAAAATGGCGAGGAGTAGAATATATGATTGCAAAAGTAGACCTGGAAATTATTAACAAGAATTATACAAATCCAATATGCGTTCCATACAAAGTGGCAATAGTAGATGTTAAGTTGGAGATTTTGTTGGATGTAATGTCAGATATATTGGATCATCTCGAAAAGAAAGATTTATATCTCCTGGTGCTAGATATATCCCAAAATTTTAGTGGGATATTTAACAATGTGGGAAAGACCAAATATTTAATAAATAATTTTAACTTTGTCAACTAAGAAGAATACACGGAACACAATGTAATTTTGGATAATAATAAAACAACTGACAAGAACTGCTTAATGTAGGTAAATTTCAATTCCCGAGTTAAGATATATATAACAAATTTATCTGTCAAGCACCTGCCCTAGACAATAGCAAACAAATAGGGAATCATATTGTGAATTTTATAAGCTGTCCGGATATTCGATTAGGTAGGGCATTCGGATTTAGTATGACTAAAGTTTACGGTACACGACTTAAAGCAAACTCGGAACATTTTTAATTATGCTAAAGATGAGTCTCTAAGACTGCACACTCTAGCTAAGAATTGGTAAAGTTGTATACTACATTTGTGTAGGTTTTAGGCAATCCAGCGTACTTGTCCAGGGCTAAATTTTATTACCAAGTGTCTGCCCTGTCAAAATTATAAGTTAGTAACTACCATTAGCGGTATGTAGTTTGTCGGCTCTCTAGCAAAAATTAAATGTTCACAAGTATACCATATATATATATATATATATATATATATATATATATATATATATATATATATATATATATATTATGAAAAACTTTGTTGCGTACAGTTACTGCACAGTACACTTCCTAATTAAATTTCGCATATTCTATTGTATTCACGATCATATGAGTTTTCATTAACAAGTATCGACTACTTTCAAATTGAAATTATTACTTGTGCAAGCACCATATAAAATTTTATTAAGTGTTCAGTTACAAAGTTAAATATTTTGAATTTAATCTATGTTGATAACGTGCTAAAAACGTAGGGTATTATTATTTCGAAGTATGGAAATTTGCTTTGGTTATAAAAGACTAAAAATTCTTGCATTATGGGTTTGCTGAAATAAATTTAAACGTCTGCGTCTCTTATTTAAATTATGAAAATATGGATTGAAAACACGTTTAATGTGTTAGCATGAAACGGGGTTTGCGATCAACAAAAGTTTAAAATGCTCGCCAAATGTGTTTGCTTTAAAGTGGGAAAATGTTGGTCTTCAATACATGTACTTCGAAAATAATATTATTACTTTAAAACATAGTATTCCGTTATCAGACAGGTGTTCACGGACACAGATTGCGAACAATGAAAATTTTCCACCTGCTTATCTTTCGCGGTATTATTAATCGAAACAGTAAATTTCTATGGTTTTATAAGGATTTAGGGCACCCGTTATACATGTAGCTATATAATTCTGCAGTGTGGTTACAGATATGCGTAACATATTGAACAGGCGTTGTTTTCAAGCAAACATGCTTCGTGGAACTCTCTATGTTGTTTCGAGGCCATTGGCTTTCTTACTTGCGCTTATCTGTTATGAGAGAACTTTGCAGGTGGTGTTTTGAGAATACTTCGCAGGTTATTGCTTTGTTAATGGGAAATATTTTTTAAGGGAAAACGTGTTACCACATGGTGGTATTTCTCCACCTGTATATACACGTGGATCTGCGATAGAGATGAGTCTATGCAGCGTCCTTAACATGCTCTCTTTTAAGAGGCATTGCTTTGTTTCGGTTTTATAAAGTCAACATTAGTCAATGTTTTGTAACCAGTGAAATTGTTTCATAGAAGTATCGGGTTAGTTGACGGTTGTAAGTACGCACTTCCAGATCTGCTATGATAGTACCAGAGGCAGACTGGCGGTGTACGATAGGATATATATATATATATATATATATTGCTATGATTATAAGTTATTTAAGATCATATAAGGTCACAAAAGAGGAATAGCTTATGTAAATATCATAAAAATCACAAAAACCAAACATTAAAACCCAAAAATATACATAATTTATTCATTATAGAAAAGCAAATTCAAATCACCCTATATAAAATCAATAACAAGCTACAATTAATTAAAGGAAGCTCATTTCTTAATAACTTTACTACATTCATTAAAATAAATAATTGTGGAAGCAGTTCAATCTTTTAGAACATTTAAAAACATTCGTAAGCTTAAAATAAATACAAATTCAGCATATTTAAAGAAGAACAACCGTGAAATGAAATTTCTTTCAATCTAAACGCATTTGCGTAAAGAAGTTAATAAATACGTACAATTTAGAACGTACATAAAATACAATATTTAACTAAACCAGCATATTTAAATGAAGTATGGATATTAGAAGCGAGGGGAATACGGGCGATTTCAAACGTACATAAAAAACTATTTGTTAATCAAGTTCCGCTCGAAAGTTCCTATGTATGTGCAATTTAGAACATATATAAAATGCAATATTTAACAAAACCCAACAGGTTGCTGATATAGCCCATAACTAAAACGCCTTTTTCACATACGAATAACTGATAGCGTTCTGTCAACCAATGAGAACGCGTGGAATATTCGAGAAGGAATTAATTTCTATAAAACTAACGTACCATATAAAGGGGATCATTTTTATAATTTACGCGCCGACTGTATTAATTTTGAAAGCAAATTGTTACGTGAATGGAATTTAGTAAAGGTTGATAATTTTAAAAGTTGAAATTTAACATAAATTTATAATTGCAAGTGATATAAACAGTAAAGCGTGCGTGCTGTAATAAATCTATATAGAATTTGCCGTTGATATAAGCGGAAGTATAAAAATAATTAATGTAAATAAAAACCTTTGCAATTTATTAATTTAGTGCTCTAAGTCGCTGCTTAATATTTTAAATTACTGGATATAAACCACTCTAAGTTGCTGCTTAACGTTCTAAATTACTGGATATAAGCCGCTCTAAGTTGCTGCTTAACATTCTAATTTACTGAATACAAACCACTTTAAGTTTTTGGGTAAACGACTCTAAGTTATTGGGTAAAGGCTTCAAATTACTGGATTAACACTCCAAAGTACTGGTCAACGACTCTAAGCTACTGAAGAAACGACCGTTATTCAATTAAGAGTGATTTCTATGCCGGAAGTTCTAGAACAAATGGGAATTTAGGCCAGGAAGTTCCAGCAAGAAAGAAATAACAGGAGAATTATAATGTCAGGACTATTTATCCAATTTATAGGATATTACACTTGGCAATGTTACATAATTTGTATATTCAGAAGTGAGCTTAAAATTTGCAGGTGATTAAAATAGTGTGTAAAAGGTCAACAAAAATTTGGTTGCTAAGCAGAATTATGTTAAAAAAGAGGGCTATTTCTTTGAACGTTCAACGTAACTATTCATGGTAAGATAAATTTCTTTTGCTGTCGTTAATTGTTTTAAAAAGGTGTAATAATTTATAATCTTCGTAAAGAGCTAATTCGATAGGAATATTTATTTTAATTTTGATTTAAAAGTTCTATAGAAAGTAAAATATATTAAAAAGGACGTAGATTTGTAAATTGTAGTATAAAAAAAATTTTATTTAGTATATTATACAATCTTAGGTAAACTTTGTTTGACTTACTCAAGTGTATTGAGTGTTGGAGAGGAGTGAGTAAAAATTCTCTGTTATCATATTGTCGTTTCACTCTGTACGTGGTATCACTGAGCTAGTGGAGGCAAAAATTTGATTGTGTTAATTTTAATTTATCTTAAAGGCACAGAGAGGTGGCGATCAGCAGGCAATCGATCGTGTTACATCTGCCGAAAGGCAATATCGTAGCTATATATATATATATATATATATATACATATATATATATATATATATATATATATATATATATATATATATATATATATATTATAGTGGTTTTAAGAGATCAAAAATAAATATAAGCGAAGCGGTTTCAAGACACCCTGTATAAAGGAACAACCAGAAAGTACGTGCGAAAATTATATTAGTTAATTCATTTCTAAGTGTCAGGTATTAACGAAATTTTATAAATAATTAATGAAATTTAAGTAGGTTTGCAAAGAAATTAAATGGTAGAAGCCAATGCCATTAATTTAGTAATTAATTTGAATTTAATTGGACGATTATTGATGTATAATATGCATAAAAGCATTTAAAATTCCGGTAATACCAAAGATGAGACGCGTTGCTAGCGTACAAATATATCAAGAGGGTTAAAATACGTGGAATATCTAACTCGGAGAAGTGTTATTTAAAATGTTACGATTGAACACCTGCGTATTTTTAAATGTAACGTTCCAATAATTTTTGGAGATAGCAAACAAAGATTCTACGTATATTGTAAAACCGTCGCATGCGTTCTATAGAAATGCTAATGAGGGGGTTATTTAATTCACATAGACAGTCCACGTGTGTAAACAGTGAACAAACAAGAATATTGATTTTTCTACCACTCAAGCAAGGTTAGACAGAGATGTAGAAAACGTATAAGCATGAGACTACAATAGTAGAGGAGGGATTTAAGAAACGTCATTGGATCTACGATTGGTCGATAGGTTAGTTTGACTTGACATAGACACGAGGATAGTGTAGCGTAAGTTTCTTAAAATTTTATAACGAGGTACAAAAATTCGCAGATTTGAAATTGGGGTTGAGTGCAAAATTGTGAGAATGTGTTGTTGTGAGCAGGATTTCGGATAACTGGGGGCCTGGAAAGGTTACAGTCGAAAGACATAAATACTCTAGAGAACTAGGGCTCTCTCTCTTGTCTTTTAACTTCGTGCCTATTTATTTCGATCGTCCTAAAAGCACGTATAAAAGTTAACATGAGTTGTAAGTATTGACAAATAAATTTTAAGTGTATTGCTTAGTGGTAGCCTCTAAATAAATTAAAACGCGGTTAATGTGCCGAGATTATTATTATTTTAATTGGGGTACCACCTATAATTTTTAATCAACTCGTGTCAGGTACATTAAGTAACGTAGATTACTGTGAAATGAAATTTGGAATTTGCTTACACCGAGAAAAAGGCGTTGGCGGATCAACTGAAATGGAAGTCGTCTAGTAATTGCGAGAAACGACCTGCTGCGGGATAGAAATTTTCATGGCATCATCTACAGTGCGAAGATCTTCTAGAAATTCCAGGTAACGATTTAATATTGTGATTCCTATAAACTGTAAATATTGGGGTGGCGTATGAGAGTGTTTTTCAAGGTAGTGTGAATTATTTGAGTATTGAACAGAATTTGTGTAAATAACTTTACTACGGTATTCTACTAGAAATTGAAGGTGTCTAGAAAGCTTTTAAACGTTCCATCAGAACGTGAAATTTTGTACAGGAAATATCGCATCAATTTTGTTTATACATCAAAAAATAGTAGGAATATCCAAAATCTTGCATGTAAGAATCGCGTACAAAGCTTTAATCGTTAAACTATACGATTGTCAACAAATAGGTGTTCCTTTAAAATACGACAGGATTTGTAAACAAATCAGTTTAACTTAAATTCACATCACCTAAACGAAAATATTTACGTGAAAGAATTAGAAGTGACTTTGTAGTTAATAAATTATATAATGGTGATAGTGCATAATTAAATGAGGTTCGTCGTATTAATCCTTAAAAACGTAAGTAACAAAAGGTTGTTTTTAAATCAGACTCTAAGTTTTACATTAACAAAAGGACTCTGAATAATTACTGGATCCGATGTGTAAATTTAACAAGTATTTAAACAATTACTGAATCAGACCAGGTAGTTTAACAAGGACGCTAAAATAATTTATGAATTATTCAGGAGAAGCTATACTAAGAAAAATGCAAACCATATCTAAAGTAGATCTGGATTTAACGTTGGACTATATAAATCACTAAGCTAAAACGAGAGCAGTTGGAGCAGAAACTGGTTTGAACTGGAAGCAACAGGTTAGCCAATCTGAATAATTTGTTGTATTTTTATTTATGAATATTTTAAACATTGCTTTGATGAAAACACTATGTGAGGGTCAACAAAGATCGATTTAGTGCACGTTTTAAATTACGTAAAGATTGAAGGAAGTTTATTGAACGTTCATAGGGCTTCAAATAATAATAATAAGGGTGATTTTTGCTGGATTTTTGTTTAATTAACGGGAATGATAATATTGAAAGAATTTAGTTTAATTATTAAAAGAAAGTTATATTCAAAGAATTCTTAAACGTTTTTGTACATTGTAAATATTTTGAGAATATTATAGTAGTTGTGCTTAATGGTGTTTTGACTTAAAGACATAGGAAGTAGAGGTAACGGGAAAATTAAAATACTTTGTTATCGTATTGTCGCAAGCTCCGTGCGTGGTAAAAACTGAGCTATCCAAGGTATTAAAAATTAAAATTAAAATTAAAAATTACAATTGACAAAAAGAAAAATTTTAACCTTTTTATTTCACAAAAAAGGGTACCGGGTTATTACAACGATATCACAGCAATATATATATATATATATATATATATATATTTCTGTGATAAGGGGTTGTTTAGGGGTGTATTGAGTAGTAAAGGTCGTGCAGTAACTGTAAATAGCAATGGGAATCAGAAAATTGCATTTATTTAGCAGAAAAATAAGTAATTCGCACATTATGTAAATAGCAAGCACTTAATACCCTGTATATAGCCCGTAATTAACTTTAATCAATGCAAGTAAGCATATCTTTCAACAATAGAACGCGCATTCAGCAGAGAAATAATCGTACATGCAATTAAAACTACGTTGAGAATGTTTAACAAGTTTATAAAATAAAGACGCAGAAAATAAGACAAAACCTAATAAATCCTCATGAAATTACGCTTGTGATAAAGAAGGAACAATATGCGCTTTGACAAGAAAACGCACTTTTAAAGATCAGTCTAAATAAATACATGAACGGAAACAGTACTAGGGTTACATCAATATTTTTGTACAATTATCCAAGAGCACCATCTATACAAAACAACAGACGTAAGTTAAAAGTCTGGCCGCGATAACAAATAATAAGGCAATCAAAGATCGCAAGTAAACGCCATGACACGGAAATCCGAAAGAGTTTCATCAGAAATCAGCTTGAAATATTAAAGGCAAACCTGGTTGGTCGCGACAGTCTGCAAGACTGCTTGTAGTGGGAAAGGCTATATAACACCCACCGGTAATAAGGCAGCTCAGTTTCCACTTGAAACACGTTGAATCCACATCACTTTTAACCAGAAATCTACGCGTCAGACAAATAAAATTTATAATATAGTGAAAATAGTGCTACATAAAAATTGTGTTAAGAATATAGGAAAAGTTTTTGCCGTTTTTTCAGAAAACGTGAGTAGAAATTGGTTCATTCATTTAAATTAAATATTTATAATAATATAGGGCTTCTAATCTGCGTCGAAAAACAATAATTCTGGTATATTTCTGGACTATTTCTGGTTTAATTCTAATCCATGGTCCTAAGGCAATAATTCTAATTATGGGACAATTCTAATACGCTGCTAATCTATGATCCGAAGTCTGGAATTTCAAGTGGTATTTAAGGGAAGAGATTCAAAGCATATACAGAAAAATATCGAATAAAGCCAAAGGTGATTTTGGAAACAAGAGGTAACTGTACTGAAATATTGGTTCGACAAAGCAGAGCATTGGTATTCGATGGAAGACAGTAAAGCGGGTGTTGATCCACAACACGAAACAACATATTAGGAAATCACAGGTCAGATCTACTTAATTTTAAGGAATCTTTTCAATTTATATTTTAATACTGAATTTATTCAATTTATCCAAAACTTGTAAAGAGTCAATAGGAACATTGCATGCGTTTAAACTTACGTAATAAATCATAAAGAGGTCTCGAACGTTCCAGATTTTTTTGTACAAGGGTGTTGTTTTTTGTGGCTTTATATTGAATTAAAAGTATATAAATTTTGGGATAAATAATCCATATGATATTAATTGATTGAAGGGTGTATTTAAAAAATTTTAAAAATTGTAAATATTATTTCCTTTCATTATATGAATGTTGATTGACTTCGTTTTATCAATTCATACAGGTAATCATAAAAGGGGTGAAAGAAAATTGATCATCGTAACGTTGTGCACTCTGTGTAGATTAAAAAGAGCTAGCCGTGGCATAATAAACACAGAGCGGTGGCGTTCAATAGAACTTTTATTACACAGAATACGGCGTTATCATATCAATGTATATAACGCAACAGCGTGGGGAGAAAACTACATAGCAATATATATATATATATATATATATATACAGTGTGTCCAAATTTCGAGTCTCTATATTGTGATTTCAGTTATTATAAGAGACAGAAATTGGGTTAAATGGGGAAAGATTTGGAGGAATCCAGGCCAGTTTTGTATCCGTTTACAAAATTGGTGTAAGTTGTCTGGTTTTGGAGATATTCGAAGAAAACTAAAAATGGCGGATTTTGTTTTTTTGATAATAAAACATGGATCATAAGTCGCACCATCACAAGACTTGCACATTATTAAGACACTTTTCTAAAAGGAGTATTTTAGCATAAACAGAATCATTCGACTGTCTTTTGTTTTCGAGGAAACACCCACAACTTTTGTTTTTCTTATGGCCGCCATTTTGAATATTAAGTGAATATTATGCGCCTTAAAATTACCTTTTCAAAAATATGCCACATGTCTATAAAAAATGCAAAACTATCCTAAATTTTAAAAATAACTAAATGTGTATGTTCTTTAACGTTTGGTAATCTCAACTGGGCAAAAATTTGATTTCTACTTTATGAAAAGTACAATACACATTTTATAATGTACACAAACAGCATTTGTCAGAAATTATTAATTATGGTGGTACTAGAGTTAAAATGATATCGTTTTATAATAGTAGGCGGTGGTATGTGACAAAACCAAACAATTGAATTACAGTTATATGTCAAACAAATTCTAAAATTTAGATAAACTTGTGTGTGTTGTAAGTTTTGGTGCCGGTGGTGCTGCATTTTAATTTAAAAATGGCACATGTCTACAAGTTTTCGAATGAGGAAAAGTTTGATATGCTAAATACTTTTTTACAATCGTTTCGGAACGCTGATACGGCATCCGCCAGATATTTGGAATTGTATCCAGAAAGACGACAACCGCATAAAACATACTTCAGAAAAATTGTAATGAATTTACTGAATTATGGTGCTTTTGAACAGACTAGGGAACAATACGACTTAAACAATAGGGAACGTGTTCTAAGCATTACTGAGGCGGTAACACGAAATCCATCCACATCCGTAAGATCTGTAAGCCGTGAACTTAATATTCCAAAATCAACTGTTCATAATATTTTAAAAAAGGAAAAGTTTCATCCTTATAAACCTACTATTGTCCAAGGCCTCAAAAGAGAAGATTTCGCCAGACGAATGCGTTTTTGTAATTGGTACATCCAAAAATGCGAGGAAGAACCGCACTTTCCAGAATTGATAATATGGACAGACGAAACACGGTTTACCAATTGCGGGGTGTTCAATAAACATAACACGCATCACTGGAGCACTGAAAATCATCATCTGACGGCGCAACGCAAATTTCAAACGAGATATGGATTTAACGTTTGGTGTGGTATCTTAGGTAGTTAATTATGATATAAATATTTTAGTAAATTAACCAATGTAATTAATACTTTTATAGGTAATAATTTGATTGGAGCCTTTTATTTTGTCAATAACCTCAATGGCGCCAGATATACGGAATTGTTAAGAGACCAAATAATTCCGGCTATTAGAGGACTTGTACCAAATGATGATGATTTTCGAAAACTATGGTTTCAGCAAGATGGTTGTCCAGCTCACAATTCCCGAGAAGTTAGCGCCCTTTTAGCTGAACATTTTGGCCAAAATATTATATGCAATAGTGGACCAATTATGTGGCCGGCAAGATCACCAGATGTTACACCACTTGATTTTTATTTATGGGGTTTTGCTAAAAATGAGGTATATGAGTTTGAACCGCTTCATAATATAAACGAACTGCAGGAAAGAGTCCGTGACATTCTTAACTCTATAAATAGGCGCACGTTAAGCAGAGTTGTACGGAAAGTTTTAATTAATTGTCGAATGTGTTGTGATGCAAACGTACAGCATTTTCAGCATCTACGGGAAGGAATTTAGATGATAGTTTGCTGTTTCGGTCACATTTAATTTTGTTCCCTAAATTAGATAAGATAGGCTACAGTTTTATGTTTAAGTTAATTTTAAGATTTATATCCAATACTTTACGAGTTCTACTTAACAAAATGTATGTGGTACTACTACTACTACTACTGTTTGGAAGTAGAAATCAAATTTTTGCCCTGTTGGGATTACCAAACGTTAAAGAACATACAAATTTAGTTATTTTTAAAATTTAGGATAGTTTTGCATTTTTTTATAGACATGTGACATATTTTTGAAAAGGTAATTTTAATGCGCATAATATTCACTTAATATTCAAAATGGCGGCCATAAGAAAAACAAAAGTTGTGGGCGTTTCCTCGAAAACAAAAGACAGCCGAATGATTCTGTTTATGCTAAAATACTCCTTTTAGAAAAGTGTCTTAATAATGTGCAAGTCTTGTGATGGTGCGACTTATGATTCACGTTTTATTATCAAAAAACAAAATCCGTCATTTTTAGTTTTCTTCGAATATCTCCAAAACCAGACAACTTACACCAATTTTGTAAACGGATACAAAACTGGCCTGGATTCTTCCAAATCTTTCCCCATTTAACCGAATTTCTATCTCTTATAATAACTGAAATCACAATGTAGAGACTCGAAATTTGGACACACTGTATATATATATATATATATATATATATATATATATATATATATATATATACTGCAGTTGAGCGAATAGTCTCTCGGAACGCAGCAACTCCTTTTTGGCACACAAACGGACTTAAGGTAGGAATACTCTGTTCTTTTGTAGATGCTATATATGAAATCTGGTTAATTGATTTTTTATAGTTAATAACCACGGTGTGCCCTAGTTTTTTCTTACGTGTGGTAAATGGCGTGATAAATCACAGACTCGGGTTCTATAATTTACTATCAAATGTTAGTGCACGAGGTGATTACGCGATTGTTCTCAAGTCACAATTAAGATTAACATAAACTCGCATTGAGGCAATTTACTTATTTTAACTTGAGATTTAGGAAATGCTAACGTCAACAAATTGTTTATTACTTATTAGCTAGAATACGTTTACCACTTGGTTGTCCATAAAACTTACCTTCAGTTTAGGGTTACGCTATTAATTTTAGGAAATGCATTGAGGTAATTAGCAGATAAACAGCTTTGTATTACTGTATATATTATGTCTAATTTTCTTCTTGTATTTATTTAGAGCTGGGAACGTTGTGTAGGTATACTTGTACTTATTATATATATATATATTGTAAGAATTTATGTGAATGGGAAACAATCTCTAATTGATATTTGTTTAACTTTTAGGTACATTTTGTAGGAATGTTGTGCTATATGCGAGTTACCATTTCTGTTTATATCATGTTTTAAAAGAACGTTACGTAAATATTTGTTTTGGTTTTTGCAAATATTCCTTTTAATACCCTGTTTGTTTGCTAAAGTTTTGTTATAAATCTATTTCCTGAGGTTTTCCTAATTTTCTTTCTGTATGACCCACCCTACTCTACGACGTTTTCAGCTAGTACGGCATTAATTCTTTGGATTTCCCTTGTTTTGTTACAGTGTTCGGTGCGGGAGATTTTCTTTGCTTATTTTACTTTATTTTCTTGTCTGCACAGAATACCGTAACAACATATACAAATATAAGCAAGACTTCGAACGTATGGGTTGTCTGTTTAGATATATTAATAATTAGCAATTTATATTTACTCTATGTAACGAGTGTGTTATTAATATGCTAAATTAAACCCTGGTTTTAGTATCTAAACTTATCAAACTTTTAAGCAGGTCTGGCGAAGACTTGAAATACCTTTGGTGTGTATTTAGTGTGACGTCTACAAATATATGCTTTCAATTTCTCAAAATGATTTTTATAAATTCAGACCAGTGCATTAAGCGCTGTATCTAACAAGTTATTCGTAAAGTGGGCAAACTAAATAGTATTACAATGCTGTTTTTTATCAATAACATGTTAATAATGTATCGTGGTTTTCCAAGCGATAATCAAGTCTTGAACATTTTTATGTACTACATAAGAATAGGTTGAAAGTACTGCATTTTTCAATTATGTACAAAATAATTGCTTTTTGCGTCGAAGTAATTCAGACGATAGCAGCGCTCCATGTGTACCTAGTGGAAAAAGTTATACAAAAACGGTTCTATAGGCAGGAACTACTAGTTGCATGGCTGAATGGAGAAAGAAGTTAGATTAAGAGAACATTTGTTTTAGCATATATGGGTTAGATCGAAGTTTGTACATTTATAATCGTACCTCAAAGAGTTCCCATGACATATTCTAGATATACAACACTTCCAGTGTAAACCAAGCGAATTTTTCGTTAAAGAAGTGGCAGTGTTGAATGTGGATAACGACGAAGTATGGCACGAAAGAATGGAAATGCCTCTAGACTCTACATACTTAAATGAAAATTTTAAGAAACAATGCATGGATCCGTGAGTACTTACACGAACTTAGCTGGGAAAATTTATCACCAAACCAATTATCGGCAGTTTTTCTCGCACTGTACTTGCAAAAAGGTTATACCGCCTTATGTTACAATTTATGTGAAAGGGTTGGAAAAGCAGCGAATCGTATCCAAATGTATGTTAAGCAAGCAGGTTCTAAATGTGGAAATATTCGGCGTCCCAAGCCTAAAGCAGCTGCAAATGAAGAACATTCATTCGAACGTTCAGGTCATTGCCTATTACATGAAGATAGCAATTTAAGGCGTGTTCGACAAAACGTTGTATTTTATTCACAATAAATTTTGTTAGTAGATTTATCCACAAATAAATACTTTATTATACATGTATTATTTAATAGAGTTGTATCGAAATTATTCTGTTTTAATAAGAATCGGGTATAGTAATAATTTGCAATTTCTGTATTGGTCTAAAGTAAAAGTATGCAGGTACAAAAGTTATATATATATATATATATATATATTGTTGTGGATTTAAAGGGTTAAATCAGTGGTAAACAATAGAATTTCAACCACCCTGTATATAGAAAAGAACGATTTATTTATGCGCAAAATTAATTTCAGTCATTTAAGGAAAACGGACATGTATTGACGTATTTTTATAATTAATAATAGTATGTTAGAAATTACATAAAGAAAAAAACAGTTTTAAAGCAAATAGAAGTTCATAATTAATTTTAATTTATTTTAATCCAACACGTATAAGCATAAAAGAACGTGCTTGCGTAACAAAATCAATAATTCCAAGGTAAATGTAGTTCGTTTTATACAAATACAACGAAATATAAAGTCTAGGAATTGTTGTGCTAAACGAACGCCTGCGTTTTAGAAGGTTACCTTCGAAGAAGTCGAGCATGTGTTAAGATAGGATTTTTATAGAAATATTTTTAACCGTCAGTTGATATAAACTACAAGGCTAGCAAACTTCTTAAAGAGCGAGGGAAATGCACGATCGGTTATATACAACAGATAGAGACAGGTATAGAAGCGTTAATGTTGAAAAAGCACGTACAATATACACGTGGAGTGGAGATGAGCTGTCATCAATATCGATTTTCTGTAACTCAAGTGAGGTTTTAAACGCGACAGCAGACATGCATAAGAATGAGATGAATATAGTTTAGGCGGGGTTTGTAATGACAGAGAATTCTATCATTGGTTAAAAAGAGACAGTTTTCCAAACGTAGAGACACGCGAAGGTTGGGAGCGCTTTTTCGGATACGGCACGTAGACCGGAGCAAATTTCAGGAATTTCAAGACGGTTGTATGCAAAAATTTTAGAATTTAGATTTGAAAACAAGTTTTTCACTTGAAGTGTGTCTTGAGTGGGGTTTTGAAACTATATAAATACTCCATCTAAATTATTAACGTTCTCTTGGCTTCTCTTCGCTTCTATATTACTTTACTACAATAAAGTACTGAATGCTGACCACCATAACAGTAGAGCCTTTTTGTGAGTATTGTATGTGTTGTTAATACAGTAAATATAGTGCTTACAAGTGTAACTTAGTAGTAGCAGGCATCTATTTATTAACGCAAAGTACGTGTAGTGTATATTAAATTAATAAAGGTCTGGCTACTACACTACAAAACACGAAAATCTATAAATGGAAGCATGATATATGTGGAGTAAGCATCACAAATAACCAAGATTGTACGCTGATATATGGAATGGAACTATGAAACGAGGCGCTTGGCTCGCAAATGGTGTTATTGTCTGTGGATCCGCTGAGTATCACAACGAATGGTAACGAAGCCGAGGTGTTCTAGCAATCATCTTCGAAGGAATGGAAGCCTGAAGAATTCTCCAGGTAATTTATTTGAAATTTCTGTTGTTTGATAAACATTTGTGAAATTTGGTGCTGTGTGATTGACTTGTTGGGGTTTATTTAGGGTTGTTGAAAGATATTGGAAAAAATACATGTACTGGACAATTTATTGAGGTTAGATATTGAAAAGGGGTGTATTTAAAACTTACAAAATTTATTCTGGATATAAATTGGATTGTAAAAGGTAAACGGGTCTATAAATTTTGTTTTAATTTATGCAAGGTGTAAAAGGCATATATAAACTAAACTGGGTTATTATGAGCTCACCATACTCTAGTGTATGGTCAATTTAGGGTAATATGTGGGGCCCATCTACTCATATCTTATTTAATTTGTTTGAAAATAATTAGAAAATCAAGGACTTTAAAAAATATACCTATTTGAGTTTTGTAATGAGTGTATCAAACTGTTTTTTTATACATGTGAATAATTTATCTGTTAAGAGCTGTAAATAAAAGGTTGTATGATTGTTGTGTTATTTGGTGATTTTATTGAATGGTGTGCGAGTGTGAAGGAGGAATGGTTGTAAATTTAGGTATTTGAAAAGAGGCACAGCTAAGCTAGCCAGGGAAGTTGCAGAAGGTTTTTGAAGCAGAAATAAAATGGTAAGGAATTTTTTTTGAAATTTTTGCATTTTTGAAAATTATATGTTGTCCCAGCTTCGTCCACGAATTTTTCTGAGGTTTTACGGCAATTTTATGACGGCCCAACGCTGGGGCTCGAATGAGTTAGGTAGAGGACTGAAGCATAAAATCCCCGATTCCACGGCAATATATATATATATATATATATATATATATAATAAAATTATAATATATTTTTTTAAATCCCAATCAATATACAGATGTAGGTGTTGAAAAATCGCTCAGAAATTTTTTTAAAAATTTGACTATTCGCAATTCATCCGATTCCGGTTATTACAGTGGATGCTAGTACAAAACTTGTATTTATTTAATAAAATTATAATATTTCTTGATAAAATTTGTTCTACTTATTTGTGACATCAATACTAGCAAAAACATTATTAATGAATTTTAATATCTTTATTGCGTTTCTATTGTTAAGAAGTGCTACATTAAAATAAAGAGTTATGTAGTCGAAATATGGCGTCGCTAAAACAGTATAAGTCCTTTAATGGTTCGTGTAATTTCGGGTGTTCGACAAGTACTTAGGCTAAACTATGTGAAGTTGGGTTAAAATCTGAGCTGTTGCGTAATAAAAATGGTGTCTGTGACATTTGACAGAAAATGATGACCGTAATTAAATGGACATGGTAAAGGTGGGATAATAAGAAGAAAGTTAAACATCAAATTGTTCGGTCTAAAAGTATCTGTTGACCGATGCAGACGTTTAGAGCGTATCCTTTGAGAATTATATGACTTAGTGGTGCTTGTTAATAAATATATACAGGGGAAGTCTATATAACATTTGCAGTGAGGTTCTTTTAAGTGAATCTTCAAATTAAAATAAAATCTTTAGGGTGTTTCTTAATCATCCTAAATTTTTTTGAATTTAAATGCACTCTTAAGTTAATCTTTAAATTAAAATTGAATCTGATATTTAATAGAACTAAAAAAAATTACAAGTACATATATTGATTGACCCGAAAATCTAGTGGATGGGGCATTCGTTTTACAAGCAGGAGACCCTGTTTTTTTCTAAGGAAAATTATAAATTGACAACTGCTGAGGGCGGAGGAAGTCGGAGGAGGCTGAAGAAGGACGTTGGAGGAGGACGGAGGAGGTTGAAGGAGGACGTTGGAGGAGGACGGAGCAGGTTGAAGGAGGACGGAAGAGGATGTGCATAGAGGAAAAGGACAGAGAAGTACAAGGACGGAAAAAGAGGAAGACTAAGAAGATTGAGGAGCAGAGAGTCACATCATACCTCAGCCATCCAATTTCCTCTACTGTGATCTATAGCTACTAATAGAACGCTGTGGATAGGTAATAGGCGGCTCTGTGGCGTAGTGGTATGTGTGTGACTACTACGCCCTAGGTCCCGGGTTCGAATCCCGACACGGTCCGCTTGAAAAATGTTAGGCGAGCATTTTTCGCAAAAATACACCCTCGTTCGGATGAGAGGTAAAATGGAGGTCCCGTGTGTGAGTGTTGTCACGCACGTTAAAGATCCCTACCTTGCTTGGAACAGCAAGGATTCGGCAAAATTCAAAATTTTCCAGGTAAAAAAAACTCGCTTCCTGGCCAATGTAGTACCTTCGGGTGGAGCATTGGAAAATCACATGTAATGTGGATAGGTAATCAATCATACCAAGCGAGTGATTGAGCTCTATCAATCACTGTCTATCCGATGGCAATTCTGTAACGTTGTCATATTGACACTGAAACAAATTTTGTTTAAATTTTACGGAACTTCGTTTATATATTGATACAATTACTTAGTCTATTACTTTGTAATATACTATTGTTTATATACAAACGGTAGTTTTAACTAAACCTTTGGACATCTTTTGCAGTTATGATCTCTTTGATTTATGATTTAATGATAATTTAATACAAAGTAAAACTGAACCAACTGCCTATTCAAAGATAAATAATTAGTAGAAACCGAAAGATTAATTGTCTAAAATCTTAAACATACGTTCATTCTATACTTCCTTTAAAAAATAGAGCATTATAAAGTTTTTGGGATGGGACCAATATTTCATTCAATCCATACATTAAATGGACTTTCACAGTAAATTTTTATAAAAAGCAAACGTTTGTAGGTCTCTACAGAATACGCAGATATTTAGCATAATAACGCCGCAGTTAGATTCATTACTTCCTCGCGATGGTTTTAAAATAGCAACAATTTATACAAACTTTAATTAAAACAATGTAATTAATGCACTCTTGCAGTCAAATATACCCTGACTTCGCATGAGAAGATTTACTGAACATGGTAATCCCAGTTTTTTGCTCCCACAATTTGAACTGTAATCTTCTGTAGAATTACAGAAAATAGAATTAAGAAGTTTCTCTAGTACAAGAGGAAGTACAGTAATAACGGGCTCTAATAAGTAGTTGCGGATCTAAATTATTCCCCAACCGTGGTTGGATCTAATAATACACCCTGAATAAATGTTGTTGTGCTGCTGTTGCAGTGTTATGATAATTGTACAGGTTTGTATAGTCTAGTGCATTTTGCAAAAATTAAATATTGATGGTTATCAAGTGAAGTCTGTTTTTGAACCTCCATATATGGCAAACAGTTATTTTCTTTGAATACTTCCACTGTTTTCCATAAATCTGGTCTTTTTGCAATAATTTGAATACATTTATTTTACCTTTCCGAAATCAAACGCGTGTCGTGTAACAACCACTTATAGTGTGTAAAAATACAGTGTTACCTCTGCAGACTGCAGTCAGCGTACTTTACAATCGCCCAGGGATTATAAATTTTGCTTCAATCTTTTTTTTTTCAGGTTTCAAAAATTAGATATTTTGATAGATGAGACTGTGTTCTATCGAAAGTATTAGTAGATCAACATCCCTACCAGCAACAATTGTTGTGTTCATAGTTGATTCCTCAAGAGCTGTTTTGACAATCAAAACATCAGCATCATCTTGTGCTTGTTTATTTCAGATTTGACCAGTATCAAGTTTTGTAATTAGTAAAGAAATTAACTTGTTTTTGTTCAATTTATTATAAAAAAATTCTTCGTGAATTTCAGTTAGGGGAGTAAATTCTTCAAAAAGCATATAAGCAGATTTTGGAGTCGATTTCATCCTACAAGGTTAATATTTCTACTGTTGTCTTCGTGAGCATTAAATATTTATAATGATGAAGAAAATGATGAATATATTGATTAACGACATGGCCGAAGTTGAACCTTTTTCCCATATAACACAATGAAGAAGGGATCCTCCATCAATAACGTGTGTTGTATTATCAATATACAATCCTAGTGTGATATTTTTTAAGTGAACGAAAAGAGATGATTTAGTAGTTTTTCTCATAATTCTGTTTTCAAAGAGAGCCATTGGATAAATATTCAATTCATATTGTAAGAAACTAAGCGCATTGGCCATGAATTTATTCTATGGAAGAGTAATTAGGGATATACTATACTTTCTACATTATCGTTAATTTTCGCTGCACTGTTCATAGCTTGAAGTAAAGGAACCATTTTCTTTATTTCAAATGTTACTTTATGAAACATTTTATTACTATTTCTTTTCATTAAATTGATAGCCGTATCATATGCATTGTAACAGTTGATATTTTGTCACCAATACACTTGTCAACAGTGATACAATATTTTTTTTAATTCTGGAAATAGATAGTGATGCGTAAACCAATCTATCAATTTCTAAACATCTTCCTCGTCTCCGGTATACGTGCATCTTTCGCATCGACAAGCTGGTTTACGCTATCTAGAGACGTATTGTAGAAATTTTAACCACCTCTCATACAGCATCCATTCCATACATGCCGTATACTCATTTACACAAAACACTTTATTGTGTACTACTTTCTTAAGATACTTCACCTTTATTCAGTTTTCATTGATTTTATTTGCGTCTGTTCAATTATCACGTCAGACCATCTACCACTGTTAAATTTATCAGTGCAATTAATTGTAAAAATCAATCAATAGATTTTTTAAAAGTGCTCGAATCCATGTTGTCCTCCGTCACACATATCTTAGATATAGTTGTGTAGAGTTGGTGAATAAAAATATGGAATCTCTGTTTGTACAGCATCTAAATGTCCTCTCCAATTTCCAAGCCGTTCAGTGCAAATAAAATTGTGTTCTATCGATGCCATATCGAAATACTGTATCCACAGTTTACAAGTGAAACCAAGATTTTTCAACTTATTGAATTTATTTTTAAATCCATCTATTAACGATTCAAAACGATAATGTTATTATTTGACATTTTCATATGAGTGTACTCCATTTACAATATTTTCTACATAGCCAATAAGAAAGTCATCATTATCTGTTTTTATCTCTTTCACGATTATTATGATTGGTAATGCTAAACGGAGTAGTGTATAACCTATTATAGATCTAGCAATGTATGGCCATTAAGTATCTTATCTACGGAATTTGTAGCATGAATGGTACTTAACACTTTCTTGATTCCACTTCCTGCGACAATATAATGATGCATTTCAGAAATAACATGAGCATATGGAAACTTCCACGTTTAATTATAATTTTTGAGAATTCTGTATTTAATTTTAATGTACAAACAATGTCATGGGGTTTTATATATAATTGTTGATCAAAAGTGATTATACATGTTTCATGTCCATGATTTTTGGAGTTCTCCAGAGCACAATTTAAAATAGTGCTGATTGTATATATTACCTGCTGGGTGATGTACGAATGGTAAAAATAAAATGCATGACATTGAAAAGTTCATGTTTAATGGTAACACACTCAATGAAACTGTTCCATCCTGGTAAATATGAGAGATTTTTTTATTTTTCAAACATCCACAATAAAAGAATAACATTAACAGTTAAAACCACAGATATTTTTTTGTAATTAAAATTTTTCACTGTAATTTTACTCAATTCACATATTTGACGATTTTCATAAATTTGAAAAGGCATTTTTGCTTCGTAGTTAGTTGTTCTGAGCTAGGCAATTTTCGACATCTAAATATTGGTTTTTAGCTAATCATTGCTTCTTTTGGAGTTAGAATTGTTATAATTCCTAGAATATGAACTGTATTATATCCATCAATAGTATAAATGTTAATACCTGCATTATATATAGCATATTATATCATAGCATCTTATTTAGGTGGTTCGCTAGTAAGTTAAGGATGATACACAGATGAAACTTCATATGTTATTGCATTGTAATATGCCCCAGTTAAACTTATAGCTGATAAAATATCCAATAATTATCTCTAGCCATACAAACCAGACAAACCAATAAACAAAGGTATATCATAGCACGTGTGCACACTGCAGTCATAATAGCATGGCCTATTGCTGTACATTTAAGTTTCGTTTTGTCTTTGTTTCGTCTCTATTCTTCAAAATAATTTTTCTATGAGAAAAATTAAGCGTTCTCTGTCGTTCATCAATACCCTTTGGTGGGTAAACACAAGGTGAATAAGTTGCTACAACCAGTGCATTACCACAATTGAAACATTACCACAATTGAAAAAGAAGAAACGGTAAGCAATTTACAAATACATCGAATTGCCCAAGTCTAGTTATTTAAAGCAAATAAACTTACAAATATACAATACACAATTGTGATGTTCAACAAGTGTGAAACACAATAACAGTCCATGAATCTTAACCTGTACAATCAAATAACAACGAGCCTAATGATAAGCACAAAGATCGACAGCAACCATCAATCAAGTTATATACAACTGCTGTACAAATTCACCTTTCACCCTTGGAGGTGACAGTTACCCCATTGTCTCCATCAAGAACACTGTCGCACTCACCACCACCTCACCATGTAAACAATAGATGAATAGAAGACTACCACTACAATTCTGCAACAAATAAGTACATTATTAATACGATCTATCCGAGATAGCTATAAGATAAACAAAGCCTATGCAACTTACATTCTTCATAGAATTGAAGAATTTGGCATGCTTGTCAACGAAGCTATTATGCTGAATAAAACCACTGCTGCAAAATCATCAACAACAAAAAAAACCTCTAAACTGGTTATTAGAAACGTCCAAGGTACTAGAAACATCTACAACTCAAGTAGCACAACCTACCACACTCACACAGCAACAACTACCTTTACAAAAATACACCACATCCTCATCTAAATCTACCTCCCAACATGCTCCACTATCTCACCTAAACAAACATCAATACACTTAATTGCACCACCTCTGATATAAGCCCCACCTAGCTCTTAAAATTAGTTAAAACGAACCGTCATGCCTCACTACCATATCTACACATAGACACTATACAACCCACAAAAACAGCAGTTACTATCTGTACCAATAAGCCCCATGAGGTTACCCTTTTATCTCCTTAATTCAAAGCTCCTGTCAGATCCATGTCCCAAAACCTAAGCTTTGTCAAATTATAATATTTGACCTTGCTAAAAACATTTCCACCCCTGATGTCCTCAACTACATCTATGATCAAAAATCTCTCAACAGTTTCTACTACTTGTGTGTGGTTTCAGATTCAAAATTTAAATATTTCTTGGTAAGACATTTCTAATATTTTCCTGAGAGTTCAATTCAGTTAGCACTTATACCTTTCGATTAACCATTCGCCTTACTGTACAATTCGAAATCCCCATCAGCAACACGTTTTAGGCATGCGATGTATCATTTCACACAAATCAAAGAACTGGACTTCATTTCAGGTAATTGTTCTACCCTGGAACTAGACTCAATCGAAAATCAAAGGTTTTGTACCTTCGAGGTATTATTTTGCAAAAGATAAAGACTTATCTTCTATGTCTGGTATTATTTCTAATCTAGAATCAATCATCATCTCACACCAACATAAGAAATCCTTTGTTTCTATAAGTTCTGGGCCTCTAATGTATTATTTCATGGAAGTAAAAAATCTAGGGTTTATTTCTTGTACTATTTGTAATCTCAGACAACCCTCACCACACACCACCATTGAAAACCCCCACCCCAGCACATTCTGGTTATATAACGTATCATTTGTCAAAAGCTTATGGTCTAGATTCCATTTATGGAAATATTTTTAACATAGCTCCTCGTGTTGACTATATCAAAATGCACGAGCTAAACACAGAACAAACTAGAGAATTGCAAGAACTTCCAACTCATTTTTTGTGCTACCTAAAAATTACCACACTCATTGGACAAACAAAAATTGGACATTCTTTTACACTGGAAAATTGATGCACACAATTAACGTTTTTCAACACAGGCAGCATAGGAAATGGAATTGTATAAATACGATTACAAATGCTACGAAAGACATTCGTTAGTGCTCCCCATAGCCTAAAAAATCAACTTGCATTGCTTACCATAGCCTGCTAAACCTCAGCGAGCAGTGCTGTCCATAGCCTGCTTATTCTCCGCCAGTGACGCTGTCCGCCGCCGTACTTGGGGCACGCCACTATGATTCGTCATAGTCAATAGTGAATTAAGCTACGTATGGGCAGTAAGTTCCGTTCCGTCCATCAGGCCAGCAGGAAGCAGGCACAGAACGCTCTCCGATGTGCCTTTCGATCAGCCGTACCACCCCCGAAGCTCTTGTCGTCTCTGCCACTACCGTCAAACCACCATCTTTGGCTTCTGCAAGGGCGGCGGCAAAAACTGATTCAACACGCTCCCACGACCACAACGTCTCGAGAGGTCGTTCACTGTAATGAGGTCGCTTGCGTCTGTCAAGTCTACCTTTGGGACAGCACCCCCGTAGAATTCAACGGCGACGCACTCGACGAGATCTAGGGCACCACTACTACGACGCATTCCGAAGGGTTCTGAAACCCACCGAAAACATATGAACCTTTTAAAACTGTATATACTTTCCATCTATCAATATTCAATTTCTTACTGGGCCTCACAAGTAAATTCCGAAGCTTTCCAAAGAGTTCCGAAGACCGCCGAAGACTTCCGAACCCCTTAACACTGTATATATGTTCAATTTATACTTGTTGGGCTTATATCATAATTCTTTACATTTACACGTTGCCCCACAAGTAAATTCCGAAGCCTTCCGAAGAGTTCCAAAGACCTCCGAAGACGTCTGGACCTCTTAGCACTGTATATATTTTTTAACTATCGTTATTCAAGTTTCTACTCAGCCTCACAAGCAAATCCCGAAGCCTTCCAAAGAATTCCGAAGACTACCAAAGACTTCCAAACCTCTTTAAACTGTGTATATATATATATATATATATATATATATATATATATATATAATATTCATTCAAAAGTATTTAAGTTCTTACTTGGTTCCACAAGTAACCACGAAGCCTATATATATATATATATATATATATATATATATATATATATATATATTTATGAAACTTATAATTATTTCTGCTTATACATATTAAACAAATAACCAAGCCAATTCTACATAAATACTCCCTGTATGTTTGCTGTGGTTTGCTTAGCATTCTTCTTAATCTTCTTGGGAATTAAACAACTCAAAATTATTTTGACAACGATCCTAGATCATGGATCGAAACGTAAATAAAGATGATTTTACAAAACTATGAGTGGTTTAATTCCCAAAGAAGATTAAGAACAATCCTACATACTTTCAAACGCCGCCCACCCGAAGGATAACACTCGCAGCACGATTCTTATTTCATTTTTGAATTTCAAAGAACACTTCACTTATGATTATACGATCTTTTAATAGAATAGCAACCTTTTGCACAGTTTTTAAGATAAAACTAGCAACCATTCTTTTGTATTCACTGCGGCAACAGGTAACTTTTGTTCGCTTTGTTTTAGCTTGGAATACATAAACATCTGATTGTTGTTTAGTTTTAGGCTCATATGCATATAATCAACGTCTATCATTACTAGCCATATCATATTCCACTTTCGAAATTCCTGCGTTAAACCGTTTATGCATTGCTTGACACGATTTTTTACAAGAATTCCTTTTTGACCTTGAGTTAAATTGTACGGAATTCTACGTTACCAGAATTTTTTGACACTTAAGTGTTCATGTAAATTAGACAATTCGTTTCATGCTGATGTCGAAGTATAACACAGTTTTCCTGAAGCTACCTACTGATTTGCCATTATCGTTTGTTGAACAGCATCGACTTGTTCTTCGGTTGTTGATGTTGTCGGTTTACATTCCCGAAATTCATTACAAAGACTAGTACGTGCAAATTTGAGTTTTTTATACCACCAAAGTACAATTAACCACATCACTAAAAGCAGTTTCTAGATCGTCCAAGCATTCTTTTTCACTCTTTTCAGAGTATAATGGACCAAATCATTGCTCGAAGGTGCTCACTATTTAAATCTACCTTTCTTCTAATAATATTAACTTAAAAATTGTAACCATTCAAAATGTTTCCATTCCGCCATCTTTGTTTGACAAGACAAATGTCAAAATCTATGCATTTTTGTATGTCATAGATCTGATGATAAATAACACTGTTACCACAATACCACATTATTCAAGTTCCATCGGACATATTTCTATTATTCAAAAATATTTAAAAACAAATTGTGTTCATATGAAAAGTTAACATGTTAACGCTTAAACAAGATCAACTTAGAAAACTGATTTTGATTTAAAATTTCCGAGTTGTTTTCTATAACAACCTAAAGCATCAATGTGACTTCGTCACATCCATATCCAAAGACACGTGTATTTCTTTTTTGTGTGCTGTAGTGATTTTTGAATCCAGCGCTTGCCCCTGATCTGGTATTCATGCTAAAGCAGCTGAATTTATAAAAAGAGTCCAAGTAAATTAAATTTTTAAAATAGACAAGACCAAACGAGGTAACCATTTTTGAAGCTACCAAGCTTCAAGATTTCACTTTCTGCGACAATTTTTGTACAAACAACAACCACTATCCGTAAAACTTTAGAGTCCTATAACGAAAGTCAAAATGAGATGATTACATTCGCGTATATTGGTTTAGAACATGGGTCTTTTAGGCCCCACAAATAAAGGTATTCCTTTGAAAGTGATAGTTAGCAATAAATCGTAACCAAGTTTAGGAGTTATTCTTTTTGTATGACAAACCTCGATCCTAATAAATAAAAACAAAATTTTCAAAAGGAAAAAACCGACAATTCTTGGACTGTTTTGTTTGTATGTAAAAATAGATTAACGCATATTAATCCACGTTCCCTTTATTTATAAAAATGTGCAGAACAGCGTTACCTACTATTTCAAGTAATTAAGAACGGGTTAAGTGTACACAATTTGCCTCAATTGAGCGCATTAAATCAAATTATTTTCATACACCCCAAATTTGGTTTCTACTTTCAAAAATCATGTTTAAATAAAAATAGAGTAATGCTGTATCGAATGTAGTGTTTGTTGGTAGTGATTGTAGGGTATTGTTTAAGTGTAACTGCATATTTCTGTTGATACAGCAGTAGTCCATAGTTTTTGCACTTCCAATGGAATGTTTGAATCTTTGCCTGAATGTTGCATTTTATTGAACAATTTTGAATAATGCTAGGGATATTAGTTTTTGCAATCCATAATAATAAAGGATTTAGTCGTTTTTGTAATTTGCGTAATAAATACGTTTCCTCTTGAAATACCATTAATTCATTAAAACAGTTGGAATTGAATTTGCATTAAGAATTTTTAATTACTTATATTCATTATTTAATAATTTGAAAGAAAAATAAAACTACCTTTAAATTTTAATATTATTTTGATTATTGTTGCGAATACTGACAATAGTAAAGTAGCATATATATTCATCACAATATTTAAATATGGAAATCATGAATGTTGATATTGATTTGCATTTTACACAGTAAATTTTTGGACACTAATTGCTAATCTACCGAATGCGTACAAAATGTAAAATTTTTATTTTAAGACGTTTCAGTCACCTACTTTCCTGCATAAGTTCTTGGTTCTTTTCCATCAGAAACTAGACATTCGATACTAATTCTGTTTAACAAGCTTTAGTTAAACATGTATGTCGTTTAATTACGGCTGACACAAATTCAAAATGTGCCACTTAGAGACTGATCTTTTAATGATGTTTTTAACTGTATGAATTCTTTTGTTGTGTAGAATAATGAAAGCTTCTGGTTTTGAAGTTCCTAAGTTCTTGCAAAAAGAATGTTAGTTATAACTTATAAATTAGTAAAATTAAAAAACTTAAAGTAAAGTACTGACCTGACATCCAATTGATAATAATTTCCTCTCTTTAGTTTGTGTGCGGAGAATCAAGCCAAGCCGAGTTAATGTTGTTGATAACTTAAGCAATTTACATTAAAAGCCCAAAAAGCATAAAGCTGATGATAATATTAATGCTGTAGATGAACTATATGTTAATTAGTGCATATAAGCCGTTATAACCTAGTCTTCTAAATTTATTATTTCAGAAGAAACAAGTTTAGTGCTCTGAGTTTGGCTGACCTGTTGGTTGAACTTTTGATCATCCACATCAGCATCTGCTTCAAGTTTAGTTCTTTTACATAAATTTTCTTCGAAATCAGAACTTGATATTTTGTTAACATTTTTTGAGGTCCCACAAAGAGATTCTTGACTACTTTCATTGTCATAAGCTGATATTTTATTCAGATATGAAGATGAAACACTACAATTAAAATACAGTTGTTAAAATCTGTTATTACATTATATCATATGATAAAAATAGTAATCAGTGATCATAAATGAATAGAAGAATAGAAATGCTTCTACGTAAGTCGATCAGGCATAAATGTGAGTACAAACATGAGCGCTAAATTTCAAATCGAGCTAGTAATTAAAAGATGTAAAATATAAGCTCCGATACTGGATTTGAACCTGTTTAAATTAAATTAAATTAAATTCAAATTAAAAAAGTAGCACAAGATGTATCTGTATACCTTCCCTTGTGGAAATCGTAAATAAATGTAAATAAAACGCCATTTAAAATATCCGCGAATAAGCCTATCAATCTTATTGCATTTAGCAAATTAGAGTTCTAATTAGCTAGCTTGACTCCCGTGTATGTAAGTAATTATTTTAAGAAATACAAAACCAGTTAATACATCCGTGTGAAAACAATATCAATTTGTTGCATTCATAAAAAGTTCGCAAACAAAGCTCTCATCAAAATAGCTTAGATTAAAGCCATTCATTTAATATAAAAATACACCTTCCGTGCATAAAATAAATCATTCTTTTATAAAAACACGTTTTAATTACAATGAAAAGAAATATTTTCTTTTTACAATTGTTAATGCAAATTTTACTGTATTTGCAAAATACAGACAAACTCTTATTAATTATGTGTGTAGATATGACATTTAAATTCATTTAGGGATTTTCAATGAAACAAATCTGGAATATTCTTCATTAATCTAGTCAAATACGTAAAATTCTAAGAAATGCTTTTAAATACCTAAATAATAAATAAATGTCAAAGAACTCGCGTTATCATTAAAAGGATAATAAAATCAATTTTATAGTTTTTGCATATAGGATAGTATGCGACGCAAAATTAACCCCGTGAATCAGACAAGAATCAACAACGCCTTGCTATGCTCGTAGACCATTTGGCCGCGGCGGTTTGACACTCATTATGCCATTAAAACCGTGGAATTCCCGGAAATATTACACCACGTATGTGACTAAGATTCGAATTAAATCGCGAAAACTCTGGAAAACCATGACGTAGTTAAATAATTTGTATATAAGCGGGAAATTTATTAGAGGGTATTAATTCAAAATTCCTTCATAAACCTAGTAAACTGTAAGGATTCATTCATTAATTTGCATCTTGCTAAGTACCATGTAAGAAATGAGAATGGACTCGTTCCTAAACCAAGCGATACATAATATTCGTGTTTAATTATAAAGCAAAATAACATGCCGAGTTACATGAAGCTTATACGTTTAAATAATTTCAAGCATGGAAGTTTGAAGTATCATTTGTTTTATAAAGATTGAACGTTCTTCAATATAGAAACTACTCCAAAGCTAATTAATTAAAAATTGAAAATGCACTTTGGAAATTAAGATTCTGAATGGAGATTTAAAATTATATAAACAAAACTGGTAAGCTGAGCTTTTAGCGTCAATTTAAAAATGGAAGCAGAAAGTATTTACTACCGTTAATTCCGAAAAGCGCTATTGGATTGCGCAAGTATTAATTTTAGATTTCTTTGTTTATAACTGATATTTTAGTATTTAGTCATTTGAAGTTAAGGTCAAATAACTCTTAATCATAGAATACCTTTTGCAAGGATATTTACCAGAAACTTTTGAGGGCAGAGTTTGAAACATTTTGACCTTTAAATAGACTATCTTACAAGGATTTTTAGCCAAACACATCTTACTAACGTGAGAGTAAAAGACATGTAAATTATCCGCAAGGGATAAGATTTGAGTTCTGTAAATTTTAACAAAGATTAGGTAAGGAATATTTTAATAGTTAAGTAAATTGGTACTTGCTAGGAATAATTTTATGTTTGAAAATTATGCTGTAAACTGTTCTGTATTCTTTTGTAGGAAGGAAAATTGTTTTTGGATGTATAGATGGTTTTTCAGATTGCCGTGTTAAATTTTATTTTGTAAATTTCTAATTTCTGTTGAGCTAGCCAAGCAAAGAAAAGTTAGAAAGTAAGGAAGTTAGTAATTTCAAATTTACAATTTGCTGTACTGTGTCACAGCACTTTTTTAGCGCCTACTCCAAAGGAAGAGGGTAACACAGGAAATTTAGCGGCGCTCCAACGAAAGGTCTTAACACAGTAAATTTAGCAACGCGTGATAAAGGGCCACAAGAGGTCATTTAAACCCAAATTCTACAAATAAATTCCACCAAAATATAAAAGAATTTTGAAAAAACGGAAACTTCCGTAAATTTATGGTTAGCCCTGTATAATAAAAGCGGACTTTTATTTATTGATGTACAAGCGAAAAATGCAAATTGCGGGTGTATAAAGAATCACCCTGTACGATATAGGCGTATTGTAAATACATAGCAAATAATGTAAGCAGCATAGTAAAAATAATTAATCGCTATAATACCTTAAAACGCTGTAAATGCGAATGCAAATCGATCATTTTAAGATAAATACCAAACACCTCGTTTATAATAAGAATACACCTTCCCTGCATAGAAATAAATAATTTTGTGTATTTAAAATCCCAATTCTAGCCTCAATTTTAGGTAATAAAGCACGTTTTGCCGCAAAAGCAAATATTTCTATAAAATGCAACCCCTTTCGCATTAAAAAACAATTAAATTATAAATTAATTTCTCTGTGGATTGCATAAATTTATTTTAAATAGTGAATTTTCTGGAATAGACCAGGTTAAGAAGGAAGTTTTGAGAGGAATTGAGAAAAATACATCAATTCGTATAAAGTCATTAATAAATAAACGTTTATTCCAAGAAACGGTTCGAAAATTGAAAAAACCAACAATATCCATAAAATAATGATAAAAATTGATTATCTTTTGTATTAGTGTGCGACACCACAATAATCGTATATGTGTTAGAGTAGTACGAGACAGCGCGCGTCACTAATAAGTGGAAGAGAATACGAGGTAATAAAACTCAACAATTTTGAACGCTAATGAGGACTTCCAAGAAGATTAGGTAAGATAGGCGTTTATTATTTAGCATGGAATTACGTAAACTTTACTACATTCTGGAAATAAATAATTTGTATATATAAGGAAGCGTTTATTAAAAACGGGAATTCATTCGATTCTTAAATTCGATCGCAAAATATTATTTCGATTTAAATCGTGAGCTGTTGCTTTGCGAAGATAATATTTGAAGTATGCAGTACGCATACTGTAATTTAATAATTACATTGTTACAATGAAGTGATGTTTTAAACGTAACTTGCATAAAAAATAGAAATTATTAAATTACAAAGAAGAGGGCAAATTCTTTAATATGACGCTATTTTAAAAATTTTATTAAATAATCGAAAGGAAGGTTTAACCAGAAATGTACTTTGGTAACCGAGGATTTTAAATATGGAAAATCTTGTAAGTTGATTTAGTTTAAGGTAGCTTAAGATAGGTACTAATGATTTACTTTGTAAAGGATTTTTACCAGGAAAGTTGTGTTCAGAGTTCGAAATACTCTGACCTTTTAATAAATTATCTGTCAAGGATTTTTGGCCAAACAAACTTTACATGCGTGCTAATAAACAAAGTCAGGTAAAATATCCATAAAAGAAGAAATTAAGTTATGTAAATTTAAAATAAGGTAAAGAACATTTTTTTTATAATATGTATTTCTTAGAAATTAGTTTATGTTTGAAAGAAACGTTGTTGTAAATGTTCTATATGCTTTGTATGAGAGAAAATATTTCATACTGTATAAATGCTTTGTGATATGGTCTGTGCTGGATTAATAAAACGGCTGCACATAATTCCAAATGTGAAATTGAAATGCACTTAATCGGTTCAACTTTAGTTTTGGCTGCTATGTTGAACAGTCGGCTTTCCGGTAGATGGAGAATGAAAACGAAAGTAAACAACTGCTGCATATTCCATCTCGCTTGCGTCGCAAAAGCAATGAAGTTGACAAATATTGCAACCGGAAGGGGGCAAACAACAAAGTATTTTTAGAGACGATAAAAGAGGTAGTTTTTCTTGATATTGTCACCATTGAGATGAAACATCAGCTGGCGGATTCTTATCCCAATCCAGCCTAACAGCCATGAGTATTGAATTAGGCGCTTGGCAAAAAGAGTTAAAGTATCTAAGAACCCCAAAGGGTCATAAATTCTTGCAACTTGAGAAAGGATATTGCGCTTTGTACAAATTGTGTCGATCGGCTAAATGCGATATGAAAAAAAGTCTTATACAAATGACCATTGAAGGCCTAATACTTTGATAGATTCGTCATAATTAAAATTGAACGAACTAGACTGACAAAAATTAGAAGGAATGCTTTCTAAGCAAGGGTAGAATTTGAACGTCACTTGCAAAGCTCAAATCTGGCAGATTTCAAAAGTTCGACAAATTCATTACGAATATTTATAGCGGCTGATACTGACTCACCCCCGCAGGCAAAATCATCTATGTATAGGTTTGATCATATGGTTTCGGATGCTAATGAAATGCTTGACTTTCATCGATAACTAATTGCTGAAGAGCTTTAATTGCTAAATACGGTGATAACTTCACACCATAAGTAACCGTATTTAATTGATAAGTTTGAATGGATTCCTCAGGTGGGAAACGCTAAAAATTAATTGAAATCGATGCTGTTCTTCTATTGACAAAATCTGGCGATACATTTGACGAACGTCACATATGAAAACAAGAGAACGAATTTGAAATTTATATAAAATTGCCGAAATATCGTTCTGGAGACTGGGTCCAGCAAGTTGAGTATTATTGAGTGAAAGATCAGTTTTGGCCTTAGCTGAGGCACCAAAAACAACACGAATTTTTGAGATATTACTTTCTTCTTTAGAAACTGTATGTGCGGTATGAAATAATGATCGTCTCCGACAGGCGCATATTGTAAAAATGTGATCAGAATCTAAACAGCCATACCTAAAATTGTTTTACTGCACGCGCAGTATCATATTGAGTATTTAGTTTACGCTCTAACAAAAATAAACTTTTTTGAGCAATGTCAAGCGAAACAAAAAAAAATAGGTAAAATGTCATTGAAAGGTAGCGATACCGTAAAATGACCAGTAAGGTCTCGAAAAACTGTGTTACTAAAAATATTAACTGCCTTTTGTCCTCAGGCAAAGTCTGAGGCTTTGTAGAAAATCTGGTATTTCCGAAAAACGACAAAGAGTTTGGTCAACAGAATTTTCTATCGAAGTAAAAAATGCATAAACAGCTTAAGGTTAATAATAATCAATAATCTTTATTATTATAAATATTCACAGGCCAAAGGCCCAACCTAGTTGTACATTCAAATTTAATGAAATATATTTACAGAATTAGTAAATTTTATAAAATCTTTGGGTGGAATGCGATTACTGGAGTTGGGGCTTCATGCGCTTGCTCCTGCCGTTGTTACGTTAATGTTGTTGTGTATGTAGGGTGTTGTGAATTCAGATACTATGTGCAAGTGTGGGTAAAGTTTAAATTTAGAGTGTGTGTGTGTGTGTGTGTGTGTGTGTGTGCACCGATGAAACTACGGGGAGGCTAAGGGGGCTAGTGCCCCCCCTCGAGTCAAATGTTTTTTTAAAAAGCATCACTTTAATGATTTTAATACACTATTATTACCAATAATTCCACAAACTACTAATCCCCGGATACTTATTTGTTTTTTATTTTCACATTTGCGATTGTAGAGAGCAGTTGTTGTTAGTTGACTTCTAACCATGATCGTGTAGTCAGTCATTATTTTTAAAAACTGACTATAGCCAACTTAAAGGTGTACAGTTATTTACTTTTGTATCGTCCTCCCCCCCCCACGATGAAATCCTGGTTGCGCCACTGTGTGCGTGTGTGTGTGCGCGCGTGTGTGTGTGATATTTTCAGTGAGTGCTTGAGAGTTGTGTGTTTCTGAGTTAGTGCCGCTGGTTTGGGATAGGAGATTTATTGGACAAGATTTCAGTAAGGAATTGGTTCAGTTCATATGGATGGTGAGAAGCTAGAAAGTTTAGATTTGGTAATGGAGTGTACGGATCAAAATTGAATGTAATTTTAAAATTGGATTGGATAGTGGTGGTGAGTGGACAGGAGTATATAAGATGGATAGGAATTTCTAAGGAATGATTATTGCAAGGACAGTGTGGTGATGGGGTTAGTGCAATTCATAAAGTTTGTTGCGGAAGGAACCATGCCCGGTAAGGAATTGAATGCTAGATGGGTTGGAAAGGGGAATGTGTAGAGGAACATATGTGATATTTGGGAAGATGTCGTAGGTATATCTACCAGTTTGGGAGAGGGACCGTTGCTCTTGCCAAGAGTAGAGCAAGGAGCGCTGTATAAGGGATTTAATTTCAGTCTTGGGGAGGGTATGGTATTCGTCGGGGAGTAAAGTTCATGTTGTGCAGGGGGATGGACAGATTCTTCTTCAGGTTACGGATTTGAATGCAGGAGTTGAGGGTAAGTTCAATGGGGGAATTTGTAGTAGGGTGTAAAGTGCAGAAGTAGAAACGGTTCTGTAGGCTCGTGAGTAGTAGAGAAGGAAAGGTCTAACGATTCTACTAAGTTTTTGATTGCAGAGGGAGGAGTTAGAGGGGACCTTACATGTGATTTTTCAATGCTCCACCCGAAAGTACTACATTGGCCAGGAAGCGATTTTTTGTTTACCTGGAAAATTTGGAATTTTGCCGAACCCTTGCTGTTCCAAGCAAGGTAGGGATTTTTAACGTGCGTGACAACACACACACACACACACACGGGACCTTCATTTTATCTCTCATCCGAACGAGGGTGTATTTTTGTGAAAAATGCTCGCCTAACATTTTTCAAGCGGACCGTGTAGGGATTCGAACCCGGTTCCTTGGGCGTAATAGTCACACACATACCACTACGCCACGGAGCCGCCTAGTTAGAGGGGGCCAGGAGTCTACGGCGCATCGGAGTATAGAGATTATAATTTGATTGAGGATGTCTAAGTGTGGGATTCGTAAGATGGATTGATTTTGGGAACGAGTGATGGAGATTTTGTAGGATGATTATTGTTTTGGAACGGAGCTTAGTTAGGTGTGTGTTGGTTTCAGGACGGGTGTCAATATGGAGACCTAGGTATGGTGCTGACGGGTAGAAGGTGATGGGAGTGTTCAGGATGTGGACTTTGGGGCTAAGTTGAAGATCTGGAATCCTTTGAAGAGGAGCATTTTGGATTTGGTTGGAGAAAGCGATCGAAAGTCCAGGATTCTACAGAGTTCATTAAGTGAGCAGCTGTGAATTCTAAGGATGCACGGAAGTTACCATGAATTAGGAAAGCAATGTCATCGGCGTATGCAGAGGTGGATGTAATAGGCATATTTAGATCTAGGAGTGGGTTAATTGACAGGTTCCAGAGAGTGGGTGATAGGCGGCATACTTGAATAGAATAATATTTGGAAGATAGTGTAGCTGTTCTGGATGTAGGACAAAATTTTAATATGTGGTAGAGGTTAATAGGGAATTTTGCAAGTTGGAGTTGTTATAGGAGGTTAGGTCACCACAAGCCGTCGTATTCTGAGTGTAAATCTAGGACTAAAGCTATAACATATTTATGGAGAGAGGATTGGGCAGTAACAATGAAGGAGTGAATTGGGTTTTTCGGCCCCATGTTCTGGGCGGAAACCGTGTTGATTGGGGGATAGTAGAGAATGTTGGTCAATGTGGTAATTTAGTTTATGAAGAATGACTTGTTCTAATAGCTTACCAAGGGAAGGTAGGAGGACAATTGGTCTATATGATTTGGGATCATCGGGAGGCTTACCTGATTTCAGGATAAGTGTGATATTTGCGGATTTGAAAGGGTTGTGAAATGTACCTAAGGAGTGGTTTCTCTGATAAGAGGCTATGATTTTTGTATGATGAGATTGGTTATATGATCGAGACCTGGCGCTTCATTGGGGTTTAGTTTAGAAACTAAGAAGTGTAAGAAGGTGATGTCGAGGTCGGTGTCTGGAAGGGGTTCTGGAGAGATTTGTGAGTTTGTGATTAGGGGTTGTTGGGATTCTGTTGGGACGTCAATGGTGGCGGATGGGATTACAGTATCTAAACGTGATTTCAATGTCAAATGTGGAGAGGGTTAAATAGTTGGGAACTGTAATTATTTGTGGTATTGTGGGTTTAACTAGCTTTCGGTGGGTTGTCCAAGGAGGTAATAATTAAATGTATACATCTTCTGTTTGTGGTGTAGGTAAGCGTTAGGTTGTTTACAAGTGCTTGATCTAAGTTGCTTAGTCTTGTTCTCTATAGTCTGTGGCGTGTATTGTTGAGAGCGTGTCTGGTGATTGTCAGTTCGCGTGTCCACCATGGAGAGGGACGTAGGGAGTGAAATTTTCTGGAGATGCTATTTGAGGCGGATGAGTGTGTTATACTGGGTTATTAGACTAGCAACGGTGTGTGGGCTAGTACCAGCGAAGCTCATTGAAGGAAATATAAGAATTTGTTTAGCCAAGGAATCAAGGTATAGGATCCAGTCTGCTTTGCGATTATTGTAGAATGAGGTTTTCTGGTGCGTTCTGTGCGGTAGGTTAGGCAGGATTTCAAAGGTGATGGGGTTGTGGTCACTGGATTGGAGAATACGGGAGACTGAGCAGGAATTTAATAGGTTAGAGGATGCAGGCGTGGAAAGGGTAATGTCTATATTCGACTTACTGTCCACGGATTCCCACATAAGAATTACGGAAAAAGAGTTGTGAGTGGATAAGTGGTGTGGGTGGATGAAGTCTTCTAGTGCGTTGCCATTGTCGTCCGTGTGGTCACTAAACCGGAGAGTGAATTTAGCGTTTGCGTTCATGGATAATATTGTCGGTTTGTCTCCAATTACGGAGAGGATATGTGTTAATTGGTGTAAGTATGCGTGGATGTCTATGCTAAATTGGAAATATGCGGAGATTAGGAAGGTGAACCCGCCCTCCAATGGATTTTTATGACAGTTATTTGGGAAATGGAAAGGAAGGCGAGACAGAAAGCATCTAGGTTGGGATCTGTAATTATGATGGCTGAGGTAAAGTTTCGGTTTGTTGGATTCGGGTAAATGTATGCGCGTGAATTTGGTGAGAGGTTGGGTATTTGGTTGTGGATTAGATACGGTTCTTGGACAAGGGCTATATGCATGCCGTGCTGTTGAAGGATATTTAGTATTTCAAGGGAGGCAGCGCAGAAGTGTTGGGGTTAATTTGTATAGAGTTAAGAGTGGTAGGGGAAAGAGGCGGTTCTTGTGTCTGTTTTCGTGCGAGGTGTCTATAGTTCATAGTCCGTTCGCAGTTTGGTTATATGTAAGGACTGCTTGTAGACGGGACACTCAGGACTGGTGACAGAGGGGTCATGGGAGCAGCTGATGCGGGAACAGTTGGAGCAGGTAGGAGCGGCGGTAGAAAGATTTGGACAGTCTTTGTTGAGGTGGGATTTGGAACAGCGGCCGCAGGAGGTAGGGGAGCGGCAGGATTTCGCTAATGACCAAAACGCTGGCAGTTGTAGCAGCGGGTAACTGCGACTAGGTCTCTTATTCGACACGATTTGTAGCCTATAAGCACATGGGAATTGGTGGTGAGAACGGATATGAGTTTGGGAGAGACATTAAAGATAAGGTCGTCGGTGTGATCAGTTTTAGGGCGAGTGATAGCTATGGAGATTTCAGATTTGTAGGAGTCTTTTGGAATTAGAAGTTCGAATGAGTTCTGGTGGTAGATAAGGTTTAGGACATCTACGGAGTGAAATTCTTTATCTAGGTCGAAAATAATGAGTTCTGGGAACTTTGGTTTGGGCAGGTGTACACTGCATGTGTTTTGCTTGAGAGTGAAAATGAGGCTTATATCGGTGGGTTTGTTGGTGCGGATGGTGACTAAGGATTTAGTGGGCCGGATGCTTTGGATATTCAGGTTTGGAAGGGATGGTCGGAGGTTGGTCTTGATTACTTTAGGGAGCTCGTTGGGGGTGGTTTCAGAGCAGGTTGGTTTAAGTGTAATGATTTTAGATGGTGGTTTTGTTAAAGGAGCGTGTTGTGAGGGCGGTTTTAGAGATGTTGCAGCGGCGTAAGTAAGTGTTTGTGTAGGTGGTTGTATAGGTGTTATATTTACCTTTGCGACTAATTGAAGGGTATCATCTAAACATTTTTGTACTGTCTGTAGCTTTGCCTCTAATATGTGTGTAGATTGAACGGCCTCGTTTGCAATACGGAATAGGTGTTCGATCTTCTGTAATATGAAGTTGGCGCTTGCTCTATTTATTTTGCTTGTGTCTTTGTATACGTATTCAGTTAGCTCTCGTTTTATTAGACCGATGTTAAGTAACGACGGTGTTATTGCATCATCCATATCTTCTTCTTCTTCATCCATTAGTCTTTTTGTAGGGTTTGAGCTTACTGAAGACGATCTCGATCGTGAATCTTGAGCTGAAGGGGGTGTACGTGAGGTAGTTCCAGTTTTTATGAAAGGGGTTACAGCATCCACCGACGAAGGTGGTTTAGATGTCATAGTGGTTTTTTAAATAAATATTTGGTGACGTTAATGTCGATACTTGTGTTATGGATTTCTATTTCCTGTCGTTGTAATTTGACGATATAAATTCTTGTTTGCAATGTAACAACACCTGAGCTTCATAATTGTAGGTATTGTGTTGAGGCTCTTATTGATATTGAATTTGGTGTTAATAATTGCCTGATTCTTCTAATCCTTTGTGACTGAGTGAATTAATTGCACCATCTGGGTTGATTAAATGTTTTAACAGTACTTTGCATTTATCACGTGCACGTTTCTAGATGAGATCGTGTAGCGATAAATTTAGAATTTTTCCGGTATGTCGCACTCGAAAGATGTAAGCACTTTTACTATAATAGATAATTGGAAACTGTGAATATACTTACAAAAATAAGTTAAAATCACGGAACTCAAGCTATTACGTCCGTTCTCGAGGACTTCAAAACTGACAGGTTGTAAGCTTTTAGTAGGACCTATAACAGTCTAACTAAAAATAGTATTGATCGCAGCGGGTTGAAGGAACTTGCCTTGAATAACACCGCCATTAATGATGAAAGAACACACGTCGGCCCCAATGAAAAAATCAATTGCCGCAGGTTTGTACCAGTTTGGATCTGCCAAATGCAAACCGTTGAGATGTTTTTAGTTGTTAGATACTTCAACACTAGGAAGGTTACTCGAAATAGAGGACAGAATAAATTCTGTGACTTCTAAAAGATTTTCTGGGTCAGAAATTGACCGTATCGTGCAACTAGTAGAACCACCGATTTATGGCCAAAATAACTTGACCTAAGCCAAAAATTGGAACTTGTGAGCGCTTACGCGGAAAACCAAATTTGCTCATGCAATTGTCACGAATGAAACTCGTTTGGACTCCAAAATCTAATAGACACCGGACCCGCGTAAAATTACCACAACTATCTTGGACTTTCACTACAACCGTGGATAGTAAAACAGTTACCCCAAAATCAGGGTTATCTGTGAACACAATGCATATGCAGGCACAGAAAATGCCGATTGTATCCTGTGTCTATTTTTATCAATTTGCGAATCTGTGTATTCAGATGAACGGTTAGAAGTAGATTGTGCTTCAAACGTGTGATGGCGATTACTACAATCTCGACATGTTTGTTTTAATTTGCATTGCTTGAAAGCGTGATCAGTACTTATGCAATTTATGCATAACTGTAATTGCTTCGCACTATTAAAACCGTCCAGTCAAATTTTTATTTAGAAAAGACTGACCAGAATAAATTGAATGATTGCCTTTAGAAGAATGTTTGAAGAGGAATTTCGATTAACGCTTGCATTGTTTGCTATCTGTACTGAAACAACATTTGCAGAGGCCCCCTATTTATGCGAAAGCGTGGAAGATTTTTGAGGCGCTGTTTTGGGGGTAAAAGTAAGAACTGTTGAATAATAAGTGAGGGTACTTAAAGAATATGTCTCCAAAGCCGCGCATTAAAATTGTTTCAAGTCATTAAAATCAAGTATTTGCTTGGAGTCGGATTGTATTTCAAATCGTTTACGTGTGTAAGGGTCGAGCTTTTCCAAAAGCAAATCGACCTCAATGAAGTTCCACTAGTCAATGGTAAATTTTATTATTTAGAACTGTTAAATTTTCAGAAAAATTATCAATGAGTGCCCGGGGTTCCTTAGGGTCTTCAGACTTGAGAAAAAGAGAATCCTTACTAGATTTCCAATGTAATGTTGCTAACAAGCGAGAATTAGTAAAGCGATTTTTGAGTACCTCGTGCGCCATATTATAATTGATATTGGACGGGAAAATGGCTGATATTAAAGTTTTGCTTTTCAGGAAGTCGAATTTGAAAGATAATTTAACTTTCCACTGCCAGAGAGTGAAGGATTGTTGTGTACAGGACTGTCAAATAAGTCAATGTATGCCGAAAAAATGTAGTAGGCTCGACGGCTCTAATATTAAGCCGCCGCTGATTGCTTTTTCATCCTTCAGTCCAACCACTAGAGATTGTGGTTTTAACGATTCGAACGTAATTAAAATATGATAATACGCATTATCAATATTTTGCGCATTTACATGTAATCTTGTTGATCGGTTTCATTATTGCAAGCGCATAAAATGTCAATAAGAAATTTATTGATGTAATTGTAAAGCTACGAAATGGATTTTGCTTGAATTTTAAACAGAGCAATCCTGGTTACATCAACCTAAATAACCTCAGCAAGAACATTTATTTCGAAAATATGTGTTTTTACAATATTAAGCCATAAAACATCTTTTTCTTAGGTGATATGATTAATGATGAAAATAATGTGTTGCGAAAAATAATTAATCGCTCGGTATAAGAACATTCGCCAGTTAAAATAAAAGTCTTAAATATTTAGTAGCTAAATAAGGATTAGCAATAAACCACATTATGGTAAGAGAGAGATGAAACTCTGTTTGAAAAGACACCTGCAAAACAAGCGCGCATATTGGCGACAGAACGCGATAAGAAAGTGTACAAGTGTACAAATTACGACTTTTAGAATGTATCAGATTAAATTACAAGGATTGATAGCAGATTGTAGACACATTGATTGACGTATTTTCAATTAAATGTAGAAACTTGTTAGGAATGAAAATGTACTCCGTTAAGTTAATAACTTTGACACACGATACGACAGGAAAGCAATAAAATAATTACACTCAACAATAAAATTTGTCTAGCAGTTTGATTACGCGCTATCGCTCAGACGGGATACGTGTAAAAGCTATTGATTTAAATTATGTAGTTAAACTAGTTGAGCCACTATTCTCTAAAATATGGATTGCACCAACCAGTATCCGCATTTAATACCCAAATATTGTGGTTTACCCGGGAAACTCGTTATGTTGACAAGGAAATTTCGATTTTTTTTTATGTAGAAATGTATTTCCTAAAGGCTGGACAAGAATCCGGCTCGAAGAACCAAATGATTTGTTAAGGCTAAAAAATGTAATAAGGGTTTCTAAGTTCACAGAGGCTGAAGGACCATTAAGTAAAAATAATGGACACGGTTTGATTATAGTTAATACACATACGATAAATTGTACATTATAAATACGATAAATAATTATTTTAGCAACATGTACTGATCTTTGTGATTGTTAATATGATGAACCATCACGATGCATCGGTGGTAACACTTCACGTTGATAGCACACTATTGTTTTCGACTGCACAATTTGGACGTATATCGCATTCTGCTGTCTATCACAAGTGGCGTCGCCGTGGATCAATGTAGTAAGCGTAAGACTACGGATCCCAAGGTCCTGGGTTTAAATCCCGACACGGCCGACTGCTTGAAAAATGGCAGGTGAGCATTTTTCACAAAAATTACGCCCTCGTTCGGATGAGAGGTTAAATGGAGGTCCCGTGTGTGAGTGTTGTCACGCACGTTAAAGATCCCTACCTTGCCTGGAACGACAAGGGTTCGGCAAAATTCTAAATTTCCAGGAAACAAAAAACTCACCTCCTGGCCAATGTAGTACCTTCGGGTGGAGCATTGGAAATGTAAATGCAATGTCTATCACAAGTACTGATAAGGTGTAATATTTTGCGCGCACTGCCATCGAACAAATGTTTGCTACAGTGATTGTCCATTATGAGGGAACAATTAGTACAGAGTATGAAATAAGTAATTGAACATAACTATAGCTAATATTTTGGATTCTTTATTATAGAAATAGGTCTCTTTCTCATATGCTATGCTATATCAGTAGTGATTGTGACAAATAGAAATGCTAATCGGCTTAGTCATAAGAAAAGATTTTATTACACAACTTGCATCCGAGATTTAAGGATAAGTTTAATTCTATAATTTTTATTTATTATGTAAGTTTGTTAACTTGCCAGCTATTATGTTTTTAGCCTTTACACTAACCAGGATAATAGTTCCACAAGAATTTAAAACAATTCTATTTAATCGTTTTTGAAAATAGATAGTCTAGAATTAAACTACAAGCTACGTTAAATAAAAATCTTTTGATTAAAGCAACTTCTTAAGAAATTACACATACTTAGATTAATTAATAAAAATACTTACTGTGTTTTTGAATAATGACAACCAGCATCTTTTACTACTTGTCGTGCCAACGGAAAAAGTTCATCTCGTCTAGTCAAAAGAACCGGGACAAACCTACATATTTGAGCAGCAGCTTCATTTACAGATACTTCGTGAAGGGTTAATGGTTTCTCTGGACGTCGTTTGCAATCAAAACGTCCATATATGGCAGCGTAGCGCCTAATCTCATCCATACGATTTGGATCGTTTTCAGACATTGACATTACTAACTACAAGGTATTCGAAGTTTAGTAAAGCTACAGCTTGTTTAACCTTACCTCTAACTCCTTACAAATTTTTCTTTTAGTGTTGGATGACTTAGGTTCGAACTGCGGTAATTGTTTGCTTAATCGTTCAGCCGCTATTGCAAGTTTAACTATTTGTGGTTCTGGCAGTGCAGGCGTTAGCTGTGCAAAACCAGTATTTCCACTAGGACTAGAACTTGATGAAGGAGGGCATGAAGCAGCATCCAACGGTGAATATGGCCTAAAATGAGCAATGACTTTATAGTATTTGTATTCGAATACATTTAATCAACATACCTTTTTGGTAGACAAGGTCCTGGACTAGTAACTGTAGGAGCTGTGCCAATTTCTTCAGGTGAAAGAGAATATGTAGGCCTACTAACTTCGTCAGTTACATAAATTCCTTGATTGCTTGTTATTCTTGTACTTGACAGTTCTATTTCGTAATCATCTCCGGGAACTAAAGGCAATTTAAACTTTGTAGAATTTGTAACCCACTCTTGCAAGGATTTTTGAAGACGTCGTACGTGAAGAGGTTTAGAAGCCATTCCAACCAATGACATTATTTCAAGAAATTCCTCTTCTCCCGCATCACATAACTGTTGAACGTCATCACCTCCCATGTCTAACAATGTATCGTAGTAAAATAATAGCGATGCATTTTGCATAACGCGAAATAATTGAAGCTCTGCCAAGTTACTCGGATAGGTTGTAAGAAACACTAAAAACAATAATGAATATTTTAATTATAGGTATATTTAACCAACCATAACTACTTTCAACATTATAAATAGCGAATAAATTTGTTTACAGGTATTTATTACTTTGCTAATGCAAAACTTCCTAATATATTCACTGGATAGTTGATATAAAAACATTTCTAATAAATATTGCACTTTATATAAATATATACGTATAGGACAATTATTTAAACAATCATCTAAAAGATAATGGCTACCAAGGTGTTGACTGGTCAGTCCAAGAAACAAAATAACATGGCGGCAAATTAAATTATCAATTCCTGAATCATTTGACAAATGTAAAATAATGCGTATTCCTTAAACAGTAATTTTGGTAGATATATTGTTTTCTACGCGGTATATGATAAACTCGCTATTGTCAATGCGTATAACTTTATTGTTTCTTGACATAAACACATACTTTAAAAAACAAGAAAGTAAAACCTCTGTAAGGTTTTTAAAATTCAATATGGTCTTATGCATTTTGCACACACTTCTGTAACGTTTTAGCGTGTCATAAACTGCTGCATGTGAAGTGGTGCGTTATCAGTTACGTCTGCATTCTTTTGTAGTTCATAAAAGACCTTTATTTGAGAAATGATGGTAAAGCCAATCTTTGATGTCACTAGACATTATTACTTTATAGCGCCCTGGAGCCCTTTTGTCACATTTGTGTGGATTATTCACTGCACAGTAATGACAATCGTATCCGTTCACATACACCTGATATAAAACACAGCGTCATCGCCCAGATGATATTCTTCAACAGTTTAAATCCTGCTACTGCCAAAACAGTTTTATCTCAGCAACCTTTGTTGTTCATTTATCAGTCTTTTAGGCAATTTCCTTAATACAATGTGGTTTTCAGGGTTTAAGATTTTTTCTTCAAATTGCTTGAACTGCACGAGTTAGGCCATTTTCTCAAACGCTGGCACGCATAGGTTTCGTTCTAATTCTGGTAAACATTTCATTGACTGCTGTAATGTTTCCTGAAGTTCGGTATATTGAAAGACGTCTTTGTTTACAATATCTCTTATAGCTGGTAAATACTTGCTATTACTCGCTTATAATACAACATCCTATTTAAAAGCGAGTACAACGCTGTTAGTAACGTACCTCGATAATGTATTAAAAGTTTGATTTGCACAAATGGGTGCTGGCGTATAGAAGGTACTGTTACTACACGCTACGATCCAATGATAGGATGGTATTTGGGTAAGCGAGTCGAGAAGTTTGAAACCAGTGTGCGTGAAGTGTAGTGAGTATGGAAGGTTGAGCTTGATCCAGACAATTATCCGGGTAGAAATACTAAAGGTGGTTGCAGAGAGTTGGATAGCTAGTGGAAATGAGTTGGATCCAGGTATAATACGAAGTGTATGGACACAACGACGAGGGTTTTGGAACACATCTTCAGAGGTAACGACGGACGAAGCTTACTCCAAATAAAGAAATTAATTTCTTGCTTTTGCTTGAACATTTGTGCTGGTATTTTGTGCTTGAGTGTTTTGACTTATTGGGGGTGTATTTCATTATTATAAAAACTCATTTAAAGGGGTATATGTAAAGGACAATTAATATTGATTATTTAAAAACGTTTTTTAATGACATAAAATGTTGTTGTAGGGAGTAAACGGGTCTTTAGCTTTATTTTAAACAAAAATGCGATGTTTAAAAGCATTTAGAGTAACTGGGTTATACTGAGCTCAACATAGACCAGAATAAAAATCAATTTAAGGTTGCACGACGGGCCCATCTACTTGTCTCAAAGTAATATTGTTGATATATATAAAAAAATCATGAAATTTTTAAAGATTTAAGGATTGAGATGGTAACATTTTAGGAAACTGTATATACAAATGTATAAATATTTTCGTGCTAATGGAAACTTGTTAATATGTGTAAATAAAAAGGTTGTATGTCTTGTTGCATTATTTGAGTGGTAATTTCATTTGACTGTAGTTGTGAGAAAAGAATGAACTTAGGATGGTAGGTATCCAAGAAGAAGCAGATTTCAGAGCTAGCCAGGGTGTGCAGAAATAAAGGAGGCGTTCCAAAGGTATTGTAAGAATTTTTTTTATTTTCAGAAAATTTTTTATAACAGCCCAACGACACTGGGACTCGAAGGTGATCCCGATTGTTCTAGAGATCCACAGCAATTATATGTTGGCCCAAGCGTGGGGCTCGTTTGTTCCCGACTTCCACTGCAATTTTATGGCGCTCAATCCGTGGGGCGAGAATTGGTTTAGAGAAAGCCACAGCAATATATATATATATATATATATATATATATATATATATATATATATATATATATATATAGCTATGGTAACGCTGCACGCCGATGTAATTAACGTTTCTTTTTGCTGCTGAAATTGCATGTTCATGTGTATGTGAACACGATCAAATGAAATCTTTTATAATGATCACGCATTTACTCGTAATCGAGTACTTTGACAGCAAATAAGTACTTTTTGGTATGAAGCTTTTTGAAGGACAACTTTCTACACGCGGAATATTGTGAATACTTCTATCCCTATCTAAAAACACGATTCCTATGTAAATATGAATGAAAATTCTTTAAATCACAGTTTAATGCCTTTATAATCCAACGTGCTAAGCGCTTCTACAAAAGGACTGCTATGAAAATTCTGTAATTCTTGATGTCTCCTTTCGCGTCCCTAATATTTTTGCTATACGGTTTTATATCCCTAAAATTCATTCTAATTGGTTTGTATGAGGTTCATTCAGAACGGTTAAAAGTACCATCAAGATGTTAAAAAGAGAGTTTCTTCGTCACAAATTAGCCCACGAGAGGAGGAGATGAAAAACTTCATACTTATACATTGTAACATTTTCAAATTTTACGTTCATATTGCCATCTTGTTAGAAATTGTTGTACGTAACAAAACATAATACTAGATTTAGGCAACTCAGATCACAAAGCAAATTATGCGTTGAGTGCCCACATCTACGTTTATTAAAGCCAAATTTCATATATATTACACACTTCAAGTAACAATTCAGTCGTCATGTAGAACACTCTTAATATTTTTATTGTGTTTATTTAAATAACTGATTTAATTACAATGTAAAAAAAACATCAACATTCGCATGTTATATATATCTTATATACCATTTGATGATGCAGTGCAGACATCTACCATAGACATTTATAAACTAGTGTAGATCGTTTAACAAAACGCCGCTAGAACTAATTATCCGCGTTTACTCGTGCAACGGGTTACCTTATCAAATAGAGGCAGTCAAAGGTTGTTTTTTAAAAAAACAAGATGGATCATCTGGCGACATGCGATTTTAGAGTAGCTATTACAAAAGTATTGGCAGAGTCGTGAAGGCATGTCACTGACTGCTCTTAATTTATTGACAATGGTTTGTATCGCTAAAATATATTCACGCCGTTAATTCTTATTTCTTTCTACAGTGCATTAAAGTGGGATTCAATTTAGTTTGGTATCCGATATTAAAATGGCCTAGAATGCAGACACGTGTTTTACTAACTTGGTTTTGAAAAATTGTTAAAGTGCTTACGCCCTTAAGAAATGTCGTTAATCTTCAGTGCTGTATAATTGATTCAGGTTATCATCTTATTTGGGTTAAGTAAATTGGACAATCTTTTGTTAAGTTTGATGAAAATGTTAGGACACACCAACAGGTCAAGGTCTACTTCACATTTTTTGTTTCGTTGTTGCACGTAACGGACATATAAATTTCGGTTGTTGATACAGGTGGTATTATTTAAACTGCACTTCTAAGGTTTGTACTCTTTTTCATCTAATTTGACAGTAGTGTTGTTAGCTCTGTTGAAATAAAATTATTTAATTAATTACTATTGATTAGTTACTTAATTTGAGCAATTTCAAAATTTTTAGAAGTATATAGCTCATACAGAAGAAAATAATACGTAAAAATCTTTAGGTGAAAAATAAACTAAGCAACAGCAGTGAAATTAATTATCAATCGACCTATAATAAGGATACCTACCTATGATTCTAAGAAATGCTCAGCAATAAATTCAATCTCAACTAGTACAAACTTTCCAATTTTCATATATAATATTGACTATTCCAAGATTACTATAAAACAGTAATCAATTCCCATTTAATAAACATTCTAGAAAATTTGAAAAGATTTTCAATTACAGAAAATATTAAGACATAATATCCACGAAAACTTTTGCGTTCTTCAAAAATGTTATGCTCAGATAAAACACTTTCAGATTATCATAATGTTGTATTTGACAATCTCACCGTACGATCCCAATTTAAGGACTTATTCTGAATTAGTTACTTTTGATAAAGTTATTTCAGCAGGGAATCTTGATAAACTGAAAATAGCACTATCAAATCGATGCTACAGGGTGTCTCATTCTGGATAGCACTGGATGGATAGCTTTGTTATCTGAAGAGATTGAAAATCGGTTAAATAGGAAATGTTTTGTAGATGTTGTTGTTGAGTAATAATCGTTATTTGGGATTCAACAATTCTTATACATTTCGCAGATATTTGAGAAAAGTGGGAAAAGTGATTTTTTCGAAAAGATCAAATATTAGCTTTACGTAAAACTTTATAAAAAAAACCCTTTAAATATAGGTTGCTGGAAATGATTCAAATAATTCAAAAATGTAAAAATAAATTTTAGGTATCCAAGATGTCTGAGTTATATACACCTAGAGAAGCTATCAGTCAGACCATACCGGGTTCAAATCCGCAACATACGATAAGACTTAATTTAAAATTCAAAGTTTAACAAATGTCAGTTATGACATGGCGGAAGTGACATTTTACAAAAAAATTGAATGGCCGTCAGTCATAAGTTAGAAAAAGAAAGTTGTGAAACTCATAGAAAGTTAAGCCGAGAAGTCGTGTAGTGTAGATAGATACATCCATAGAAATGTAACTAAATTAAAAAAAATTGTGCATGACCTCTCCAGAAGTATCTGTCTACGACTTTGGTTCTGTATGCTGCTTAAAACTGAATTCTGCTATATTTGGTTGTAACTTGACTTAAATTTGACACCCCTAAATCATGCAGTTATATTACGTGTTCTGTAATAGCTTGCAAGTGCATTTATAAGTCTTTTGTAGGAACGTCCTGATTCTGTCCTAAAGTCCGTATTATTAGTCACCTCGTTATTAGATAATACTCCTATAATTAAATGAAATATAATTGCACTACTTTAAATAAAAGAAATGCAAGAAAAACATTTCAACATTGGATCTGCTTAGAATTCTTTTGGTGATGCAATTCAAAAACGTTGGAGTATCGCAGTGTTATGTAAAATAATATAAAATAATAATGTGACGACTTATTGAGGGTAGTGCAAGCTCTAAATTTACCGGTGTAAGGTGGTGCAAGCTTTCCTTTAACTGGTGCACATATAATTTTTTTGAAATTCGAATGGAGGGGGGGCTAGCGTCATTCTAGCCCACTTCGAGAAAAGGCCCTGTATCTAATTTTCTGAACTGGTGCAAGCTCTAAACTTAGTGGTGCAAGGTGGTGAAAGCTTTTCTCTAACTGGTGCACATATCATTTTTTTGAAAATCAAATGTAGGGGGGCTAGCGTCATTCTAGCCCCCCTCATAAACAAATTACCGCAATTGTCTTTCCAGTTAGGTGCAGGCTATTATTTTGGTGGTGCAAGGTGGTGCAAGACTAGTACTTTCTGGCGCACATGCTACATTTTAATAAATCGTTTGGAGTGGTGCCAAGTTGACGGAGCCGTACCCAACAGATAATAGCCACGAATTCCCTTTGAGGAAGCCTCTTTAACGCATTATAGACATTAAAAGGATGCTATATTTAAAAACCATGGGTGCTGCCAGAAAAGCATTTGCAAAAATTCAACCAGTTCATTCTCATCCACACACACCCCGAAATACGATACAAAAGGAATTAGAACAAAAACCCAAAAAGGAAAGAAGTTGTCAGCGAGCCGACTTCTGCCGCTAGTTCTATGTATTTTAAAGTGCTGTATTTTTTCTTACCATAAAATAGGCGTTTGGTTATTTAGGAATAGAAAAAATATTAACTGTTTCTTGGTGTGGTGCCAATAAAACATATTTAAATCACATTTCACACGCAGCGCGTTCTGATTTTCAATAGTCAGTCATCAAGCCTTATTTTATTACAGAAGAACGATACCTTAGTCCTGTTCATTAGACACTCATTTACTTATGAATGTGGAATTCTTCAAATCCTTTAGTAAGCAATCGGCAAACCCCGAATCCAACTACTATTAGTTAAATGTGAACAATTTAAATATAGAACATAGGGTCCATTGCAACTTTATAGAAATTTGTTCCTAATACTTTCGTACAATAAACGACTTTTTAACAGCTTCTTATTTGTTGTTTGATATTTAGAAAGCTAGTATTTATTACAATTTAGTGTCTTTGAATCTCAGAATATTCATTTTATATTCAATGATTGCCTGTTTTTCTTTTAACACGCAAGGTTACTCTAAATCCGTAATTTTTATTTCAAGAGTGGCCACTCGGGTAAACCAGTATATTTGAAGGCGGACCAGGCTAGACCCGTATTGAACTAAATACCTGCGTTTAAGCTACAAAAATTTTTACGTACGTATTGTATTTACTTTTTATAACGAATTAAGAATTTAAAGTTAGGGAGAGTGTGGTATTTATATAGAAAAGTAACTCTGCAGTATAGTTCGAAATCAAAATCTCTTAAATTATATTTAGGTTAGAATATATTAACTGTGAATTTACTAATTCTGTTATTTTACTTACTTACTTCATCTAAAACTTGAATTATTTGCCTTTGGGTTACCGTTTTCCGCTGTATTTTTGTAACTTGCATCTAGATTAATTTTATTCAAAGGGGTTATTAACACCATTTCATACCTGCATTGGTTACAAGTTGTTACCTAAGTTGCAAACCTATCAATGCACTGCAGAATATTTTAAAAATTATTAACCTACAAAACAATTTACATACTTAAATGCGGTATTCTGTTTAGATACATTTATAAAAAAATGTATGAAGCAGAAGTAATGAATTAGCTTTATATATACAATTATAAGAGTAGCGGCTTTTCTATTCCTTTGCAATTTAAACCTTTAAAAAATTTACAGTAATGCTTTGAATAATTTGACCATACAACATAATTGCAGAAACCATACGGTACCAAAAAACTGTTGGTTACACACTCCTCGACACCTCATGTCTGTCTCCCCTCGCTATTGAATTGTATTAACATATGTCCAGGCAGGTAAGAGAACAGACGTGTACTACAAAGTGAACTGGTCTCGCATAATTAAAAAGGCTTATAGTTTTTTGTTGACCACAAAAAGTACGGGAAAAGCACGGAAGGGTTAACTCTTCCGCAAGTCCGAAATAAAAGCAAAAAGTGCAAACAGCTTTGAGAAGATGTACCTGGCCTTTTTTTGTAGTGGGTGCAAACGAATGCGTCGAGACAGTTGAATAACTTTTCTCCCTTTATTGGTATTTACATACCGTGTCTTTGCATATTAAGGAGTGCGTGTATGCGAGATTTTTTCTGATGTTCACACGATAACTGAAGCGTCCTTTTGATTAAAAAGAACGTTCTATTCTTAGTACTTTTTTATATAGTCGGACGGATTGTTTTGTTTTGCTGTAATTTACTTCATGAACGTATCTGAACCGTCTTCTATAAGTAGTAAGACTGAATTTAAGATGAATTTTACATGACTTGTACTTTTTGTTGATTCTTAAAAAACAATTTATTTCTTGTATCTAACGTTGTAGAAGAAAAATAAAAATTTAATAACATCAAACCTGTACATAAGAAAATTCTTTGTTTTTATAACTTCAACGGTGCTTCTCGGATATTTCTAATTACAGAGCTTAGTTCTAAAATAAATATCTTAATAAACAATTAGTAAATTGCATTTCCTTATTATACAGATTGTACAGAAATCATAGCTAATGGCTTTAATAGAAGTGACTCGCGTGAAAATTAACACAAATGTTTCATCTTGAGCATCAGTGAACCTGTTACAAATAACTACGTTTAGCCAGTTTTGTTTGAAAATTTATGAAATCTTATTTAACGGAAATAAATTTAATAAATAGACTCAGGTCTGTGTGGATGAGTATACGTAGTTAGACCGTATTTGTATCTCCAAAGCAAAAACTTCCTCTCTCTAAGAATATATTAGAAGAACAAGAATTTCCTTCAATAAAAAACGCATATATTTCTGTAATTGAATATTAATAAGACTGAAGAAGATATACACATACTACACATACATTAAGTTACCTTGATAATTACATGTGATTATCTATGTTACATTCAATAATTGGTAGTATGCAATATTCCAGAGTTTTTTTCAATTTTCTTACCATCCCGGTGTTTCTATTTGCATTGCTGTTCGTTAAACCAGAGTTCAATTTCCACAGCTCCCCCCCCCCACAATCAAAATTTAAACTTTCTTCTACGTCATTTGTTTGTGCATCGTAGGTGCACAAATGTATACAGTGAACGAACGTTTGTGCACCTCTCTATACAAAGATACGAAGAAAACAAAAATGGGGGGGGCTGTGGAAACGGTAGTCCTTACATGTGATTTTCCAATGCTCCACCCGAAGGTACTACATAGGCCAGGAAGCAGTTTTTTTACCTGGAAAATTAAAATTTTGCCGAACCCTTGCTGCTCCACGCAAGGTAGGGATCTTTAACGTGCATGACAACACTCACACACGGGACCTCCATTTTACCTCTCATTCGAACGAGGGTGTATTTTTCTGAAAAATGCTCGCCTAACATTTTTCAAGCGGACCGTGTCGGCATTCGAACTCGGGACCTTGGGCGTAGTAGTCACACACATACCACTACGCAAACGGTAGTACCCCCACCAAAGAAATTTTGTATTTTTTATAGCCCATCGTTTGTGATTCGTAGGTGCACAAATGTGCACGGTATACGAACGTTTGTGCACAACTCTATACGGAGATACGAAGAAAATTAAGTGGAGGGGCTGTAGAAACGGCAGTCCTCCACCGAAAAAATTTCTGATTTTTTTTTTATAGTCAATCGTTTGTGCATCGTAGGTGCACAAATGTGCACAGTATACGAACGTTTGTGCACATCTCTATACGAAAATACGAAGAAAATAAAGTGGAGGGGCTGTTGAAACGGCAATAGTTTGCACAACTCTCACATAGAAAAACCGAGAAAACACATTTTAATAAAAAGTTTATTTATCAAAATAACTACCAGCTATTATACCGCTAATTTTGAAAATTTTAAATAATCATGAAATTCTTTACACATTCTTTTTAAAATAACTTTACTAATCAACATTGACAATCAAGACCACTAACTAAGTTTTCAGTCGTCCACAGTTCGTTCAACAAAAAAACTACTGACGCATTTCTGCCATGCAGGTGTAGAATATATTCACTCAAAATGCAAAAGTTTGCATTATTAAGATTTGGTGTGGAAGTGTTTGAAAACTTTCACCCAACTATTTTCCGTAGAAACATTTAGATTGTTCAATATTCGATCATTTTTTGCCATATGATGTAATAAGCAATAAGTGAAAATTCGTCGAATACTTCTGTATCTTTATTGCAATCAATGTTTCCTATTCCAATCAACACATCAAATTTTTTTCGAACTTCTTCCCACGCAGTTACTTTGTTAAATCTGCCCAATTATATTGAAGGATATTGAACAATAAAGGCAAATTGGACATTCACTACAATATTATAGTTTGAGAAAGTATTTACAAACGCTACGACCTTAAACGAACAATTATCCATAAAAAACAGAAAAAATTTTTTTAGTAAAAAGTTACCATTTTGACAGCCTTCGCAAATCGCTTTCCTTCTACCTTAGTATAAGAAAGTACACACACTTTGACACTTTTGCAGAATTATGTATCTACAATACGTGCAAACAAATATTATTAAAAACTATAAATATACTGCGTAGGAAGCGTGTTACTGTTTCTGTGGACAACTCAAATTAATTTCTGCATGGTATTGGTTAGTATTGCTTAGCAATAAAGTGTGCACAAACGTTTGCACGTTACGCACTATTGTCAACGTACAACGCAAAAGCAATTGGCTTTTAGCAAATTAGGGATTGCATCGGTGGTACGTTGCCGCTTACGTATGGCATTCCCAAAATTCATGTTCTCATATCTTAGTACAGCAAAAAGTACATAAACATTCTTACATTATGCACATTTGGTACTTACGATACACAATCGATTGGATATAAAAAAGTCCGGAATTGCTTTGGTGAGGGGGCTGTCGTTTCTGCAGCTTCGCCATATTAAGTTCTTCATATCTTTGTATAGAGAAGTGCGCAATGTGCACCTACGATGCATATACGAATGGCGTAGAAAAAAGTTCAAATTTCAATTGTGTGGGGTGGGAGAGGGGGGCTGTGAAAATGGACCTAAAAAATTCTACTGAAAAATGTAAAATACCAACGAAACTCATAGGAAATTCTATACACAATTGTAGAACCTGGGCATGTGAACATTTTTGGGCAGAAACCAAATTAAATTGCCCAATTTCTTATTTTAATTAACGATTTATAACTATAACAAACGCAAACTAATAAACAAAAGATATGAACTAAACGTACATTGATCTTGGATAAAATAATATCTGCACTGCCGTTGTTAAATTGTCTTTTAAACATACAACGTTTTCACGAACACGTACAATTGCCACCGTTGTAAGGACTCCCTGAAGCAGTAAACTTTGTAATGTCCTATGGAAGTATATTCGGCAATAATTTGTTGTTGTACTGGAGTGCTTATGTTCCCCTGAAGTAAAATGTAGGATTAAAAATAAAAATTTTTGGTATTTCATTTAGCTTCATTTGTGCGTCGGCTGCAATATGTTACTGCAATGTTACAGATATTAATTATATTGAAAACTAGATGCGAACCCAATTCAATACTACTTTTATCTAAAGAGCATTGTCCATCATTTAAGTTTACAGTGGAGCACTTACCGGAAGCAAAAAACTCGTTAATGTAATCTCGAAATCTTTCTTCAATGAAGTGTGTTGTTATTGGTTGGATTGTAGTGTCAAAACACATGGTAAAAAGCATTTGATGTTGCAAATTTGTGTGTTGACAAGTAACTCAGTTTGTGGTTAGGGATGCAGATAGATAATCTTCAAAAAGTTTTTGCAGTAAGGAATCGGCGGGTTGCTCAACCGATAATAATGTTAATCCATTGGGTAAAAGTTCTCCTGAATGAAACTGCGATAAAATCGCTGCTCTTTTTCTGTAAGTTTATGCTGTCACTCCATATTTAAGTAAGCTGCACACCAAGTTCCAAAACATCGATTTTCTTTTGTTTATATTAACAACGTTCGAATAGTGGTTACTATCACTATAAGCAATTGCAAGAATTTGTATAATGGAATCAAAGGCACCTGTTTTGGAAAGCCATTAAGCTACCTTGTCATAATTTTACTGCTTTTAATTGCAAATTGGAACCATTTCTTATAAGACCTATTGTCTTTGTCTTTGCATGAGAATGTAACTCACGATGTAATAACTCTCTTTTTGGGGCTAGGTACAGTGATGTCCTTTTCTTTGGGGGGACGCGTTGAATATTTCTCCAGTTTTCTTCTGCCTTACTTTCAGATATCCTATTTTCGACACCTATATTTTTGCATGACACGCATAATCTTCTTTCACCTAACCCTTCTTCATCACCTACTGTAACTAAGCACCCTTCTATAACGCGAACAGGACAGCAACAAGAAATACATTTATGGCCACCTGTGGGGAAATCACCTCTTGCGCAACAGGCACACGATATGCAACTAGATTGTAATTATATGGGTGTAGTCATACTATTGGTTGAAGTGGGTATGATTGCAGTTACTGCATATGATGCTTCTACTTCGTTACCTTTGTTGGTCGGCACAATTAGCTGACTTCGCTCCTTTTGAAGTTCTACGCTTCCTCTTTCCAACCCATTGTAACTGGATGTTGTTAGGATTTGAGAGTATATTCATTTTTTAGTGTCATTTATTGAATAAATATGCGTTTTTAAGGTGTATCACATTGTTTAAGAACTCTGTTTTTCAAATCGGAAAAGTGACGTTCAATAGGTGCACTAGATGGCAGGATATCTCTAAAACTCACAATTTAACACATAATACCTGACCATAGTGGTAAATACGCACACAAATTTCAGATGTACGGAACTATAAGAGGTAAATAATATAAATTGTCATGACTTTTACTTTCTTCACTAACATCACTTTGACATTTCACTACAATTTGAAAAGGCATCATATAAAATAGATTATTTCGGTTTCTATTTGTAACTCGTAAATCAAAACCAGAACTGTTTTCTAAAGTTTCACTATTATTACTCTCTACATCTAAATCACCTTCTGCGGTATCATCTTCACAATCTCGGCTGTGTTCACTTGCAGAATCTGCTCTTTGCAATTCAGCCCCAAATGTGTCAATCAATCCTGTTGCAATCCTTTACTCTTAACCACTGTCGACTTGTTTCTGCTAACGTTTCGTTACCCTCGTTTGTAGCGCCATCAGTTTTACTGTATGAAACTCATGATATACATTCAAGTAACCTTTTTATGTCTGAAATATTTTCCGACAATAATATTTGCCCTAATACACGAACGACAAACTCTTTCACTCTTTTGTCAACTATACAAAAAGGCGTCCATGTTGTAATAAGCTTAATAACATGGGCGACATCACACCAAATTAAACAAGCTATACTTTGCGAGTTCTTAAGAACAAGTTTGGATGTACCGCCATAACGTACTGTACGGAGTAAATCCTTTGACAACACCCCACAGCAAAGCAAGTGTCATATCTGTTATTATCTGTTTAGGAGAAGAAGCACCGCATTTTAACCACTCTGCAAGCCAATGCCCAATGGAATTCGTATCGTGTCGCTCTGATAACATATGACCAACCGATAACTGAATCTGGGATAGTTTATCATTAATTGCGATTTCATACAAAAGAATTTGTTTTGTTTTGCTACCTCCAATAAGAATAGGTCGTTTGACTAGACTTCCTGTTGCATCTATGCATATGGTTGGGCAGTCATTATTTTTAACATTTTCTCTGTACACATTCATATGAGATGATGTCCAATAGTGGACAAAGAATCGATCATATTCTATATCGTAGATGGACTGTGACAACGGATGTAAATATTTTAATTTACACGCAGCTAATATCGGGTCGTCATGATCTCTATCTTCTTCTAACATTTTACATTTTGCAGAAACACTGTATGTACACTTTAATCTAATAGTGTTTTGTTCGGCTAATGGTTTTTCACGAATTAATCCTCTAAATTTACTAGCACAAAATGTACAATAACCTATTATTGTACAATAGATGTTTCCATTTGCATAAACCTTTGCCCTCTTATAAGAAATTGGACAACTTATTTTGGTTTTGTCCCAAAATGCTTATGAATAATGGGCGTCCACATGTCACGTTCTAGAACTGTGTAAGAGCTCTGATAAATTTCGTTGTGTCCACGCTGTAGTTTGTATATTGGCGTCGCCGTGGATCAATGTAGTAAGCGTAAGACTACGGATCCCAAGGTCCCGGGTTCATATCCCAACACGGCCGACTGCTTGAAAAATGGCAGGTGAGCATTTTTCACAAAAATTACGCCCTCGTTCGGATGAGAGGTTAAATGGAGGTCCCGTGTGTGAATGTTGTCACGCACGTTCAAGATCCCTACCTTGCCTGGAATGGCAAGGGTTCGGCAAAATTCTAAATTTCCAGGCAACAAAAAACTCGCCTCCTGGCCAATGTAGTACCTACAGGTGGAGCATTGGAAATGTAAATGAACTGTAGTTTGTATTTAACATCCTTTGGCAACATTTTTTGCCACTCCTTTCCGCTAAGAATTAAATCAAAACGTAGGGCTTCTTGGGTAGCTTCAAATTCATCAAATGAGCTGTCGTAGACAGTTTCTTTTATGTTCGTGAAAGAACCAACGGTGATTCCCTCTGGAGCAACTTTTCCAATCTGCTGTAGTATGTTGTTCCTGTTACATTTTAGAATGGTATAGACAGATTTTCTGGATAGTTTGTAGTCTAGTTCAGTCGAAACGTCTGCCCATACATGATGATTTGGACCCACAGGCAAAGTCAAATTATTTTCAAATATACTACCCTCATATTAGCGAATTATTTCTATAAGTCTTTCGAGAGAAACTTGTAAGGATCGCGGCATCTTATAAAATTTCCATTTAATTTCTACGAAAAGATATCGTAACGCAACCAAAAGCGCATACTCGTCAACAATTTTAATAGAATTTCGCAATCTCAGCATAGTGTATAAAACCAACGTGGATCGTCTAGTTCAAATGAGCACACTACCTAAAAATGCAAGTGCTCGCAAAATTATACCTTACATGTGATTTTTCAAAGCACCACCCGAAGGTACTACATTGGCCAGGAAGCGGGTTCTTTTTTACCTGAAAAATTTTGAATTTTGCCGAACCCTTGCTGTTCCAAGCAAGTTAGGGATCTTTAACGTGCATGCCAACACTCATACACGGGACCTCCATTTTACCTCTCATCCGAACGAGTGTATTTTTGTGAAAAATGCTCGCCTAACATTTTTCAAGCGGACCGTGTTGGGATTCGAACCCGGGACCTTGGGCGTAGTAGTCACACGCATAGCAACTACGCCACGGAGATGCCCAGTTGTAACCTTACCGTAAACTTGTAGATTCCTGTATACACTTCATATCATTCATATGCTAAAAATATGAATAAGTTTTATGCAAGACTAACAAAGCTGGAGACTTTAAAAGCAAACTCGACTTCTTTTTATTAAAATTTGTTATGTAATATTTTATTTATTAGTAAGAGAGTATGATCCTTGCTTAGAGAACTTAAATAAACATCAACCTGCATTATTATGTCCATAATATAATTAGTATTTGTTGTGCTGTTTTATATTTGTAAAATTTAAGCTCCCTATTTGATTTTGATTAGTGTTTAGTCAATTAGTGTACTGCCAATTGTAATACTGATTGTTCTTTATAATATCCTAATTCACGAACAAAGTTATAATAAAGTACATTAAACAAGATAGTCTATAATTGTGTCACTGCTTCGCAGTGTTACAGTTTTGAACAGCAATGATAATATACTTATTGGAGTACAGTCAAAACCATTTAAGCTGACCTATGACTCACCGCGGTGCATTATTAGAAATGATAATGAAAACTGCATTGTCTTTGTCAGTATATGTAACTACTCTGCGCTAAAACAGGATGGATAGAAAAAAAGTACGTCTTTTAAAGCTTAGTATGGCAGCATCAAAACGTATGTCTGTTATAACTAATATTTATGTATTATTATAACCTATAAATAATTTTAGTTTCCTGTCACTTTTTGTTGTCTTTTCACGTAGTTCTTGCTTTTTGTTGTATATACGTTTTCACATTTAGCTCAAATCGCAAATATAAAAGTTTCTTTCAAAACTAAAAGGATTTCTTACACATTATAAAAGGTAAATACAGCCATCCTATAACAACACTATATACTATCACCTCTTTGCTTTTTAGTTGTTCAAAATGCTTCGAAACAAACATCTCAAGCCCCAAATACACCAGGTGTTCTTGAACGTCATGGATTATTTTAAAAGAGAGCGTGATAATGAAGTGTTATGCAGGGACAAAAATAAATCCATTTAATCCTCCAAATCAATTAATTATTTCTTCAGCGAACCTCTGAAGCATGTGGTGTTAGCCTTAGTACTTTAACTAAGATTAAAAGAGGAGGCTCACAAGCTGTAAAGGAAAATTTTCCAATTCATTAGACGCGCAGGAAATGCAACCGAACAATCTTGCGATGTTGAAGATTTTATAAAAGGTGCAGTAAAACGTAAAATTTTTTGAGATGCACTTAAAAAGTATATGAAAATTAATTGTAATTAGTAATTAATTTTTATATTTTTAGGACTTCATGTAACTGCAAAAACACTCCAAGAAGAGCTTGTTACTGCCGGCATATATAATTTCAAATTAACTAGCTTAAGAAGACCTTTTACCTACATTAATGTAGTAGAGCAATAGTACAATAAAATAATACAATACAGTTTTCTTTGTTTAATACTACATTCGATTAAATAAAAATTAAATATTTACAAATACACTTTTATATGTACAACCATGCTTGTTAACCATTTAAAACAGGAATAATATAAAATACCGAAACTACAATTTCCCTGATAATCGTGTGAATAATAGTGTTAATTCCAACAGTAATCATTAGTCTTTAGATATTATCGAATTAATTAGAACACACGCGTCTTTATACTTAATAACAACATAATATCTTGAAAATTCACTTTGTTTTCAAAAACCAACAATGCGACACAATGCTCCAAACCTAAATATATTCAGTATCTGTTGTACATTTTTATACCAAGAATTTATCTACATTCCAGAAAATAACTTGTCCATTTCCATATTATATATTATTAATATCTTCATTTAAATAAAATTCATCTAAATAAAATGTTAGTGTCAAATCTTAAAGTTCGCCGTTTGTCAAGTGTCGTGTAGAGTAGTTTAGTTGGCGAGAAAAATTAAATATAAAAATAATAGATCATATGATCTGCAGCCATAATTTGGTGTCAATGGAATTTATTGATGTAAAAGGTTTGTTTCGTTTTAAATTGCGCCAAAATGGTATACAAATTGTAAGTTTTCTTTATATAACGATTTAGTATTAATTATTTATTTAAGGATTTGAATAAACTGTAAGAGAGAAAACTTTGAGTTTGCCTGTCTCTATAAATCGCAGTTATTCCAGTCGTTGTTTGCCGCAAGCGTAAAATTCAAAGCGACCAATCAAACTTAACATTTACAAAATAATTCAAATCAATTTTAGTATAGTAAATCATGAATGATTTGTGTCCGAAGTGTTCGACCCCTTACCGCCAAACCGATAGAAAGGCGCTATGATTAAATTTAACAAGGTTGCTAAATTTTACAGTGACTAATAATCTGTAAACCAATGTGACATATCATTTTGTATTCGGGGTTTGAAGCAGGATGAAGCAGAAGTATAGCAACACAAGCAGGCATATGTTTTAAAATTCCTGCTTACACTTTGTTGCTGAGTGAGAAGTTAGCAACAAAAATGTCTTTTGCAATATCTTAGAAACGGCGTGTGTTGCTGAGTTGAGGTTTGAAGCAGGAATATACCAACACAAGCGGATACCGGTTTAAAAATCCCTGCTAACACATTGTTGCTAACTTTTCGGAACCATAGAAATCTCAATCGAAACTTTAATACGCACCAATGTATTTAACAAACAAATCAACCAAGCTTTTTAAGGTCCCCCGTTAATCACAACCAGCGAACGCCATTACCAATTGGCCCGATAAAAATCCAAACTACACAAATACAAAAAATTTTCTACTAATTTTTAAGTATTCGGTAGGAAACCTGAACCCCAACCCATACCTATGTCCATAAGTACAAAGAATACATTCCAACAACTCAATAATAAGAGTGATAACAATTTTACGAACATCCTCAAAGGAAATTTTGTTTCAGAAGAACTACATAACATGAATCAACCTGCAGATATCAAGTCAAATGCAGGCTATACCGAAGAAGATGATTATCATCCAGACAATGCCGACGATGAAACTTTTCAGATCCTTGACCTGAGTTTTGTTTTAACCCATAATTTTATCTTTTGCCCACATTAACTCCATAGAATTATAATCGTATAATACGGTGGCAGTTTTAAAACGTTATCCAAAGTTCTTGAAGTAGCTCGTTAATGGCACACGTTGTCTTTCTTACAATTTCTTACAATTTTCATGCACTATGTTGCTATTCTGTAACCGTTCTGGAATTTGCAATTTTCTAGATGAACCATTTGATCACTTACGTGATACATCATTTTGATAGGGTGCATTATCCATAATAACTATAATGGCGGTGCTTCTAAATTTGGTATTAATTTAAAAACTGCGTGATATTTATTTCACAATGATAATCTGCTTTGTTTGAAGTAAACGAAAAAAGTAAGCTTTACCTTAGAGAAGTCTACCAGAACTGCCACCCTGCACAGCTAGTAGTACTTAGTAGTATCTTGGTCTTCTAGACTTCTATCGGCAGCAAACCACTTATTTACATTTTCAGTATCTTCGTAACGTATTGTATTTTTGGACCCTTCTTTATTGGTGTCTAATGAATTCTGTAGATCTTCATTTTCCACCACGATTTCTACTGTTGAAAGTGGGCATGCATCTTCAAACACTATTTCAAAATCTTCGTCCTGATGGAAAGACGAAAAGGTAGTTAATTCCTAGGCACTGTTGTCAGTAGTAGAAAATTTTGTATTACATTCTAAATCTATATTGTTTTCAATTGCATTACCGGATATTAAGAAACTATGTTGTAACGCTATTTCGAGATCATTACTACTATTGTTTATGAATGGAATTTTTGGAATGCTATTATACTATTAGCAAGTATATTAACATTATTGTTCCCAATTTCTAACAATTTGCTTTGACTGTGTAACTTTCTAAACCTACTCTATTATTAAAATGAGTAACTTCTTCTTGGACTCTATAAGGTTCTAATGCTAGTTGTACCGTACGTTTACTCCTGCAACAAAATGTTATCATTACAAATAACCGTAGTAAAAATAACACGTATTATCCAATATTATAAAATTGTAATAACACGTATCAACTGAAACAATACAACTTCCTTGTATCCTTTTAATTTTTGCTTCAATAAGCGTAATTACATAAAAATTTCTTACCACAAACTTCTATATTGTTATTGTATTAATTTCTACACCAACTCTAAAAATCGTTTCTGCACACAAAGCAACTACCAGACCTACCATTTTACCTGCAGCTGATTGATGATACCTGGTATTTCTTACCGCAATGCAACTACTGTTGATGCGTGCTATTACAAAATCTTGAATTTATATCGCTTTCTATTGGTTGGAATGTTACCTGGTATTACGAAGCACGGAACAACTCCCTATGAGTACAAAAACGTAGAAATCTCAATAGTACTAAAAATGATGATACGTGGTATTGGCATTAGATTAGGCCATCGATATGTAACTGGAGCAGAGGACAGAAATGATGAGGTGTCTTTGGCGACCTTCAGGTCTGGCGCCCTGGGCGGTCGCCCAACCGCGCCCTACCCTAACGCTGCTTCTGCTTAAAACATTGTCAAAATTGTTTTCTTAAATTTACCTTGCACTGTGGTATTGAACAAAGAATGAGTGAAATCATTAACGAAAAAGGTCAATGCCGCCAAAAGCAATTAGTTCCACTCAAATTAAGTGACAGATTTGGTTAATAAATCGATATTTTACAAAACAGGTTACATGTTAATGTCAATTTTACAATTTATAGTTGTGTTTGGTTTTTATAACATTAAAGCTGATAAAAGTATTTTAACGCATTTTGTTGCTGCAGTTGTTACTACAGTAATAATATACAGGGCCGCGCCGACTATGTGGTGAATGTATGCAAAAACACAGGCAGCCAAATGAAAGGGCGGCGAAATGGCTAGGTTAAGATTTCAACTACTTCGGTACGAACAATCACAAGCAAGATAAATTATGTTATTTGTCGATGGAGACGTCGGCACGTGTACATACTAAAAAGTGGGTACCGGTCGGTACCAAAAACAAAGGTTGAAGTAGCAAAATCCGTAGTTTTATTCCTCTTTCTTCCGCTAATGGAACAAAAATCAATCATTTTAAATTTTAAATATATAATTAATAACTTTATTCGAGAGTTTCTACCTTATATATTTCGGATGGTTAGAACAAGATTTATTTTAGAACAAAGAATAATCCTTTGTTAATTTAAACAGTACAGCACAGCATAGAAACCTCATCCCCTGAATTCAGAGAAAGTATGTATTTAGCTAATAATGTGTACCTATCGATCCCTTCTTCTATTGTGTATTTAAAAGAGAACCTATATATTTTAATATGTTTATATAGGGTCAGTTGTGTTGTTATAATGACTCTTACACTAGTTTTACGATTTATTTAAGTATTTCCTAGAATATGTTATTATTGACCAATTTCTTGGTAGATGTAAGGTAAGAGCATTCCGTTAACAGTTAATTTGTACACAGTTGCTGCTTGCTAGTATTCAAGTTTACAGTTAGTTGAAAAGAATTTACCTGAGGAAGTCAATGTTAATTGTTCAGTTTATTGGTCTTCATTTTTCAGTTTAGTATTGAGAAAAGTGCAGTGATTTAAAAGTGAATTTAGATTGTAAAAAATGGTAAGTACCTATACAACATTGATATTAAGATTAACAACTTCGATTTCTTAAGGACCGAAAAAGAAAGCGATTATTATTATTATTATTATTATTATTATTGTCTTTATTGAACATTTTCTGAAAATTAATATACATTATCAGGCCACCGGTACCGATAACAAAAACAGCAGGGAATGGAAGCTAAAAAAGTTGAACTGATACTTTGAAAAATATATTTGAATGTGAAGCCATCAGAATAAAATGTTTTTCTGAGAATAACGATGCTGCCATCCCTAGTTGTTCCTCATTTGTACCTGATATTGATATAAATGTTAACCAGGATCATATTAAAGAAAATACTGAGGTTGATGTTTCCTCTAATATTGTTGAAACGGTGGAGAACTCTAATACGACATTCGTACATACTGAAAATGTTTCAGCAAGTGTACTTCCACATTACTGTCTGATGACCCTGAAGAATGGCCAGAAATAATTACATCCGCAGATGCAAGATCTTTAACCGAAAAAGGACCGCGGCAAATGACGAACCGGATTTACCCAATAAACTCACATGGACGAAAGTTTTCCGCTAGTTATTTTTACCGAAACCTCGCTAATAGAGAAAAGGTAAGAAGAGAGTGGTTGATTTATTCTACGTCAAATAGATACGTTTTACTGTTTCTTTTACAAAGTTTTTGGTAAGTCTTTAACTAACTTGTCTAATAAGGACGGGTGTTTTGATTGGAAATATTTGTCACTAGTGCTAAATAAGCACGAAAAATGTAACTCACATAAAAATAATACCGGATCTTGGTTGAATTTGTCAACTATGATATATAAGGGAGTTGCTTTGAATCAAAGTCAATTACGTTCATTGAATATAGAAAAGAAATACTGGTATCGTATTATTGAACGAATAATTTCAGCAATACAGTTTTTATGTCACCAATGTCTAGCTCTACGTAGTACATCTAGCAAGCTATATGACAATAATAACGGAAATTTCTTAAAATTAATAGAAACTATTTAAAAAATTTGATTCTGTAATGGAAGAGCATGTTCGTCGCACACATAAATACAAAGCGGTGATATTATTACGAGAAACTATTTGGGCAATAAAATTCAAAATGAATTAACAAATTTAATCGGATTGACAATCAAAAACACTATTTTAGATCTTGTAAGGAAACATAAATATTACTTTATAATTCTGGACTGTACACCAGATGTGAGTCACGCTGAACAATTATGTGTCATTTTGAGGTTTGTTTTATTGAACGAGCTTACACAAAAGGTTGAAATTCGTGAACATCTCGTTGAGTTTTGTCCTATAACTGATTCTACTGGTGCTGGCTTATGTAACTATGGGACAGATTTGTTAGTAAAATTAAATTTAAGTATATTCAACATGCGTGGTCAAGGCTATTATAATGGAGCAAATATGTGTGAGATACATAGTGGCTTACAATAACAAATCTTAAATATAAACCCGCGTGCATTTTTTGTTTCTTGTTCAGCGCACTGCACTCACTAAATATTGTTGTTAATGACGTTGCTAAAATTTCTTTTGAGATGTGGGGCTTTTTTGTTGTTGTTCAATAGATATATGTGTATTTTTCTGCGTCAACAAAACGGTGGTCAGTTATAAAATCGCGCAATTCAGATTTAACTTTACAACCACTTTCTGATTCACGCTGGTCTAGTAGAATAGACGTAATAAAACCTTTGAGATATCAGATTGGTCAAGTTTATGATGCTCTCGTCAAAGTAGTGGAAGCATCCGCATCTTCAAAAGATTTTACTATCTCACACCAGGCTCGACCGCTAGCAACAAAATTTCAAAACTACAAATTTTATGCTCTGTAATAATTTGGTATAATATATTATTCAAAATCAATTCTATTAGTAAATTAATGCAGAATCGAAGTATAAATTTAAAAACTTGTTTGGACTGCATAAGCAATATAAAGACTTTCTTTACAGGCTTAAAATACAATTAGGGATTTAATGAAATTCTTGTCGACGCAAGAGAACTAGCAGAAGAATTAGAAATTGAGCCTAATTTTTTTATCTACACAAATTGTTCGTCAAAGATAAAAGAAAAAACAGTTTGATTACAAAAGCAATGACGAATCAATAATAGACCTGAAAATTAATTATAAGGTAAATGTGTTCTTCTCCATATCAGACCAAAGCTTATCGTTTCTTAATTAGAGATCCAAGGGGTTGGAGCAAATTAATAATATTTTTAGATTTATTTATAAAATGTTAAACTTAACTGAAGAAGAATTGAGAAAATCTTGTAAATATTTATCAGTACATTTAAAAAATAAATCATATAGAGAATCAGATATTGACACAATCGACTTATTTGATGAAATTAAATGCTTAAAATGTCACTTATCAGAGCAAAAGGATTTAGACCCTAAGTCAATTCTCGAATACATTTGTGAGAATCAATTAATTTCAACATTTCCAAATACCGCAGTGGCTATACGAATTTTTTTAACGCTACCAGTATACGTATCATCAGGGGAAAGGCCCTTTTTAAAACTGAAATTAATAAAAACTTTTTTAAGATCGAGTATGGCTCATGAAAGACTCGGCAATTAATTTATCAATTACATCTATAAAAAATGACCTTATGAATTCCTTTCCATTCGACGAATTAATTAAAGATTTTGCCGATAAATAGGCAAGAAGAGAATGTTTTTAATAGGTTAGTTATGTTGTTCTCTTTTTTAAATGTTGTATTGAATTTTAGTTCTTCCTTTATGGATTTGTATTTTTATTGTTAATTTTGGATGTCGTTATTATGCAGATATGTTAAGCTTAAGATGTAAGATATAATTAGTTTCAAATTTACATGTAAGTATTAGTGTTTATTCAAATTTCATTTATGTGTACCTACCTATGTATAAATGTTTAGTGACAATTTTAAAATGGGGCGTAGTATTATATTTTGCACACAGGCGGCCGCATGGCTTGGCGCGGCCCTGATAATATGGAATGGAATAAATAAACAAATGTCATATCCGTTGCAGTTTTTAGGTTTGTTACTGCATCACCGATTTATCTCTTTAAATGTAAACGTGAGTTTTTGACCGGGTGGGGGAAGCTTCAGCACGCAAGGCAACACCTCCTTACGTACTCCATTTAATGTTGAGTACCTAAAAAGGATACTCAGGAGAGAAAGCGGGTGTATCACCAAACAGATATTAAATAAATGCGGCCTTCAATATTCTTACCTGATGTTCACTTAAAATTATGAAGATTCTTGGATCCAGAACACTTATTACTGCACTCGAAAATTAATATAAAGCGGTGAGGTAGTCCAATGCGGGAATTGATCTCCGAAACAGAAACTTATTGTTCAAGCGGTGACAATAGACTGTGCTAGGCCTTACATGTGATTTTCCAATGTTCCACCCGAAGGTACTACATTGGCCAGGAAGCGAGTTTTTTTTACCTGGAAAATTTTGAATTTTGCCAAACCCTTGCTGTTCCAAGCAAGGTAGGGATCTTTAACGTGCGTGACAACACTCACACACGGGACCTCCATTTTACATCTCATCCGAACGAGGGTGTATTTTTGTGAAAAATGCTCGCCTAATATTTTTTAAGCGGACCGTATCGGGATTCGAACCCGGGACCTTGGGCGTCTGTAGTCACACACATTCCACTACGCCACGGAGCCGCCGACTGTGCTAGGCCACGCAGTCACCCAACATAAGACAAACAAGATAGAACATTGAAGGTGAAAACGCAACCGGGTTTATCAAATAAATTTAAATAACAGAGCAGATATTACCATCACCAAAATAAACTTAAATTTAATAGTAATAATATAAGAAACTAAATAAATATATACAGGGTTGGACGGAACATACCGCCTACCAAAATGGAAACATTTTAATTTTTATCTAGAGAGAGGGTGTACAGTTTAACCATAGGACGCCTAAACTCACCACGCGCTGTTCTAACGGTGGCAATGCGTACAATCCCGTCGGCGCCAGGATGCACGGAGATAATACGCCCAAGTGACAACTGAAGAGGAGGAAGAGAATTGGCTTTAATTAGAACTAAGTCTTCCAGTTGAATATTATTTTTGGCAACATGCCATTTGGATTTTACTTGAAGTCTATGCAAGTATTCCCGGGACCAGCGCGCCCAGAAGTCCTGGTAGATACGCTGCAATAATTGCCATCGAGACAAACGATTTAAAGACATTGCCGTCAGTGCGGGACAGGGTGAGGCGGAAAGGGTTAAAAGATGACCCGGTGTTAAACAACTAAGGTCGTTAGGATCATTACTAACAGGGGTCAGAGGACGCGAATTAAGGACAGCTTCAATTTAAATGAAAACGGCTGAAAACTCTTCAAAGGTTAGAACCAGCTCTCCTACAACACGAAGTAGCAGGATCTTGACGAATTTGACGCCAGCTTTCCAAAGACTCCAAAAATGAGGCGCGGAAGGTGGGTTAAAATGCTAAGTAATTAGTTCTTGGGAAGCTGAGACTTTAGCTAAGGAAGTCAGTTGGCGATGGGCACTGACAAAGTTTGTACCACAGTCACTGTACTTATGTTCACACCGACCATGACGAGCAAGAAACCGACGAAACGTGACCAAAAGTGCGTCAGCGGTTAAATCGGAAACTAGCTCCATGTGAAAAGCCTTGATACACATATAAATAAAAATGCAGAGGTAGGTTTTTGAAGGTTTGGCGCCGCTGATTCGGTTTATGGTTATTATAAACGGCCGCAAAAGTTCACGCCGATATGCCAAAATGGTTTAACTTGAGTTATTCTAGCAGATGAAAGATTGCCCATGGGGGGCTGGAAAGACTTGAATGTGTTTTCCAACAAGGAATACAAGAGCAAAGTACCCGGCGAATATATCTTCTCGCAGAAACTATCCAAAATCTTTGGCTTATAAGAAATTGTGTTGTTTGAATATCTACGTGACAATATTTATGATGAATGTATTTTTTATTTATTTATTTATTTATTTGTTCCAACGTCTGCTACCTGAAATTTAAGCAGACCTGGCTTCCCCACAGAAAGTAACCGTCATGTGTTATGTGTGTATGTGTGTGTGTGGGGGGGATGGTTGTGTGTATGTGTGTTGTGTGTAATGTTGGTCCGTGTTACGTTTCCCCTCTAGGACCAGGACCATCGGCAGCCGGATATCTCAGTCATCAAGGAAGAACTCACAACGGACATTGCCTTGTCGGTCCGGACCATCGGCAGCCGGAAATCCAGATGTTAAAAAGGCAATGGAAGCGTGTGTTTAGGTGTTTGTGTGTGTGTGTGTGAGAGAGAGAGAGAGAGAGAGTTGTGTGTATGTGTGTTGTGTGTGATGTTGGTATCCGTGTTATGTTCCCCCTTTAGGACCAGGACCATCGAAAGCCGGATATCCCAATCGTCAAAGAGGAACGCTCGACGGATGTTGCCTTATCAGTCTGGACCATCGGTAGCCGGAAATCCAGATGTTGAAAAGGCAATGTAAGTGTGTGAATGGTGTTTTGTGTTTGCACAGTGCATAAGAGGTGTTTTGTGTGTTTATGTGTGTGTGTGTGTGTGTGTGTGTGTGTGTGTGTGTGTGTGTTGTGTGTGTGTGTGTGTGTGTGTGTGCGTGAAGTGTATTTGAAATGTTAATTTGTGTTTATGTTTGCCCAGGTTACTAAAAGGTTGGATTGAATTATAATTTTGTACATGTTTGAACTTATACTATTACATAAATAAAAATTAGGTTCTTTCAGAGGAAAGGATTTGTTTGCTGTATTGTTTGCCTCGGGTATGTGTAAGTTCTTAAAATTTAGCGTTAGTTAAAAAGAGAAGAAATTCCCTATTCTACTACTTAAAATTAACTTATACTACTACTTAAAGTTAACTTATACTACTACTGTTGGTTATTATTTGTTAGAGACAGGGTTGCTAATATGTAGAAGCATGCAAATTCTACATATTAGGGGGTTGGATCGTTTCAATGTCGGGTTGATGGTTTGATCTTGTTGCTTCTGGTCGTCAAGAGCAGAGCTCTTGGAATTCCAGGAGATCGGTCTCCGGTCTCCGGGGCAGAGCCTCGGTTCGAGAAGAGGTGGTACTTTTTCATTGAATATAGAAAAGAAATACTGGTATCGTATTATTGAACGAATAATTTCAGCAATACAGTTTTTATGTCACCAATGTCTAGCTCTACGTAGTACATCTAGCAAGCTATATGACAATAATAACGGAAATTTCTTAAAATTAATAGAAACTATTTAAAAAATTTGATTCTGTAATGGAAGAGCATGTTCGTCGCACACATAAATACAAAGCGGTGATATTATTACGAGAAACTATTTGGGCAATAAAATTCAAAATGAATTAACAAATTTAATCGGATTGACAATCAAAAACACTATTTTAGATCTTGTAAGGAAACATAAATATTACTTTATAATTCTGGACTGTACACCAGATGTGAGTCACGCTGAACAATTATGTGTCATTTTGAGGTTTGTTTTATTGAACGAGCTTACACAAAAGGTTGAAATTCGTGAACATCTCGTTGAGTTTTGTCCTATAACTGATTCTACTGGTGCTGGCTTATGTAACTATGGGACAGATTTGTTAGTAAAATTAAATTTAAGTATATTCAACATGCGTGGTCAAGGCTATTATAATGGAGCAAATATGTGTGAGATACATAGTGGCTTACAATAACAAATCTTAAATATAAACCCGCGTGCATTTTTTGTTTCTTGTTCAGCGCACTGCACTCACTAAATATTGTTGTTAATGACGTTGCTAAAATTTCTTTTGAGATGTGGGGCTTTTTTGTTGTTGTTCAATAGATATATGTGTATTTTTCTGCGTCAACAAAACGGTGGTCAGTTATAAAATCGCGCAATTCAGATTTAACTTTACAACCACTTTCTGATTCACGCTGGTCTAGTAGAATAGACGTAATAAAACCTTTGAGATATCAGATTGGTCAAGTTTATGATGCTCTCGTCAAAGTAGTGGAAGCATCCGCATCTTCAAAAGATTTTACTATCTCACACCAGGCTCGACCGCTAGCAACAAAATTTCAAAACTACAAATTTTTATGCTCTGTAATAATTTGGTATAATATATTATTCAAAATCAATTCTATTAGTAAATTAATGCAGAATCGAAGTATAAATTTAAAAACTTGTTTGGACTGCATAAGCAATATAAAGACTTTCTTTACAGGCTTAAAATACAATTAGGGATTTAATGAAATTCTTGTCGACGCAAGAGAACTAGCAGAAGAATTAGAAATTGAGCCTAATTTTTTTATCTACACAAATTGTTCGTCAAAGATAAAAGAAAAAACAGTTTGATTACAAAAGCAATGACGAATCAATAATAGACCTGAAAATTAATTATAAGGTAAATATGTTCTTCTCCATATCAGACCAAAGCTTATCGTTTCTTAATTAGAGATCCAAGGGGTTGGAGCAAATTAATAATATTTTAGATTTATTTATAAAATGTTAAACTTAACTGACGAAGAATTGAGAAAATCTTGTAAATATTTATCAGTACATTTAAAAAATAAATCATATAGAGAATCAGATATTGACACAATCGACTTATTTGATGAAATTAAATGCTTAAAATGTCACTTATCAGAGCAAAAGGATTTAGACCCTAAGTCAATTCTCGAATACATTTGTGAGAATCAATTAATTTCAACATTTCCAAATACCGCAGTGGCTATACGAATTTTTTTAACGCTACCAGTATACGTATCATCAGGGGAAAGGCCCTTTTTAAAACTGAAATTAATAAAAACTTTTTTAAGATCGAGTATGGCTCATGAAAGACTCGGCAATTAATTTATCAATTACATCTATAAAAAATGACCTTATGAATTCCTTTCCATTCGACGAATTAATTAAAGATTTTGCCGATAAATAGGCAAGAAGAGAATGTTTTTAATAGGTTAGTTATGTTGTTCTCTTTTTTAAATGTTGTATTGAATTTTTAGTTCTTCCTTTATGGATTTGTATTTTTTATTGTTAATTTTTGGATGTCGTTATTATGCAGATATGTTAAGCTTAAGATGTAAGATATAATTAGTTTCAAATTTACATGTAAGTATTAGTGTTTATTCAAATTTCATTTATGTGTACCTACCTATGTATAAATGTTTAGTGACAATTTTAAAATGGGGCGTAGTATTATATTTTGCACACAGGCGGCCGCATGGCTTGGCGCGGCCCTGATAATATGGAATGGAATAAATAAACAAATGTCATATCCGTTGCAGTTTTTAGGTTTGTTACTGCATCACCGATTTATCTCTTTAAATGTAAACGTGAGTTTTTGACCGGGTGGGGGAAGCTTCAGCACGCAAGGCAACACCTCCTTACGTACTCCATTTAATGTTGAGTACCTAAAAAGGATACTCAGGAGAGAAAGCGGGTGTATCACCAAACAGATATTAAATAAATGCGGCCTTCAATATTCTTACCTGATGTTCACTTAAAATTATGAAGATTCTTGGATCCAGAACACTTATTACTGCACTCGAAAATTAATATAAAGCGGTGAGGTAGTCCAATGCGGAATTGATCTCCGAAACAGAAACTTATTGTTCAAGCGGTGACAATAGACTGTGCTAGGCCTTACATGTGATTTTCCAATGTTCCACCCGAAGGTACTACATTGGCCAGGAAGCGAGTTTTTTTTACCTGGAAAATTTTGAATTTTGCCAAACCCTTGCTGTTCCAAGCAAGGTAGGGATCTTTAACGTGCGTGACAACACTCACACACGGGACCTCCATTTACATCTCATCCGAACGAGGGTGTATTTTTGTGAAAATGCTCGCCTAATATTTTTAAGCGGACCGTATCGGGATTCGAACCCGGGACCTTGGGCGTCTGTAGTCACACACATTCCACTACGCCACGGAGCCGCCGACTGTGCTAGGCCACGCAGTCACCCAACATAAGACAAACAAGATAGAACATTGAAGGTGAAAACGCAACCGGGTTTATCAAATAAATTTAAATAACAGAGCAGATATTACCATCACCAAAATAAACTTAAATTTAATAGTAATAATATAAGAAACTAAATAAATATATACAGGGTTGGACGGAACATACCGCCTACCAAAATGGAAACATTTTAATTTTTATCTAGAGAGAGGGTGTACAGTTTAACCATAGGACGCCTAAACTCACCACGCGCTGTTCTAACGGTGGCAATGCGTACAATCCCGTCGGCGCCAGGATGCACGGAGATAATACGCCCAAGTGACAACTGAAGAGGAGGAAGAGAATTGGCTTTAATTAGAACTAAGTCTTCCAGTTGAAATTATTATTTTGGCAACATGCCATTTGGATTTTACTTGAAGTCTATGCAAGTATTCCCGGGACCAGCGCGCCCAGAAGTCCTGGTAGATACGCTGCAATAATTGCCATCGAGACAAACGATTTAAAGACATTGCCGTCAGTGCGGGACAGGGTGAGGCGGAAAGGGTTAAAAGATGACCCGGTGTTAAACAACTAAGGTCGTTAGGATCATTACTAACAGGGTCAGAGGACGCGAATTAAGGACAGCTTCAATTTAAATGAAAACGGCTGAAAACTCTTCAAAGGTTAGAACCAGCTCTCCTACAACACGAAGTAGCAGGATCTTGACGAATTTGACGCCAGCTTTCCAAAGACTCCAAAAATGAGGCGCGGAAGGTGGGTTAAAATGCTAAGTAATTAGTTCTTGGGAAGCTGAGACTTTAGCTAAGGAAGTCAGTTGGCGATGGGCACTGACAAAGTTTGTACCACAGTCACTGTACTTATGTTCACACCGACCATGACGAGCAAGAAACCGACGAAACGTGACCAAAAGTGCGTCAGCGGTTAAATCGGAAACTAGCTCCATGTGAAAAGCCTTGATACACATATAAATAAAAATGCAGAGGTAGGTTTTGAAGGTTTGGCGCCGCTGATTCGGTTTATGGTTATTATAAACGGCCGCAAAAGTTCACGCCGATATGCCAAAATGGTTTAACTTGAGTTATTCTAGCAGATGAAAGATTGCCCATGGGGGGCTGGAAAGACTTGAATGTGTTTTCCAACAAGGAATACAAGAGCAAAGTACCCGGCGAATATATCTTCTCGCAGAAACTATCCAAAATCTTTGGCTTATAAGAAATTGTGTTGTTTGAATATCTACGTGACAATATTTATGATGAATGTATTTTTTATTTATTTATTTATTTATTTGTTCCAACGTCTGCTACCTGAAATTTAAGCAGACCTGGCTTCCCCACAGAAAGTAACCGTCATGTGTTATGTGTGTATGTGTGTGTGTGGGGGGGATGGTTGTGTGTATGTGTGTTGTGTGTGATGTTGGTCCGTGTTACGTTCCCCCTCTAGGACCAGGACCATCGGCAGCCGGATATCTCAGTCGTCAAGGAAGAACGCACAACGGACATTGCCTTGTCGGTCCGGACCATCGGCAGCCGGAAATCCAGATGTTAAAAAGGCAATGGAAGCGTGTGTTTAGGTGTTTGTGTGTGTGTGTGTGTGAGAGAGAGAGAGAGAGAGAGAGAGAGTTGTGTGTATGTGTGTTGTGTGTGATGTTGGTATCCGTGTTATGTTCCCCCTTTAGGACCAGGACCATCGAAAGCCGGATATCCCAATCGTCAAAGAGGAACGCTCGACGGATGTTGCCTTATCAGTCTGGACCATCGGTAGCCGGAAATCCAGATGTTGAAAAGGCAATGTAAGTGTGTGAATGGTGTTTTGTGTTTGCACAGTGCATAAGAGGTGTTTTGTGTGTTTATGTGTGTGTGTGTGTGTGTGTGTGTGTGTGTGTGTGTGGTGTATGTGTGTGTGTGTGTGTGTGTGTGTGTCTGCGTGAAGTGTATTTGAAATGTTAATTTGTGTTTATGTTTGCCCAGGTTACTAAAAGGTTGGATTGAATTATAATTTTGTACATGTTTGAACTTATACTATTACATAAATAAAAATTAGGTTCTTTCAGAGGAAAGGATTTGTTTGCTGTATTGTTTGCCTCGGGTATGTGTAAGTTCTTAAAATTTAGCGTTAGTTAAAAAGAGAAGAAATTCCCTATTCTACTACTTAAAATTAACTTATACTACTACTTAAAGTTAACTTATACTACTACTGTTGGTTATTATTTGTTAGAGACAGGGTTGCTAATATGTAGAAGCATGCAAATTCTACATATTAGGGGGTTGGATCGTTTCAATGTCGGGTTGATGGTTTGATCTTGTTGCTTCTGGTCGTCAAGAGCAGAGCTCTTGGAATTCCAGGAGATCGGTCTCCGGTCTCCGGGGCAGAGCCTCGGTTCGAGAAGAGGTGGTACTTTTATGTCTCTGTCCGGGTAGTTTTGTTTGTGTCTTTTATCCGACAAGATAACGTTGGTGAATGAGTGCCGTGGTTTTTTGTGTGAATGCATTTAAGTGTGGAAAAAGGTTTTCGTTCCAAATCATCTGGTGTAGGGTCTTGTTTAATAATGTTTGTCTATGTGCGTAGAGGTACGGTTGTAAGTCATTACACTCGAATACTATATGTTCCGGTGTACCTATTTCTCCGCACGTGCATATGTTGTTGTCAACTAAGTTCATGCGTCTTCTGTATGTTGGATAGGGTCCGTGGCCAGTTAGGTAATGAATAAATCCCCGACTGGGCACCAGGTATTTGGATTTTAAGCGGTCTTTAATATTTGGGATCATTGCGTATACCCTTCTACCGGTTGTGCTTTGATCCCATCTTGTCTGCCATTCTGCAAGTATGAAGTTCTTTATTTCCGTCTTTGTCGTGGGCAGTTGGTTTGTGTTTAAGATGCGTTGTAGTTGTTGATTGTCATTGTGGGTAAGATTGTACATTGCAGCTCGCTGTTTCACTACTAGGTCCAAGGGCATAGTTCCCACCAGTACATGAAGTGCATCATGTGCGGTAGTCCCATAAGCCCCCGTCAGTCGCAGTAAAACACTTCGTTGTGTGCTGTTAATTTTTTGTCTAGGTTTGATTGTGTTAAGGCGATGTCCCCACGCGCTCGCAGCGTATGATACCATAGCACCGAGCACACTGTTGAGATATAGCCTTACGCAATTAAGAGGTATCTTATAAGTCCTTTGGGCCAGCGTTGCAATGTTCTGCATTGCAGAAGTTGCACTTGCACAGACGGTGTTTATATGTGCAGAGTAATTCTGTTTTTCGTCTAATGTTAAGCCCAGATATTTTGTGTTTTGTGTTCTACTTATATTTACACCGTCTAGTTTGATGGGGGTCCCTTGCCAGGGCTCCTTTCATCACAAGGTATGTAGTTTTTTGTGGTGTTATGGTCATTTTGTTGGTTTTGCACCAAGTTTGTGTATGGGTAAGAGCGATGTTAGCTTTACGTTCGATTTCCCTTCTGGAATTGCCTTCAACCACCTGCAAGATGTCGTCGGCGTATGCAATCGTCGACAACACTTCGTCGACGGTGTCCAGCTTTTCCATGAGTTCATCCATTACAATATTCCAAAATAGGGACCCGCATATGGACCCCTGCGGGCAACCTTTATTTATATGTTCAGTAATGCTCTCCGTGCCTTGTAGGGTTACATACCTGTCCCTGCAGTAACTTCTGAAAGAGTGGTATAGTTGTGATGGACAGTTTATGGTCGTAAGTCTTGTAAAAAGTGAAGGCCACCAAAGATTATTAAATGCGCCTTCTATGTCCACTAATATTAATAGGACGTATTTTTTGTGTGATTGCTTGATGGTTTGTATTGCTTGGTTTATGGCGTCCTCGGTCGACTTGTTTTCTGTAAAGCCGTATTGTCTTGGATGTACTCCTGTGATTTGTCTGTGGTCCTGCATTCGTTTACATAATAGTTTTTCATACATTTTTTCTAGTGTGTTCAAAAGGCATATGGGTCGGTAAGAGCCCGGTTGTTTGAGGTTTTTACCTTTCCCTTTAGGGATAATTACGACATTCGCCTGTTTCCAGATGTTCGGAAAAACAGCTTGTCGTATGCATTCATTGTACAGTGCTGTTAGCGTCGGTGTTAATTTATCTTGTAGCGCTATGCCAATCTCTGCAAGAATTCCGTCCGGATAAATGTATTGAATATACAGATCCTTGAAACGGCTCTTAATGGGCAATAAAGCGGGGAATCGTTTATTGTAAGAAATATGGGCGTAGCTTATCCAGCCACCTACACGAAGTACTTCATTTAAAAGAAAGAAGGAAAATTTTTGGAACCTTTTAACAAATGGGGTCCCAGATTGAAGGACCCTGATTCAACCGTAAAAGATGCATGTTGGGTATGTTTAAGAAGGCATTCCAAAGCAAGCTTGAACTCATGAGCGGATACAGATTCAATACGCTTAGTTAAACAATGCCTGACATTATTAATAAAGCGAAAGAAAAGAAGACTGCATTTTTAGTAGGGCATCCAATACATTACAGGACAAAGTAGTAGTGAGTCACTTAGTACCTGTTGCGGTTCTAGAGAACAAGAACGTGGAACATGATTTATTTCTTAAAAATGTACTAAAATGGATAAAGCCGACCACCATAACGAATATTGGAGCAACTCGGTGGGTAACAAACCACGTGACCCAACGTCAGAGGGATTATCGTTAAAGGGGACGTGAAGCCACATGGCGTTAGAAGCTTTATCTTGGATATAGGCTACTCTATTGGCCACGAAAGTCTTCCATCGTTGGAGCGGAGCGGAAATCCATGAATGTACAACCATCGAATCGGACCAACAGTATATTCTATTAAAGGTGAGATGAAAAGAAAACACCCCCTGTATGTTTGTTGTGGTTTGTTTAGCATTCTTCTTAATCTTCTTTGGGAATTAAACCACTCATAGTTTTTAAAATCATCTTTATTTACGTTTCGATCCATGACCTAGGATCGTTGTCAAAATAATAAAAATTTCAAGTTTGACATTTATGACATAAATTGAAAGTGACTTTGATTTATTGATGTTCGAAATATTTGGTTTGAGTACACTAGGCTAAAATTTTTAAAGTTTAAAAGAATAATTGCCTTCAATTTGTGTTGCGGCCTGGAACCGACTTTTTCAGGTAGCCAATACGCTTAACGTGAAATCAGCTGATTATTTTTTATTGGTGAATTTTATATAAATTCAGAAACTTGAGAATTGGAAAACATTTTTTAGCATGTTTCTATTTATACAATTGAGAGGATGGTTATTTAAGAAGTGTGTGATTGCGTTACCGTAAGGCTTAAGCAGTCGTTTCTTTTTTTTTTGGAGGGGGAAATTCATTATGATTTAGGCTACCTCTTTGGTAGATTTTAACATGATTTTGAGGCGACCCTATGGCGGGTTTACATTTGTCAGATATCAATGTTGTTCTATGAAGATTGTATATGGTTCTGAGGCGACCCTAAGACGGGTTTACACTTGTCAGATTTTAAACTTTAAAAATTTTTACGTAGTGTACTCAAACCAAATATTTCGAACATCAATAAATCAAAGTCACCTTCAATTTATGTCATAAATGTCAAACTTGAAGTTTTTATTATTTTGACAACGTAAATAAAGATGATTTTAAAAACTATGAGTGGTTTAATTCCCAAAGAAGATTAAGAAGAGAAGAAAACACATTCAGAACAAAATCTAGTAATTTAGCAGATAAGGTAACGGCTAGCAATTCTAACCTTGCCAGGGAAAGGGGTGGCAATAAAGCCACTTTAGATTTCGCACATATCAAGCGAACGATAGGTTCTTTAAAACCATTAAGTAAATGAAAATAAACGACGGCACAGTAACCGCGTTTTGAAGCGTCGCCAAAACAATGTACCTCACACGAATCGTAGTGAGAAGGGACTAGAAGGCGCGGTAAGAAAAAATTTGCAAGAAGAAAAAGGCTTTCAACATATTTTTCCCATAAACGACACAACTCCGGTGCTGAACGGCATCTCAATCTAGTTTGAGAGTCCAAAGACGTTGGAGGAAATGTTTTATTGAAAAGAAAAGGGGGGGGGAAGCATTCCTAACGGATCAAAAATGCGGGCTAGATTCGAAAGAATATTACGTTTTGTACAAGGAGTATGTATAGGGTTGACCACGAAAAGGAAATTATCTGAAGAGTTCCACTGAAACCCACAACTTTCACGGTAGGATCAGAAGGATTCTCAAAGCAATGCGGTTGCAAACACCGATGAGAGGCGAAAATGCCGTTAAGCAAATTGGAAAAATTACTAGACCACTTGTGCAGATCGAAATCACCCCGTTACAAGCTTCTCTGTTAAATCCAAGGCGGATTGAAAAGTATCTCGACCTGTCACTACGTCATCAATATAGGTATGATGACGAAAAGCGAAAGCATTGGTAAGTTGCAAAAGAGTATGTATGGCAAGAAATGGAGCGCAGTTGACCCAATAAGAAACGGTATTAAGATGAAAATCTGAATAGGATTATCTGGAGAGAAACGCCACACAATCCGTTGATAATTACGCTGATCGTTGCAATAAGAATTTGCCAATACATTTTACGAATATCAGCAGTGAGGACGTAACGATGCAGACGAAATTGTAGTAACAGTGTAGTGAGGTATCTCTGCAATTTGGGACCAATTAATAAATGATCATTCAGTGAACCACCGAAAATACATTGAGCGGAGGCATTAAAAACCACGCGAAGTTTAGTGATAACACTGTGAGATTTTATAACACAAGGATGAGGTATATAATAAGAATGATCAAAGTGACCCTTATTAGTGATAGGCTGCATGGGTTGAAGATCGATGTATTCTCGAAGAAAATCCTTATATTGTTGATATACAAGGGGCAGTTTGAGAACGCGTCGTTCTAAGGAAAGAAATCTTTGTACTGCTAAATCGCGGCTTCCGGTAAACGTGAGAGCAGCATCTTTAAAGGGCAAAAAAACTACATAACGGCCCTGATCTGTCCGCGTATGAGTTTCCTTGAAAATAATTTCAGCTTCCTCTTCCGCTACTGAAAAGATTTCGGGGTCGGGAAGTGATTCGACCTCCCATAATTTGGAAACAACTTTTTCCAGGGAGGGTACTTGGTTCGTAGAACAAAGTAAAGCGGTAATCTGCAGGGGCTTGACTAGGGAATCGATCCCATTAAAATATATCCGAAAACAGTATTCATGCCTATGGGTGAAGGATGTTCAAGAGGAACACGATCATTTATTAGAATTTGTGGAAATACATCGGCCCCTAGTAATAAATTTACAGGACCGGGTTTTGAAAACTGTGAGTCGGCTAACTGAGTGTTATGTAATGGCGGTAACTGGTTGACGTCGACGCAAGTAGTAGGCAGGTTTTCACAAATCTTAGGTAGGACTATTGCGTCAATGTTAAAAAAAGAATTCATTTTGTTCACTGGGTTAATACACACAGAAACAGCGCCGTGAGTAGCCACGGTCTGCATAGAGCCAATCCCGTTAAGGGTAAGAGGTAACGGTGTAGGTTTTAAACCTAAGCGTTTAACACATTGTTGAGTAATAAATGAAGTCATGCTACCGGTATCTAACAAGCAGTGAAACTTTTGAAATTTACCGAAACGATCCCAAAGTTCAATTTGCGCAGTAGACAATAAAACCACACTTTTTTTGGGGATTCGTGTTAAATAATACAACATTGGAATTATTAGAAGCAGAGGAGAAACGACTTACTAGTGGAAATTTGCAGGTACCCAAAATGGGGAACAGATGGCTTGCAAATATCTTGTGCGGTGTTATCAGACGAGGCGGTATAAACTTTAGTAGAAACACTACTTTTTAAAAGCGATTCTAATGGTAAATTAAAGTGTAAGGAGGTATGATGCCGCTGGCGACAAGTGCGACAAGACAATCGATTTACACTTGGAAAGAGTATGCGAACTGCTTAGACAGTTAATGCAAAGTTTGCGTTCTTTTACAAAATTATAGCGGTCGTTAGGGATTAATTCTAATAAGACCAGGCATTTATATAGCGGATCGTCAACTTTGTAATACGTGCATTTAGCAACACGATTGGTAGTGCGGACTAACATTGAGACACTGGTACAAGAACCTGGTCGGCTCTGCGCGTGAACAATTTTGTTCATGTCTGATTTGTGATTTAAAGATAAGTTGCTCAGAGATTTACATGTTTTGTCTAGAAATGTAATGATTTTAGTATAAGTAGGAATGGTGGCGGTATCGTGCTGCAACTTAAAACTTCGAGCTGTGTGTTCGTCCAGTTGATTTAAGAACATCCGAAATAAAATAAAACTCCATTCTTCTACCGTAAAAATCAAACTTTTTTAAGGTTTCCAAATTATCGATAAAAACGTGGGCTAGTTTTTGTAAACCAGAAGAGTTATCGGAGTGCAGTTTGGGTAGATTGTCCAAATTTACCCAATACGCACTCGTAATTCGGCGAATACTTTCAAATTTACTGCGCAGTATTGTACGCGAGTGCATAATGACCTTCAGTTAAATCAAAATTATTAATGGCAAGTAAAGCCGGATCTTGCAGAAGTGATTTTGAAAACGTGAATTTATCTATTGGCGATAATTCCGGCTTAGTATGTATGAGGGAGTCCTATAAATCAATGAATCCTCTGAACATGGAGAAATCACCCCCAAAGGAGGGGACCTGCAACGAAGGTAAATTTATTTTTAATTTTGGGTGTGCGACAGAAACAACAGTGCTAGGTTCTGGCGGTTTAGATTTAAAAAGTTTAATTTTGATTGACTTGATTAAATAAAAGAAACTATCAAACGCTTTTCTGATTTTATCTTCAAACTCAAACAAATCTTCCGCGTTTTTATCCGTGGCGATCAAGGAGATAATGTGATTGTGACTTTGATAGAAGGCTTCTTCTAATTTAATCATATGCTCAAGATGCGTTTTAAATAAATTATGATATTCAACATTAGAAACGTCCGATTGCGCGATTTCTTGTATCTCTTGTAAACTTTGAATCTGCGTGTATCGTAAAAATTTCAACTTTTTAAGTTTCTCTGCCATTTTAAATAATAACTAAAGCACAAATTTTCTTAAAAATTTGATAGATAATGAACTTTGTATCCAACACGATAACTAATGAGAATGAATGCAAATCAAGTAATATAACATTTGTATTATCAATACAATATGTTTGATAACACAAACTTGACCTCAGGTAAATGATTAATAATCATGTTATAAATTATAGTGCTTATATCTGCTACTGGTATATCCAACTCGGCAGGATCAAAATTTAATGTTGAGTACATAAAAAGGATACTCAGGAGAGAAAGCGGGTGTATCACCAAACAGATATTAAACAAATGCGGCCTTCAATATTTTTACCTGATGTCCAGTTAGAGCGATGAAGATTCTTTGATCCAGAACACTTCTTACTGCACTCGTAAAATTAATTAAAGCGGTGAGGTGGTCCGCTACGTGAACTGACCTCCGAAACAGAAACTTATTGTTCTAGTAATGACAATGGACTGTGCTAGGCCGCGCAGTCGCCCAACATAAGGCAAATAAGATAGAACATTGAAGGTGAAAACGCGACCGCGTTAATCAAATAAATTTAAATAACAGAGCAGATATTACCATTAACAAAATAAACTTAAATATTATATGAAACTAAATGAATATACAAGGTCGGACGGAACACTTAATATATGGTTTATTTTGTTCGACTTCACAGAAAATTATGTTCCAAACATAGTTGCTTGCTTATAATTACAGCCTTGTAAAATCGTGTAGGTACAAGCATTGTTTGAAGAGTACAAAATGTTGTATAGACTTCGGTTAAAAACTAATTTTGCAGTATTAGAAAAATAACAAATATGTGCTGAACAATAATAAAAGCATTAAGGCAATAGAAACTTCTATTCAATAGACTTCACGAACAATCCCAGGTTGTACTACAATACAATACAATTAGCCCCAACTATCCAGAAGTGTTACTCCCTAAGTACACACAATTTCAAGTTAAGATAATAGTCATCGCTTGTATTTTAACGACATTCCTATCTGCGTAGTTTTAATATTTGTGTAGCTTTTCAGACTCGTTTACAGCTTAACAAGTAACGCATAACAGTGCTAAGAATATAATAGTTACATACGTGTGTTTAATGAGCTGTAATAGCAACAAACTGGCCACTCGCTCTATTCTTTACGAATCGCCAGGACATATTAAAATTAACATCTGCTTCCTATTACGTTTCAGTACTAAAGGTATTTTAAATTTTGGAAGCAACGATTTTATGTATGCTACAATAACTTTATGCTTATTTAAAGAACTAGTCATTATTTGAATTACTAAAGCTTTTTTTATTTAAAAATAGTTACGGAAGACATAACGATCATAGAATATTTGGCACATTTTTAAAAAACCGTATATGTTTCACGTGTTAAAAGAAATGTTTAATAAGTACATTTCTGAAAATTGCATACTCCCAATATTCTTTTTACGTGATACAGCGCATAGTATATATAATATTTAACCACTCTCCAGATTAACAAATATTGTATATACAAAAATTCCTACACATTAAATGACCGCCAGTATGAAACAATACTTGCTTAGACTTAGACTTGCTTAGACCTTCGTTCGAGCAAGACGTGCTTTCGAGCTCTTCGCGTTTAGATTTATAATTATTTATTTATTTAATTTAAATCATATTAAATTAAATATCAGTTTATAACTTTAAAGTAATTATTTAGTATATCTACCAACAATAATTGTGAGAAGTTCTAGTGCATTAATTCGTTATCCCTAAAAATGTGGGTAACAATCATCTAAATTTATTAACAATATTGAACTTTTGGAAGTTTTCGGCGGTCAAGTGCCTGGAAAACAACAGTTCAAATCAACATTAAACCCTGAAAAAATCTGAAGAGGGTTAGAACCCTATTGAATATCAACACGTGGCCAGGTTTGGTCACCTAATTATTATATTCAATACAACAGCTTTGTAAATATATCAGACAGCTGCAAACAAACTTCTAGATAAACAAGCACTATTATCAGCACGTGCTGATAAATTCTCAGAATTCCTACACTAACAAGTGCCAATGGCTGATAAAAGTAAGCAAGAGGCACCAAGGACAACTCCAACGACTAGTTCTACTGCTTTTACATATCCACCGCCCCCAGCATCAGCAGACTCGCTTATGCCCTTCCAGAAGTCGTCCAGGATGTCCCATTCACCACGGCCACCACGATCCAGGGCCTCGTTAGTTAGTTCTGTCCTTTCCGACACCCAAAAATCCAAGAGAGCAAGAGATGATGATGTCATAGCTTCAACAATCAACTTAGAAAACATAACAGCTATTAAGAAAGACCTAACCGAATATGTTTTCAGGGACGGCACTAAAATCAACCGGAGTAGCGCTCACTACATCTTCCAAAGAATGGAAGATATCGCTTTAATAGCCTCTGCCGCCTCTCAGGACTGCGAAATATATAAAGCCAAACTCCACCAGCTAGACAAGAATTTCTAAATTACGTACCGATTATGGCTATTAATCCCACCACGCAAGTTCTTATGCCCAATCATAATCCCCACATAACACCTTCCTACATATCAGTCATTCAAGCCAACCTTCAACACTCCCGCTCCGCAACACTTGAACTTGCCCATCTCCTCACCGAACGAAAAATATCCTTAGCTGTCCTACAAGAACCTTACTTTAAAAATAACAAAATTCCCAACCTTCCACCGTATACTAGATCTCTTATCCACCCACATCCACTAGACCCTATCCTAACAGCAGCCATTATTATTAACAACTCCCAAATAAATGCATCTCTTATCCTCTCCCACTCTACTCCACAAGTACTGACCGCTGAACTACACTGGAAGACTGGTACCATCTACATTATTTCGGCTTACTTTTAATACAACAAAAACATTCAGACATACTTACAACAACTGGACAACACTTTACAAACCCTTACACACAAACCGACACTTATATGTGCAGACGCCAACGCACGTTCTACGTTATGGTACAATGACACCACTGACGACAAAGGTACCCTCCTTGAAGATTTCATCCTCCAACACAACTTATCTATCCTAAACACTCCATCAAACACACCAACCTGGGAATCCTTAAACCACAGTTCTAATATTGACGTCACCCTTGCCACACTATCAGCCCGTAACCTAATTGACCCCTGGAATATATCTCATATTGTAACCTCTAGTGACCACAATCCAATAACATTCAACATCCTCCCCAATCTCCCATCACGCCAATTTCACAAATCGTCATTCTATAATACAAATAAAGCAGACTGACCCCGCTTCCTGAAATCCTTGAGAAACCACATTTCTAACCCCCAACCTGCTATATCACAAAGTTCCAATCCAACTTTACTCGCTAACTCCATTGTCCAAAATATACACCGTGCCGCATCCACTACCATCCCAACAAGATACCACAATACTCGCACGACACTCTGGTGGAGTCCTACATTACAAGACACAAGACGAAGCCTAAACACCCTACGACACAAAATACAACGACTTCATAAACTAACAGTTACAAATGACCATTTAACACTACTAAGTACACAATGCCGACAACTACGATCAAACTTTAAAAGATCTATCTACGAGGCTAAGAAGAACCATCTCCAGAACATCGTTGACCACCCCAATGCCGATCCCTGGAAAACTTATCGCAGGTTAGTAAAATCCCCGCCGAATCAAATCCTAACTACGCCCACATCACTTCAAAACCCCACCATCCAAAATACTTTATCCCTCCTACTAAAATCTGTAATCCCTCCTACTTCCATAGATATTCCTTTCTTTCAGCAAGACCAAATTATCTCTAATTGCAAAACCCACCTAACACACCCCCAGATGATATTCTTGACACCAACTTACTTGATTCTATTGTTTCCAAATTAAATACACACAAATCTCCAGGTCCAGACAATATCACAAACATCATCATTCAAAAATCATGGCCAGTAATCCGTCAATCCATGATCCAACTATTCCAAAAATGCCTAACCACCGGTATTTTTCCTGACACCTTTAAACATGCTAATATTACCCTACTACTGAAACCTGCAACACCTCCTGAAGACCCACGTTCCTACCGTCCAATTGCCCTTCTTTCATCCATCGGTAAACTCCTTGAAAAACTGATCCTACAAAAACTCCAATTACACATCCAAAATTTCTCCCTGATTTCCCACAACCAACACGGTTTCCGCCAAGGACACAGCGCAGAACAAACAATCTTTTCCTTAATTACCAAAGTCCAATCATCACAATCCAAATACGTCATAGCAATCTTCCTCGATTTCCAATCCGCCTTTGATCTCCTCTGGTGGCCCAATGTCCTTAACCAACTCAAAATACTGAATTCCCCCTCCAATATATATAAAATTATCCAATCATATTTATCTTCCCGAACAGCAAGCCTCCGTACAAACTACTTTTTCTCTACCATGTCCCTAACACAAGGCTGTCCTCAAGGATCCATTTTTTTACCTACCCTTTGGAACCTATCCATCAACCCTCTCCTTGACCTTAACATTCCAAACACAGATACCCTCGTCTACGCAGATGACCTCACGTTCCTTATTCACGGTAACTCTAACTACAATCTACTGAAAATATCCTAATCCAACATATCGAACAATGGTCAATCCTAAATAAGCAACCCATTTCCCTTACTAAATCCAGAATGTTACTTTTAAAAGGCTTCTTTGACCTCTGCCGCAGTCCTACTATCCATATCCTAGGAACACCCTTAACCTTCTCTGAATCCGTCTTCTACCTCGGTATCCATTTAGAAACCCGCTTGAAGATGCACACTCACCTCAAAAAAATCCGCTACAAAACCAAGTTAATCCTGCACAACATTCAGCAATCCCTACCTAAATCAATCCAACTAGCCCCACCTACAAGAAAACTAATCCTAAACATCATCATCTCCATTGTCCGCTACGCTGTTGGCTCTTGGTATCCCCTCACAACACCACATTACCGCAGAATCCTAAACCCAATCATACGTCCTTATCTGTTATACGTCTCTCGAGCCTTTCGAACCACCTCCACTGCCTCTCTATATACAATATTAAAAATCCCCCCCCTTAGAAATCCAACTACATCACTTCGTGCAAACCCGTAATCTGAAATTCCGTCATCCAATTCACCGCCATAATGAAACACTATCTCCTGATATTTACCGCACAATCCTTACCACCGACCTTAAGTCCCGCATTTACAATTCCCTCCTTCACTTCTGGCAAGAATCATGGTCCTACTCCGATACCGGCAGATACACCCACCAAATATTTCCTACCATTACTGACATCCTCAATCACATAAAAAACTCCAGCCGTACAACAATCCAATTCCTAACTGGTCATGGAAAATTCCGATCTAAATTACATGCCTTTCACCTAATACCCTCTCCACTATGCCCATGCAATCCTGATTCCTCCGAAACCCCAGAACATCTACTATACCACTGCCCCGCTCTTATTCCCATCCGAAATACCTTCAAACAAATCATTCAACTCGACATATTTTCCCCACTACCTGATTTCAAATTCCTAATCACTAACTTTCCCCTTTCTTTACACGCCTTCCTACAAGAAATCCTAGACACTAAACCTCCTATACCCTCATCTTAACCCCTCTAACCTGCGATTAAACATGGATAGAAGTTGATACTGCATCGGACCTCAAGAAGCCCCCTCTCCCTGCCCTGGATCAAGTTTCTGACGTCACCTGAAGGAAAAGCGAGTCTGAGGAGAACACCATCTAAAACGGAACGAATTTTTATTTATTTTGTTTTTCTGATTGCTTATTTTCTTTTTTCTACTAACTTAGAATGTTCAAACTAGGATGGGCCAATGGCCTAGGTATAGTTTACAATAAAGCTTATTCATACAGACATGAAACAATACTCTTACTTTTTGTTCTTGTTTGTAGGGTATCGCTGGAATAAATTTTTGAAATAGCAGTCGTTCAAGTTAAAATGGCGTACCTCTGTTCTTAAAGCTTTGCATAAGCAATATGTTTTACATAAGAATGTAAAACAGGTTTATACAAATATGAACATACGCTGAAAGTATCAAATGACTACATTTTCAAATTTCTAGATTGTGATTACTATTAATTAAGGTACACGTGTATATCATTGAATGTAACAAAAACCATATTTAAATTCTAAATGGCTATCAAAACGAGTGTTTAAAAATGTCAATTATACCCTATTCACGATAAATATGGGATGAAGTCGTAACCAATAATAAAATGTTAGTAATTGTATAACGTGGACGTAACTATGAACGCAGCTTTAATGATATTACAATTTAGTATTTTAAAGTTGCAGTTTTGTGCGGTGTTGTAATATTCTCTGCTTCTGTATCCTTAGACGCAAATTTTGGTTACAGTGAAATTTTAAGACAATGCTTTTATTACTTGAAAAACCTTACTTCTGCATCTTGAGTTGTATTGGCCACCACATTTCACTACCATATAGAAAGAAGGTATTTTAAAATAACCTTACAATTTAAAATAGGCCAAGTTTTAATAATTATTTAATAATAAACAAAAACTATACAAGTCTAACTATTAAATAGGCATAGAATAAGTCAACCATGACAACACAGCATTTATTTGTATTGTGACGTCATCCCATATTTATCATGAATAGGGTATACATCGTAAGATACAAAAGGAGTGAAAAAGCAGAGCAGTAACATGTAGTGGCTGTATTAGTTACACATTTATAGTAACTACAATATTTTAAGCAAAATCGACGCACAAATAAAAACTTACTTTCATTTAGATGAGTTGAGCTAGATATCTCTATCATCATGCAAATTGTATTGTTTTAAGCCAAAAATAAATATGAATTTATTAATATTTCCGAGTGTCAAAAAGTTAATTGCCGCACTTTTAAGTCATAAAGATGTTACCATTTTTATAAGAAGATTCCCCATGGGTGACTTATCGACCAACAAGCAGAAACTCTAAAAGCCGCTGGACAAGCAGTAACAGAACGTCTCTTCCAACTTGTAAGCTATATGTATGAGACAGGCGAGATACCCAAAGATTTCAAACGTAGCATCATAGTAACTATACCAAAAAAGAAAGGCGCGGATAGATGTGAAAATTTTCGAACAATAAGTTTGACAGCACACGTGTCAAAAATATTAACTAGAATTGTGCAAAGACGAATGGAAAAACGAGCTGAAGAAATACTAGGAGAAGACCAATTTGGGTTTAGGCGAAACAGGGGAACACGGGAGGCTATTTTAGCTCTGAGAGTGATAATGGAGAAAACAATAGAAAAAGGGGAAAGCATGTATATAGGATTTGTAGATCTGGAAAAAGCATTCGACAATGTAAATTGGAAAAAAATGTTTGAAATACTCAAAAAGATTGGAATGAGTTATAAGGGATAGACGAATAGTACATAGCTTATACAAAGAGCAAACAGCAGTAATAGAATTAGAGCAGGAACGTAGAGAAGTAAACATTAGGAAAGGGGTGAGACAGGGATGTGCCCTATCCCCATTGATTTTTAACTTGTACATAGAAGAGGCAATGAATACTGTCAAATGCAGGAAGACATTTGGAATTACTATGCAGGGACAAAAAATTGATATGCTTAGATTTGCAGATGATATAGCGGTATTAGCGTCTAGCAAGGAAGAGTTAGAAGCTGCTCTTAATGAAATGGAAACGGTTCTAACAGAGACATACGGTATGAAAATTAACAAAACTAAAACTAAAGTTCTAGTTTGCAAAGGTGGGGAAAATAAATCAAAAACAAGAATACAAGTATTTAACACGAACTTACAAGAGGTTAAGGATTTCTGCTACCTAGGAAGACAAATAACGCAAGATGGGAAAAGCACAAAAGATATAAAACAAAGATTAGCACAAGGTCGTGCTACATTTAACAAGAAAAAGCAACTACTGTGCTCAAAGACAACAAACATAGAAACAAAGAAAAGATTGCTTAAAACATATGTGTGGAGCACAGCACTGTATGGCTGTGAAGCCTGGACAGTAGGAAAAGCGGACAAGAAAAAGGTAGAAGCATTTGAAATGTGGTGCTACAGGCGTATGATGAAGATATCATGGACAGACAAAGTTAAGAACGAGGAGGTACTAAAAATGGTAGGCGAAGAAAGAAATATGTGGAAAACGGTAAAAAATAGGAGAGATAGGATGATAGGCCACATACTACGGCATGAGGGAATAGTGCGGAATATATTAGAAGCAGAGATAGGAAAAAAGAGAAGAAGAGGCAGACCTAGATTAGACTACTGCATACAGACAGTAAAAGATGTAGGCTGTAGAGGTTTCAGGGAGATGTGTAGGCTAGCCCAGAATATAAATCAATGAAGGTACACATCCAACCAATCCCAAGATGGATAAACTAATGACGAAAAGATAACTGTGCTTAAACATTATGATTATTATAAGTAACTACAAGAATTGGTTGGGCAATATTCTCGAATAATGTTAAGTGTGTGAAAGGATTTACTGGAAAACCATTATTTTGGCAAATGTCTAAGTGTTGGGGGATCTTGGTAGCCACAGGTTGCTTAACCTCCTTCACTGAATCTCGGTAAAATAGGGTATAAAATTAGAAAACAATAGAAAGGAAACTAGCTGAATACACATGCTGTGTGAGAATTTCAGGGAACTATGTAGGCTAGCTCAGAATATAAATAAGTGCAGGTACGTGTCCAACCAGTTTTGAGACGGAAAACTTAATGACGAAAAAATAAGCGCAGATAAATCTGATGATTAGTATAAACAACTAGTTGTTGGTTGCGAAATACCTACAACTAATGTTGACTGTGCGAAAAGATAAATTGGAAAATATATTAAATCGCCAAATGGTTAAGTGCTGGGGGAACTTGGCAGCCACAGGCTGCTTACCTCCCTTCACAACCATTGAAGATCGGAGAAATAGGGCATATAACTGTAAAACAATAGAAAGTGATCGAACTGCATCTAACAAGAAAGAACAGCGCCTATGAGGAAAGACAACAAACATAGAGTAAGAAGAAAATTGTTGAAAGCATATGTGTGGGGCACAGCACAGTATGCCTATGAAATACGGGCAGTCTGAAACGCAGACAGAAAAACGGTAGCAGCCTTTTGAAATGCTGTGCTTCAGATGTATGAGGACAATAGCATGGACAGACAAAGATAATAACAAATAAGTTACAGAAATAGTAGGGGAACAAGGATATCTGAGGAAAAAGAGAAATAGTAGGGCGGAATACGTTCTAAGGCATTTTTGGGAAATAGTATGTGATATATTACAAGCAGAGACAGGAAAAAAGAGGTATATGTAGACCTAGATCAGACAGTTATAGATGCAAACTGTGCATATTTCAGGGAAATCTGTAGGTTAGTTCAGAATAGGGAACAATGATGGTACGCGTCTAACCAGTTCTAGGACTGAAGACCTAATGATGATGATGAATGTTTACTACTACATAAGTGAAACTCACGCTTTTAAGTAAAACAAATTTTGAATAATTACGCAATCACAAAACTACAAACTTATCCCTTGATTGAAACACCCGTGATTTCTTACTATAAAAATCAGTTAAAACAAATTTTTAATACATTTATGCAGATTTAGAAGACCGTAAAACGGATTGTAAAATACGTAATCTTAAAGCAGTATCAAATACTTTTTTTAAATGCTAAACGTTATTTGTAGCTTCAGACATAAAGCAAATGCAAATATCTAACGCAAAGTGTGAATATGGTACTTTCCTTTCAAAGAAGCTACTTTTCTAGATTGTTCGTAAAGTCGATTGTTCGAAACATAAATCATTTGTAAATAAGTAAATGACAGCTAATGATCTCTTATTATAATACAACGTGAATGAATACACACCATTTAGTGAGTTCGTAGAACGCGATAAGACAAGATTTTTAACAACCATAAATTATAATTGAGGGCGATAACTAGATATTACGAATACGTAGTTTTCATTCATTAATGAAAGATAATAAGATTTTTATTACGCGATAAATCTAAACTGGCCGCTAAATAAGATAACAAAGCCGCATAAAATAAATAAAATTACAGTTAATTATTACATCATACCCCGATAAAAGTGCAGAACATCCAGGAACGAAATGACATATGATATCCTTTTGAATAAGAACTACTGGTGAAACAATTAAATCAAGGCATTTCATTCACAGTTACTAGTCGATGAAGCTAATTGCCTGCCCAAATAAAAGTTATAATTTAAATTTTGGTGCAGTCACCTCGATATTTTAATATTTATTAAACATAAAGTACTTTCTGGAACTTATAAAGTAAACTTTCACGTGCAAAGGGTAAGATTGAAATATGAAAAACTTAAATGGAATATTGAAGTTTCATCAACATCATCATCACAATGCACCGCCAGTCGCCTACAAATCCATATGTATCTCTCCTTTATTAACAACACTTTGCAAGTGCTTCATGCTAACGATGATTTCTTACACATACAACTTTTTTCTTCTTCTCTTAGACTAGGTCCATCTGGCCATGATTATCAGTAGATAAACCCAGTCGACCTTCACCCTAACAAAATTAGAACGAAAGTGACAAACTTTTTCAAATGACAATTGCTTGCAAATTATTAGAATACAAACATTGATGAAGAGAGTGTGTGCGCGCGCGTGCGTGTGTGCGTGTGTGTGTGTGTGAAAGAGAGAGAGAGAGAGAGAGAGAGAGAGAGAGAGAAAGAAAGAGAGAGAGAGAGAGAGAATATCGAGAAAGAACTAACCTGCCAATGACGTTGAGATTTTATAGAAGCAAAAGAAAAGAATAAAAATATGTTCACATAACGAGGGAATTGAAAACTAAGAAGTGAAATAATCAGAAAGTTTAAGATGACAAAAAAAACATTATACAGAGAGTTGTGTAATAATAGAGAATCATTCAGTAAGGGAAGATAAATCTAACTCGGACAGAGATTAATCTTATAAACCTTATAACCTATAAATCTTATAAATTAATCTTATAAATATAACAGCAAATATCAACAAATGACTTGCAGAAATGGTAGTGTTGTAGTACTAAAAAATTAGACGCGGAAACATGTGAACAATATAGCGTGTTGTCTCATGCAATAAACATTTTAACAAAACTAAGTATTAGGAAAACAGTGATGAATTGAAGAGAAACTGTCGGATGATCAAATTGATTTTAGAATATTTAAAGACATTCGAGAAACCATACTAACTTTTTGAATATTTTCAAAACGAAACAAGCTGTAAAAAATCCATACACATGAGTTCCATAGATATAGGAGACTTTAAATAGGGTCGGCAAAAATACCTTATTCAGCATTTTGGAGGAAGCCGGTATAAGATAAAGAATGATATACAATTTATGTAAGCGACAAAGGACTTTTTAATTAGAATAGTTAACGAGGAGACTAGAAACTAAACTACAAAGAGGTGTTAGGTAGGAATGCGTTTTATCACCTGCAAAATTCAACTTATACAAGCAATAAACTGATTTAAACGGAACTGCAAGGTGCAAGGTACAAAGAGAAAGAATTCAAATGCTTACATACGCAAATAAAGTAATTTTATCAGTGAAGGTATGCGACTTACAAAAAGTATTTAATATTATAAACACCGTGCAAATTTAATGCTATCAAATAAATTAATAAAAGCAAACACTAAAATAATGAAATGTGATAAAAGGAAAAATGAAAACAAAATTAAAGTCGGGGCAGAAAATAATAGAGAAAGCAAAAAACCTCTGTAATTTTGGAAGCAGAATAGCCATAGTGTAATTATAAGTTAGATTTATAAATTAGGAGAATACAAGGAGAAATCCCATACAAAAGCTTAAGAAATTTTGTTAGTTAGGAAGCAAGATAACAAATAATAATTGTATTAAGAAAGATCAAAAAGAAAAAAAAAGCTATTGAATCAATTCAACAACTGCTTAAATTAAAAATAGGCAGCGATTAGAAAAAAGCTACCGAACACTTACGAATGACATGTAGTTCTTTATGGTTGCAGTACCTAAGCCTAAGTAAACAAGAAAAAATAAGCTTAGAATTTTTTTAAATATGGTGTTATAGGAAAATTGTGAGAATTAACTGGACGGAGAGTGTGACAATGGAACACTTTAAGACAAGAACAGGACGATCGAATACTACAGGGAAGTACACAAAGAGAGGGATACGGTTCATAGAGTACATTTTGCGATGTTGATGTTTGCTACAATTAATAATCGAAACTTTGACGTGGAAACAGTAAAAAAAATTAATACTAAACCAATCGTAGGTTCAATAACTTAATTTTGACGCTTTTTAAGTAGAGTAATATGAGATAAATACAACTAGTGTGCTGGATTCCGAGCAACATATACGCAAAGCGAAGGAGGTTTTGCAAGTTCTACTAAAATAACAAACAATTTGAAATTCAGATGTTACGACATTTGTTTTATATATCATTTACTTAACCTCACAATATCAAACGATGGTTTATTTTCGTATAGGTCCGTATATGATGGTGGCTCAAAAAGAGATGTTTTTTCTACTTTAGGAACAAGTTTGCATTGTCAACCTGCTTGCGCCTTAATCATATTTTCTTATGACATGACGATTTTTCTATTCTGGTAATATTATAACTATAAGCTTGGTCTTTCAGATGGAGGCGGCAGAAGGGGTTACTGCCCCGGACCTCGCAATACTGGGGGCCTCAACTTGGTAACTCAATATGTTCGACTAATCATAAGGCAGAAATTAGGAGTTGAAAGATTCTCTGCTTACCTCTTGTGTTGTACGGTGGCCATTTTATTACAAATCTTATACTAAACACAATAGCACGTGTAGTGTCGGGAATGTTGGCGCCAATAATAAATTTCAACACCTATTGTACTTGTTCGGGTAACCGCTGGTTGCAATACATCCAGCGTGGGCGCTGTTCGCTGTATAGGTTCAATAACGTATAAGCGGGAATTGTGGTATTGATATTGCCTCAGTATTATTCCGTTCGAAATTTAGTGTTTAGCAAAATTTTTAGACTATTATATGTTTTCCGTGAGTTATTTACATTTTTTAAAGTGCTTTTATTTTTATTTTATGATTTATATTGGGTGAGAGAGTCATCAACTTAATATACAGTATTCGTTATTATTGATACCTAGATTCAGTAAATGTAGTAAATTTTAACAATTTTCACCCACAATTCTTTTGAAACGTCATACAAAGTTAATTATCCTTTTTCAAATTGTATGACTACTAATTTCTAATGAAGACTGGAATTCATGTAGTTAATACAGATATTGTTAAATTTGACAAAATAACATGATTTAATAATAATTTTTATTTCGATGTAATTGACGTGACGTACATGTTTGATTTTTAAAATCTCTGATATTCAGAATAAATCATATGACTCCACCACTCCCAGCATTTGTCCACGTTTCATTTTTATTTGATTATCAATTGTAAAAATTTTTATAGGGTGTTTAAGATAAAGAAACGTTTCGAAAGTGGCGCAAGCAAGAGGCAGAGGAAAGAAATGAAAGAATCTGCTATGAAAAATTGACCTCAATATCGAGTTCCTTTCGTAATGAAGCAACTACCGAAAAAGCAGAAGCATTATTTGAAGAAGAAAACAACAGCCGTAGTAGTCATGTGATTGTGCCAGGTGATCCAAACAATGAAATAGAAACAGAAGTGGAAAATACCAACAAAATTAAAGTAGAAGATAGAGAAGACGTAATAAATGAAGTTATTAATATCGCTAGAGTAGAAACGGGGTTACAATATTCATTTAATGATAGTGAAACAGATTTACAATATACAAATATTTATCAGAAAAATTATGAAAAAGTAATTCCAGAAACAGATTTGAATAGTGACACTTTACTTGTTTCGGATATTGGAATACTTGACAAAAATAATCCCGATCAATTAAGATCATTCTTGAAAACTAAACGGTTTGAAATACCTCAAAGCATTTCCATATAGTTTACTCTTAAATAATCTTCCAAATGGCGAAATTTGTAATAAAGATTAGCTTTATTGAAATGTCAAAAATCAATCAATTTATTGTAGACCATGTTATATTCTGAATAAAAAAACACTTCCGTCTTTATATTTGACAGATATACTAGGGTACAGCATTCAAATTGGCTGGAAAAAGTTATATGAACGCATACCATCTCACGAAAATTCTCCTAAACATCAAGAGAATTATATTTTATGGAAAAATTCACATATAAGAGCTATAACCGATCGAGGAATAGAAAATTTACATCTAAATGAAATTAATGACCAAATAAATCATTGGAAGAAGCTGCTGGATCGGTATATAAATATAATATTTTTTCTCTCTGAAAGAGGTCTACCATTCTGTGGATCTGATGCACGCATCTCATCCGAACAAGGGCGTATTTTTGTGAAAAATGTTCGCCTAACATTTTTCAAGCGGACCGTGTCAGGATTTGAACCCGGGACCTTGGACGTAGTAGTCACACGCATACCAACTACGCCACGGAGCCGCCAGTTTTTAAGCACCACCGGATTTTCTTAAAGCCAACCGCAATATATCAGAAAACGAAAAAGGAAAAGTAGTCTCTCATTACTCGACTACCTCAATATTGAGCGCACAGTTGCTTTTTGCCGCAATTCCCGCTAACAACTCATTTTATTGAAAAGCAACCGGCTTTTCTTAACCTAAAATACTAGTTTTCAAAACATTTGTTTATAGAAACGTTTAATATATAGAGCATTCCACGCAATATATTTATAGCTGAAAATGAGGTCCGCACAACATGGCACAGTGCCATGGGTTGCCTGGTCCCCGTTCTATAATACGGCGACTAACAAAAAAGAAAAGGTAGATAAATATGGGAAAAGGTATTAGAAGAATGAGGCTGAAGTTAATTTGAGGTCATAGTAGCTTCCGAGACGAAGAGAGAGAAGAAGAAGGACTTGCCTTGAGCAAAAGATGGTAGACAAGGTGGATAGAAAAACGTTACTTAAGTCGCCAAAATGGAGTCTGTAACACGGAGTGAGGAGATCCACTCTTATGTGACAAGCTGTAGTCTTTGGGGCTTAAGACAGACCCATCGGAGAAAAGAGCGAAATAGGAGACAGCGGAACATAAAAAAGTTAAGTTTTCGGACAACCGCCCTATAGGACAGACAGAGAGAGGAATGTCAATAAATAAAAGAACAAGAACTCAGTACTCGCTTTCCTAGCAAAAGAAACAAAAGATAGCCACGCCCTACTATTCTCAAAAATAGACATACACCCAAAAACATCAAATATCGATAAGGGAAAGATATATACTGTAAATACACACCACTATAATCAAAAAAGACATATATGAAAAAGACAATATCTCACTCATAAGTTAGACAACAAAAAATGAAATTTCTAGATCACGGTTAAAGGATAAAGGAAAGAGGAAATGGAATAGGATTATGAGTGGAATCTCCATAAAGAAAACACAAAAATAGAAATTTCCTGCCTTTGCAATTGCGAATATGGACTTTTCAGCATAGGCTGGTTGTCGACCGCCATGTTTTACCCTATTTGAAAAGCATCAACTCAATATCGGCTACGCCAAATCCTACAAATTTATTGTGCTATTCATGCCAAATGTATATCAATTATAAATAGAGGGCGGATGAGGTGTAGAAAATTGGTAACATAAAAAGTATTAGAAAAATGAGTGAAGATCTTTTATATATCTAAAAAGCCGAAAAATTAAAAAATTAAGGTATATTGTACAAATGAAAAATCAAAGTCATAAGAACGAAAAAATTTAAAAGCAAATTATGAAGAGAAAAAATAAATTTACAGAAACTAAGTGCTATAGCCTCTTAAATATGAAAAGTAGAAAAGTTTTTCAATATAAAATAAAGAGAAAAACAAGAAAAGGGAAAGACAACAAACAGTTGAGGTACAAAATATTTTATAATAGAAGATATATTTAATGAGTGGTTAAAAAGATATTAATTATTGTAAAAGAGTGTTGTCGATAAAACGTTTTAGATCTTTTGTATGTCACTTTATTGTGGTTTATCATCAAGAACTAAAGTTCATAGATAAATGTATTGAAAAAGTCTCGTTTTACATAAAACAAATTTTAGAGTAATTTTCAGAAGAACAGGTTGGTTCAAGTCAAACTTCATTCGTTTTTAAAGGTAGATAATATATTTTAATAGTTTAATTTTAATTTTTCAAAAAAACAATTGCCAAAAGATCATTTTACAATTTTTTATTTATAAACCCGCAAATAAAAGTTATCAAAAGATAAGTTAAGTTAATAAATAGGTAAGCAAGGTACTCAAAGGGGAAATTGTTACTAAGATCTGTCTAAATTAAAAACTCTAGCATTCAAACGGAAAAAGAACGATTTTCAAACGTCGAAATCTTAAGCGAATGAGTAAAAATCACAGCAAGGTAAATGTTTTAAAATGTTATAACAAATTACTAGTATTTGTCCTAAGGAAATTTACATAAACAATAAGAAATTTAATGTTAAAATACAACAAATTTTATTCTGCAACGGTAAATTGCAAATGAGTCAAATTTACTTATTAAAAAAAATACTAAAACTGATATTTCAAAATAAGTTGTTTTGTACAGGTCTAATGATGAAAATAAGGTATTTATTGGTTACGTGTTAAACACAAAATTTAAACGTGTTTTTTAGCTACCAAGATTTAAAGCTTTACAGCCAAATAGACGTAAATTACATTACGATATTTACAGAAAGAATCACACTCTTAAATCCTTGCTCTAATAAAAGTTGAAGCATTAATTATTCTTCCAAGAGACGTGTCTAAATACGAGAAAATTACTTTATTAGTTATTTTAATAGTATTGCGTAATAAATTACGTAACTTTGTAAAAGTCGCACACAATGTGTTTCGGAGCATCAAACCTATAGAGCTTTATAACAAAGTTAGAAATTTAAGGATGTTTTCTCGTCCGGTAATAGTTTTAGTTTAGGTATTAATTATACGCCAGGAAACACAAAGTGGGTTATATTTATTACGATATGGAAAGATAGTTATTAGATCGGTAATATAATTGATGTTTTTAATTCATTTAGTTCAAAGTACTATCGTTGAATTAAAAAAGTTGCTGATCTTAACATTGATTTAGAAGCCATATCATATTATGAAAAGGGCCTCCATTAGTTTTAGTGGCATTTGTAATAGTTTGCTCTTTGCGAACCCCTATGACTTTACTTAATCAATTTCAAAAGCTTATTCATGCAAATTTCTAACTGCGAATAATAAAATTAGTAAAACTTACGTTTAGTCCACTAATCTCCGGATTTGAGCTCTTTTTTCAGGGGATCGTTGGTTCCGTTTTCCTAGATTTGTTGGCACATGGTTGTCTGTATCCTCGTTGTAACGCCTTAAAGGAAAGGTAAGAACAAATGGACAACAAATTGGAGTCGCTACATCGAAAGAAGAGCGTTAATGCTACTTCCGATAAGCGCAAGTGTTTCCGTGAAGACCGGTACTAAAGTACTCCCAAAAGCACAACCACTTCCATCAAGTCCCGGTGCCGAATTGTCTACGTAATTCCCGACAAAATTAGTTCAAGATCCAAAAGCGTTTCATATCATTTCGCCGAGAACGATAAAAAATCCCCGAGACGGTATTTTAGCGTATTTATACATTGTAACTGATTCTAACCCAACAATGTAATTCGCAATTCATAACCTATTCAAGTCCGGATCCAAACAAGTGGAAGATTACTTTACTTTAAACTAAATACAAGTAATTTAATGAATATAAGAAATGGAAACTGGTTATAGAATAATTGCAGGTGTTTATGTTCTTACTTTGCTACGCGTATATTTTTGATACAAAACATTGGTGAACAATAAAATAGAAAGGTTTGTATTAAAGAAACCACGTATTTCTGAAGATTCGTCTCAAAAACTAGAAACTGTACTTACAGAAATATCTAATACATCGCATAAAATAAATGAATCTAAAGCAAATACTTCTAAATGCTTTGAAGTTCCAAGTGAATAAAAAAAAAGGGATCTATCTTCTAGCGGTCTTTCTAGTGAAATTCGGGATTTAATTATTTATGCCGGACCGCTTCAACCAAACATAAACTTTACAAAAAAAAAGCAGTTAATGGAAAACTACGTTGCTTTAGGTCCTCCTGGTATTCTAATTCGAATTGGCTTGAATGTAGTGTTATTAAAGATTGTGACTTTTGCTTTCTTTGTCGCACATTTCAACGTTTTAAAAATAGCGGCTGAAGATTTTTCACAACGCTCGGGATTGATAAATAGAAGAAACCTTTAGAAAAACTAAAAACCACGGTCAATGTAACACGTATCGATCTTCTAAACTTTCTAAGCTTATTCAAGCGAACCTATATTGCAAGAACTTTTAATCTTTGATAACCAAAACAAACTTACATACTTTATAATAATAAGCTCCTAGAATTTGCCTCTATCAAAATAGAATAAATTCCAAATATTTAACTTTTGTACTTGAATATTTAATAAAACTCTACGGGACGTTTAGACGACTAATCATTTACAATTGAAAGGAAGATAAACCTGCTACTATGCTTGCAAAATAGCTGTGAAAACAATAAGAGATTTGAAATTTAAATTACGTATGGGCAAAATGATCTAAATACAAGGACTGAACCTAGCAAAGTTTAATAAATCTATTTTTAATACTATGAGTCCGTATCTTGGTGACGATTGATGAGTAGTTTAAATGCAATTTAGACCGTCAAGTCTAATATATTTCTAAATTTTAACAAAAACTTTTTAAAAATTCGTTCTTAAAAATTAGTACCGCATTTGAAAAAAAAGTAGAAACTTCAGATAGAATAGTTGACTGCGCAATAATTTACGTCTGTAAAAAACTGCCATAAGAACATTTGTTATTTCTGCACCAGTATTGATAATAATATTAAGAAAAATAGAACAGAAATTCCACAACTTAAATTTCTCCAATATTTCGTAAAGAAAAATGAGGTAATGGAATTTTACAGTTATTTTGTTGGTTACCTAATTTCACATTTTTCCCATATAACCGGATTTGCATCTCTTATTATTCACGAGATTTCCATACTGAGAAATCATATCTTAGACGCAGTGTAATCGGTAGCCGTTTGATTTAATTTTTTTATGTAACTAACTTTTTTATGTAAATAAATCTTTTTTACGTCTTTAAATTTAATATTAATGTTTGTAAAGTTGTATTATTTAAGAAGATTGTTTCTTTTTATAGCGATTGTTTGTCACTGATTTTGAATTTTGAAATTTTTATTTAGATTTTTCTTATTCTCCAGTTTCAGCAAAACACAATTACAGAAATTTTTGGAATATTAAGCTCGATCACTTACAGATAACAACACTGACTATTTTCGGATCCTTTAGAGTTACAATATTCGAGTCTCCATAGTCTTGTACATAAAACAAAAATTGTTTGGGAATTAGAAAGAAAAATTCTTTATTATAAATTGTTGGAAGGCGTGCATACACCTTCATTTATATGCAAATAAATAGACGGTTTGTAGTTAATTTTTTTTTTGAAAAGCTGGATTTTAATTAAGTGTATAATACAAAATTAAACGTGCTGAAAATTTTAAATTTCAAAAACAGTTTCAAAAACGCCTAAGATTGCTTTGAAAACAACATAACTGGTTATTTTATTTTAATTTATAACATCCATGCGAATCTAATATTTCCTCAACGTTACACAAATAAACATAAAACGAATTTATTCTAAGCAAATCTATTCATTCATTCACCATAGTTGCGTTATTATGTAACGGTTTATAGTAAAAAATTTCTTTATTAAAAACCCCTCCTATAGGAAATAGTTAACGGTTTGCCCTTACGATTAACCAATACCTAGGTCTATGCATGTTAGAAAATTTAGAACGACCCACCCTAAATTTTAATTTGTACGCTTAACGTTACCTGATCGTGATGTTAGGGTACTACTATCCTAAGGGTGGCAAAACTACGATTGGACAATAATTCAGAGGGTTCTAAACATTCTTAGTCCTTGTTCGTGAGAACAATCTAAAAAATGTCGTCTAACGTAATGATGTATCTTACCTATATTTTTTTCTTATAAAAACCTTTCTAGATTCCTGTCTCGAATATTAAGTAGCATGATAGCTATAGTTATGCGTTTTTTGTTTTAAACCCTTTGGGACTTCGGTACACTTGTCTGAATGTTAAGCTCGACAACAAAAAATTAATAATAATTCTATAGTCGACTGAAAATTTTTCCACGGGCATGACTACAGAGTTACTGTGGTATTCTGCGTTTTTTGTCGTTGTAATTAACTTTATATTCTATAAAAAATTGAGTGGCCCATCTCTTATAAAACTTCACAAACAAAAACTGGTTTTTTAAATTACTGAACAGCTAGGGCACTTTTTATTATTACCGCATTGGTAATGGTAACCAACAATAATTTCTGCACTTGCCTTTTTATACAAATACAAGAATGTCTATAGTACAGAGATAATTAAGTATAAAGCAATTATTGCTGCTAAGGAATAATACGCACTCATTGCGGTTCACATACCTGGTCCATTAAGTAATTCTACATAATTTTTATTCTGCTAATTACGTGCATATTAGTACAAGTGATTCGACATACATACAAAATATCTGATTTTGTAACATAAAGTTGATAGAGCGAATGGTTAATTTTATTATTCAGATTAGCGTGCTTAATACGGGAGCTGGCATTAGACTACTAAAAGAGAAAAAATTATTAGAATTAAAAAATTTCTTTATTGCTGTTCACAATATTCCATTTTAAAATGTATAAATTTATTCATGCGAATACGCCAATTATCGAACCGTTTTTTTAATTTGAAAAACAACACACTATATACGCCATTTTTAAACGCTTTCACGGCACCCTCTGATCTTGAAGATTGTTAATTACGAAAGTAATTTTTGGTTTTAAAAATGTAACGATGTCATTAGGAATTAAGTCAACACTGTGCGGAGGATGTGAATTAATTAATGCTAGAGTATATTTCGGAGAAAAATTACGGTAAACAGATGAATGCAGGGTAGCGCCGGCACTTCAACTAACTTTTTGCCACACCTGTGCGAATGACTGCCACACCCCTCTCGGCTCCATTTAACTTTTGCCTTTTTTGAAGTGATTTTTGGAATATCTTAATATGTAAATACGATTGATACACATGATATTTTAGTAAGTAGGTACCGTAAATCGGGGTTACTTTGACGCGTTTTGAGAGATTTTTCCTAGAATAAACTAAAATATGGCTTTAATTTAAGATTATTTTATCTGATCGTACCAATTGATGTTTTGGCTTTGAGAAATGTACTAAATGTACATCGTTACTGTTTCAAAAACTGTTATATATTTTTCAAAGAGAGTCAAAGTTACCTCGAGTGTGAGGTGACTTCGACTTGCTACTTAGTTTGCATAAAAGTCGAAGATAACTGTCATGCGGGGTTACTTTGACACCCCAAAATTATATATAGATATTCTACAAAAAATTTATAAAATAAAACAAACACTAAATTAAAAAAGAAGTATTTGTTTAAGAAACGTTTTTATAAAAAGATATTACAAACTTTTTACGTTTTATGTTTTCCTAATCTAAAACTAGGTACCTACAGAATAATCGTCATCGCATTTCTCATATTTATAGCACGAATTTTTGAAACCTTTACTGCATTGACAGCAAATCCATTTGTGGCAGTTGATGCAGCAGATCCAATCTGTTTTTGATTGATAGTAACGGTAATCACATTTGTAAATAGTGCACAGGTTACTATATAGTCAGAAATGTTAGACTCGAGTGTTTGTATTTTTTCGCCGTGACAATGACAAATATAACACCGGAATTTAAATTTTTTCTCAATTATTTCAAGATGTGCGGCGCGGCGCACACCTAACGCATTGAGTGAAATCGCCACTGTTAAATTATTAACGTATGAATAGCGAATAGTAGGCTGGTCTTTTATTTTCTTTCTCTTTTTCAAAATAACTCAAAAACTTTAATACAAACTCCTGTGCTTGTGTGTTTATCCGCTTTCCATGAATTGTATTATACAATAAAATATTAAATACAAATGTAGTCTCTAATGCTTTGAGCCGATTGTTTGTGAAGAATTCTTGTTGTTACAAGAACAGCTTTGTATTACACTTTATAAATCAAGTATACATAATGCAAAATTAAAATGCCTTAACGCAAATGAAGTCAAAACAAACCATAATCATACATCTGTCATAAGTTATTTTGACAGTCTTTGACGTGACTCTTAAGTTAACGTTTGGTTTGTTTTTGACGGTTGTAGTAGTTTGTGCACTATTGCACTAATTTTTACAAAGACTCGTTTTTATTTCGCCTAATATTGATTGTAACGTATTTGTTAACTTAAGAAGACAATCATTATATCGTTTATTTTTTCTACTTTGCCCAAAATTATGTTCCAAACTTAATTGTTTGCTTATGATTACAACCATATAAAATCGTGTAGTTACAAACATTGTTTAGAAAGTAAAGTAATGTTGTACATAGACTTCGTTAAAAAACGAATCCTTGCAGTATCAGAACAATGATACATATATGCCTGAACAATAATAAAGCACTAATGGCGGTAGAAACTACTATTTAATAGACTTCATGAACAACTCTATGTCGTTGGATTAACATATACATATAACCACAATACAATTAGCTCAACTATCCAGAGATGGAGCCCCCAAGGTACACACAGTTTTAAGTAAAGGTAATAGCAATTGCATGTATTTGTGCAGTTTTTTTAGATTGTCTACCGCTTAACAACGAATGCAGTTTCATGAATAAAATTAATTTACATACGCATGTTTAATAAGCTGTAATAGCAAAAACGGAACACTCACTGTCTATTCTTTACGAATTGAGGGCACACAATAAAATTAACATCTGATTACTATTACGTTCCAATTCAAAAAGTATTTTAAATTTTGGTATTACGTAAATTACGTAGCAACGATTTTATGAATGCAACAATGACTTTATTTATAAAATTAGTTATTATTTGAATTACTAAACTTTTTCTTTATTTAAAAATGATTACGGAAAGCTTATAAAGAATAGAACAATTGGCACATTTTTAAACCTTAAATGTCTAATGTACAAAAATAAATTTAAGTAATCATATTTCTGAAAAATTGCGTTCCTCCAAAATCCTTTTAAAATAGTAAGCGCATCGTATATATATATATATATATATATATATATATATATATATATATATATATATATATATATATGTATATATATATATATATATACACGCGTCGACAGGCTACGAAGGCATTCTGTCGACGCGTTTCGCCCTAATTGGTGCTCATCAGGACAGGAGTAGCAAAGTTGTAATATTTAATACAAACACCTAATGGGAAATACCGCATCACCTAGCTCACAATTTGTGTGTTCGTGTCGTTTCACCTGACATCGCAGGTTTTTAGCAACAGTCGGCACGGGGGAGATCCGACTCAATTGCCTTTTTCCATAGCCAAAAGTTGTAATTTAAAAGAAAAGTAGGTTTAATGAGTCTTAAATTAATACGAAGTAAAAAGAACTTATTGGCAAGTGACACAAATTCAGCCACGAAGGTATCCTGTGGACGCGTTTCGCCTTAATTGGGGCTTATCAGGACAGGAGTAGCAAAGTTGTAATATTTAATATAGACACCTTATGGGAAGTACAGCATCACCTAGCTCACAATTTGTGTGTTCGTGTCGTTTCACCTGACATCGCAGGTTTTTAGCAACAGTCGGAACGGAAGAGATCCGGCTCAAATGCCTTTTTCCATAGCCAAAAGTTATAATTTAAAAGAAAAGTAGGTTTAATCAGTCTTAAATTAATACAAAGTAAAAAGAACTTATTGGCAAGTGACTCAAATTCAACCACGAAGGCATCCTGTCGACGCGTTTCGCCCTAATTGGGGCTCATCAGAACAGGAGTAGCAAAGTTGTAATATTTAATACAGGATGCCTTCGTTAAGTTAAATTCCTCCTGTAATAGTTAGTTGCGTTTTTATTGTTGTTTAATATATTGCTTGGTATTTGTGAATATGGTAGCCTGTGTTAGTGCTTCTGACAAAAGCTAGATCCAAGGCGCTTACGGCAATAGTTCCAATTTAACGTCAAAAGCCTAGTGACTAGGATAACAGGTAAACGTTAATGCATTGTGTTATCATGTACTCAAATATTATGACAATAATTAAGTAATATGTAGTTATGTTTTTTTTTGAGCAATGTCACAGATTTATTTATGTGATTGCTGAGTATACATAATAACTCGTTACCACTCTACCGAGTGGAAAGTCTTTTACCGTGATCATTCAAGTGTGTTGAGCAGTCTTCATGGCTGTGGCTATCGGTTTATAGGGACATTGGACGGCCAAATGTTTCCTCGGAAACCTTTCACCACTGAGAAAGCGTATAACTGTAATACCGATCGTAATAAAATTCGTCTACCTCGGGTCTTATGAATAGCGCCTATGACTTCCAAGGGGCTGCAATGGCTATATATTATTTGACGGTTGGCCTTCGTCTTTTGCTATTAAAATATAGTAGCAAGAGTCTAAACTTTGTAGACTTGGAAATTGGTAATAGTATATAAAAACATAGTGTCTGTTTGGTGATAGCTGTATACAAGATGATTAGTTAATTCAGCCCTATATGGTAATCAAATATCATACAGACAAATAAACAATACAGGGTTTTTAAAAAAGGTACGATTGGGTGTAAAGCTACTGGCAAATTGAATTTAAGTTTTGTACTGGTGGTTGGTTAATATTTATACAAAGGTATCACAAAATGGGAGGTGTATCAACACTAAATTCTTAATCGTGCTTGCGAACATGGTTGGTATTCGCTTATGTTAGATATACAGTATAGAGAAAGAGAAGACTAGTTATAAAGAACTTGTTTATAATAACCACATGCTAAATAGTCTAATGCGCGATATAGAAAATATTGTTATAAGAATAGGGGAACACAAATAAAGTATAAATTCGAACAATATCTATCTATGTGGGTTGACATTGGTTGCTTTTAAGGCGAGTTAAAGGCCTGATGAGTCGCGGTCCGGATCACCTATGGGCTGTATGAGTCACCTGACCCACTCACAATTTTCACAGGATTCTTTATATATGTTTGGGGATGCTTCTTTGAAGTCGACCATCATAAGAATCATCCTAGCATTTGCACCTACATTTTCGTTTTCATATTTTTTTATACCGGCCATTATATATGGGAAATTATTGTTTACTATATGATCAAATCCAATAGCAGAACTACTTTATCTATTAGAATTTTGCATTCTAGATAACAATTCTGAGCGTAGCTAAATCAATTAGGGGTTCTATACTTTTATTTTTAGATAGCTCAGATGTATGATTAAGCATTTACATGTTTTTGGTTAAAGGATATGCCATTATGTGATCAGAAGCAACAATATAATTAAATTCCATACTTTTTACAACACCGATAATGTATATCACATGAGTTTTATCGGATGATGGTTCATTTTTCATAATTTGGTCTAATTAATGAGTAGTTTTTAATTAATGACCTTGAATCGACTATAGAAGTTGGAGTGCTATAAATACTGGATCGTGAGATAATTTCTGTCATTCTATTGTAGAACGTTGAATGAGAACCATGTCTCTTTCGGTGATTTGATGCAGTTTATAGCTGTTTGCTTGGATTAGTAAATACTTCAGTTGATGATGTAGTAATTATGAATAGTCTTTGTGCGTACAGGACTGGAATACGTCGTATAAACACGGTGATAAAGAAATCAAAGTCTATTGAAGAGAAGCAAAATTATCAGCTTTGTAGGCAAACATAAAAACTATACAATCTCAATTCAAAGTTGCACAGGAGAAGGAGGCTGGGCTTATAGCTAGAAAAGAAACTGCTAAAGAGCGTGTACGTTGGGAAGACTCCATCTCAGCTTTCAAGGGAGGAAATAGAACTGTGGTAATTGGAAACCTAAAGCAGATAGGCGTAAAGGCGTTCCTGATAGATTGTAAAAGCCTATTCAAGGAAAATATTCAGAACGCATTCAAAATGGACGAATCTATCAAAGTCAATACAGCGTTTTGTGGAAAGTTTGAAATTGCATCAGGTTCCAAACTTAAACAGAAACATAAATATTTAACAACATCAAATGCTGACATCTTCAGAAACACTGATCTAGACCAATGGTTTAAAGAAAATATCGCATAAACAATAATGGTGTAGCTGGAAAATTTCCAGGAGCTCTATAGTGGATGGAGCCTGAAAAATATAGCTAGCTTGGGTGTCAACATTAATAAATATAATCATATGCGTGGATCTTCGTATATAAAGTTGCCCATCGAGATTAAACCCAAGCAAGTATGCGTTAATGTGAAGAATGAAGGTCAAACATGTTTTGTGTAGTCTATATTGGCGGCGTCAAACGAGAATCTCAAACAGTGTCCAAATACCAACGTTACTCCGAAGTATTAAATCTTGAAGGCATTCAGTTCCAATGACTCAAGAACTTTGAGTCTCAAAATAATATCTCAGTTAATGTCTATGCCTTAAAGCTAAACAAAAATAGGTTTACGACTGTCCCTAAGTTGATATCAAAGAGTAGAAAAAATAATCATGTAATTCTCCTAATGATCCACAACCAGTATTATGACGAACATACGGAAAGCTTTAAAACACCGATAGAGTTGACACATTTAATTCATTTTATGTTTGGATAAAAGACTTAAGCCAACTGGTTTCAGCGCGAATAAGTTCCAAACATGAAAAGAAAAACGTTTGTGATCGCTGCCTTAATTACTTTAGTACAAGTGGTAAATAAAGAAATCATATTATGGATTGTAAGACAAAGCAATTAAGTCTAACTCGACTACCAACAGAAGAAGATGAAATCCTTTGTTTCAAGAATTTCAAGAATAACGTGAAAGTGCAATTATCATATTTACAGATCTGGAATGTACACCTAAACCTACGGGAGATGAGAAGAAGTATGAAGAACATGTGTCATACAGTGTCGGGTATTATGTGAAGTGCGGTTATGATCACTCATTATTGCTTTATCGATCATATCGAGGTTAAAGACTGCGTAAAATGGTTTACTATGGAGCTTCGTCAATTTGCCGAAGACGTTGAAACTGTATTTATGTGTTTATATGGTATAGACCCATTAACAATCGAACAACAAGCTGATTTTAAAGTTGCAACCCGCTGCCATATTTGTGAAAAACATTTTAGCTTAAAAGACATAAAGGTTCGCGATCATCGACATTTAGTGCCTACTAACAATTACAGAGGACCGGCACACGAGAGTTGTAATTTTAAGTATATAGACTCGCATTCTAATCCCAATAATTTCCCACTATCTGAGTGGTTATCATAGCTACTTTATAATTAATAGCATTGCCGTTGATTTGGATGGTCGTTTGGAAGTGTTTCCAGTAACCAAGCAAAAATACATGTAAAAATAACACTTTTTGCTCTCGTATCTTTTCCAATTTTTATAAAAGACAAAAATGTATTCAAGCAACGATTTAAGATTAACATTCTGAGTGAAGGAATCATTTAAATAATAGCATAATAAACGCAATTTTGAATAACTTTGAACTTGAAATTAAAGACATGGGTGCAAAAAGTCTTCAATATAGATGAAATAGACTTCCATGACAATAAAAGACAAAGTTGCCGTTCCACAGAGCATGTTGTAATCCGGAGCGAATCTCAACGCCACAAAATCATCAAATCAATTTTTCGTTAGAAATGCAACTTGAAGTCTCTTTCCGCAATAGGTGTTTTGATAACAACTCGAAAGTTATTGGATAGGATATACAGCGGTCCAGGGGATACACGTTTACATGCATCCAAATTCAGATTTACATCCATCCAAATCCGATTGGATTAATACAAATGTATCGATGTTATATCAATTTGTTCTTTTTACGAAAAGTACCTGATTATAAACAAATATCTACAATATGTCCTTAACAGTCTAAAGCTTATTAGATATAAAGTTTTGGTATACGAGCAACTAATCATAGAAGGTAGAAGAGCCATTTTGATGCCGAAAAATGTTTTAAGTCAATTGTTAAATTCACTTTAAATTTGGGTTTAATACTACAACAAAAAGATCTCACAAACGATTTTGAGAGAGCAAGAATTTTCACATTAAGCAGGACTAAAGCCATAGAAAAAAATTTTTTGTATGCGGTCACAACTTAAAGAAGCTGTTGATGAGATGTTCATCAATTGCTGTGAAAATAAAAGATTATGGTCTGAATACTAAAAATGTGTATAAATTCCGTTTTGTCAATTAAACCGAGTAAAAGTGTGTACGTGTATAAAGGAGGGATACGAACAGAGAAAAAATTGGAATAGGTGGGAAAAACTAGAGCTGCTGACAAAAGCGATTTGTAAAGTCGATAACAATCTCTCACATATCCGACACAGAATTATAATCAACAACATTATCGCTTCTACTTGAAACCTCAACTATAACTAACTGCAAGTACATAATATCCTATAAAATAAAAATGATGAGGTGCATGTGCTTTTTTTTAATGGCAGTAAAAAATGAAACTGACCGTGGACATTTCCCCAAGGAATTAAGCAATGATCGAAACGATTTACAATTTTAAATGGTTCTTGTCAACCTATTGACGCATTTCCAAAAAACAAAAATAAAAAAGTTTTCTAATTTTTAATACAAAAACGATTCTAAAAGTTATAAGCCAAAAGAATGTTTTTATGTTACTCTAATATACTAAACAAGTGTTATTGTCAGCCTTGTTGTTTGTTTTCAAAGCAACAAAGTTTTCTTAGTTTTGGTTCTAATGGCTGGATACATTTAAATTAAACTATTAATAGGAGTGAACAAAACTCCAAACATAACAAATGGTGCACAATTTAAGATAGATAACGTTTAAATAATATAATTGATTTTGAAAGCGGATCTATGATTCACCAAGGAACATCTTTTTGGTGCAAAATGCTTGAAAGAGTTATTAATATTGTTCTTTTGCTTGCATCTACAAATATGCTATTTGGAGGACATAATGAAGAAATCGATTCAAAAAATCCTGGAATGTTTTTGGCTATTATCGAATTACTTTCCAAATATGACTTAGAATTGAAACACTTACTACAAAGTAAAACTACAAAATTCACAGTTTTCTAAGTCCTAGAATCTAAAGTGTAATAGTAGACTTACTTGGAAAATTCCTCATAACTAATTTAAGAAGTAAAATCAATGCAAGTCCATTTTATTCAATAATTATTAATACTACACAGGAAATTTTTAAAACTGATCAGTTCGGTTTAGTATTTAAAGATGGTAAAATAATTAAAACCCATAATGCAGTTTCACACATTTTAATTAAGGAATCATTTTTATGATATATTTCTAAGGATGGACACGAATCGAACAGGTTCGAGGTTCGGTTCGAGGTTCGGTTCGATTTTTCGAACCGAACCGAACCGGACATTTTATTTTCGAACCGAACCTCGAACCGAACCGGCAAATTTTTCGAACCGAACCGAACCTAGCTCAAAGTTCGGTCCGGTTCGGTTCGAAAGTTTCGATTTTTAAATAAAATTTAGTTTAAAATTTAATTTTCACTAAAAACATGTCAATCTTAATTTCTCCCAAACGCACATTTTAAAAATCTCTAATAGCAAGCATATAAGAATTTAACGATTTTCTAATGTACATGGTCATCGAGTTTTAAGGCAATAGGTAAATAATCTAATAGGTATTAGTGATACATATCTAATAAATTTTGTCATCGAGCCACATTTGTAGATCAAAAAATTCTAGATTAGGTTCGATTTGTTTAATGCTCTTTATTTCAAATTGTTGTTTGTTTATAACTAGTATTAGATTTGGAGAAACTCGAAATGATTTTGAAAATTTGGTTTTAAAAACAAGTTTATTTTATTTAATGAACAGAAGTCGTGTTGAAAACCATCTTAAACATATACCAGCCGAGGTCACGGTCTAGAGACTACAGAAGTTTTCAGAATAAACGAAACAATTTAATTTTAATTAAGTATGTATTACTAATCCATCATTTTGAATTTTTTACTTTTATATGAAAACCAGCTCTCTATTAAAAAAAAATGTGACCTTGTAGCAAAAACTAATCTCCTTTTCTTTTGTACATAATCGCTCAACAAATGGTGTTACAAAACGCATGGTACGATAATATTTACGGTTTATTTATTGTGGCCATTACCAACGTTCTTAGAAGTAACCGATACTCCAAAAGAATGACCCCGAACTTTCTCTCACGACCAAGGGTTGAAGTTTATGACTCATAGGGGCATAAACTTTTCAATCAATGGCGACATAAAATAACACACTATAATGCAAATAATAAGCAAACATAATGCCCGTGCCATAAATACTGTTATATTTTATTATGAAAAACGTAAACACTGTTTGAGGTAAATTTACGATTCTTTCCGAGAACTATCTGATATTGTCTTTTAAAAGAAATAATAATAAAGATAACTGACAAACAGCTTTTTGTTTGTACTGTATAAGAAATCAGCAACACCTTATTTATTGTCTTGATGCCTTTTTTATACTAACTAAAACTAAAATAAAAGTAATCGCAAAGATCGTGTGATATCGTTCTTTCACGGTAAAATGACATTAGTAAAATTCATCAATTATTAACACATGCTAAATTTTAGAGGTGGTTTTCACTATTAACCTAATTGTAATTACGCTTTGTTAAAGAGAGTACGTATTGAAAAATCAAACCTGGACAAATAGTATTAATATGATTTATGCTACTAAAATCTAAAACATATTAATGCTGGGTTTATTTGAAAATAGCAGCAACTAAATATAAAAACTACATTAAACGTTTAAATTGTTGTAGTTGAACGTACTAGTTGTTTAAAATATCAAAATGTCGAACCGGTTCGGTTCGGTTCGAGGTTCGGTTCGTTTTTTTCGAACCGAACTGAACCGAACCGGAATATATTTTTTCGAACCGAACCTCGAACCGAACCGGACTAAAAAGTTTTCGAACCGAACTGAACCTAGGGCAAGGTTTGGTTCGGTTCGGTTCGAATCCATCACTATATATTTCAGTAGAAAATCAGACTGCAAGTACCCTATGTGATATAATAGGAATATCGAATTTAAATCTAACTTTAGATAGACTTTGTGGTCAAGGGTATGCGGTGCAGCAAATATGAATGCTATTTACAATAGCTTTCAAATCAAAATTTCTGAAAAAAATTAAAGTGCACTTTAAAGCCACTATGCCACTCATAATTTAAATTTAGTATTAAATGAGTTTTCTTGAAGAGGTAAACAAAATAAGGAATTTTTTTGATTTTGTCAAAAAAGGGTATACTTATTTAGAAATAGTATTTCAAGATGGGCTTTATTGCTTCCGGAAAATAATAAAGAAAAGATAGCAGCATTGAACTTAAAAGGCTGATACTTAGATTAGAAGGTGGTCTTTTAAACATAATGCATTATTTGCTTTACGTTTTAATTTTATAAATATTTTGAAAACACCAAAATAATACTAACGTCTAAAATAAAATTTGAAAAATTTTAAAACAGTTTTTTTATTAGTATTGGAAACAAAGGCTTTGCAGTCAATGAATGCTAAAGTGCTTCAAAATAAATCCCAAAATACAGGCAACTAAGCCAAATTATTTAAAAGCGTCTTTAACAGTATAATAGAAACAAAAAAAAAGTTCAAAGAAATTAAAAGAGACTTTTGTAGATTAGCGCAAAAATGGGGATTATCTACACAATTTCGAAATAACAACAATCTCATCCAAACATTTTTTAATGACACTAAAAATTACTATCAAATCAAAAACCGCAAAGATCATTTCAGAATTGTTTCTTAAAAGTAATGAAAATCATTATTTTTCAATTGAACAGGAGATTTACAGATCTTTGTTCAATAAACAAAACACTCAAAATTTCTAAAATTCTCTTGAATAGTTCAGATGAGAAACTGTTTGAGATTGGTCAAAAAAACTACATAAAATTTAGGAAAGTGATATTTTTGAAAAGAAATCTCCACAATTATTAGCGCGTTTACAATGTTTTCGCGAGGAACTAGATGCAATTTAATCTGTTGAAAAACTTCTTAAATTTATTCTTACCAAAACTTTCTCCTATAGTGGGTTTAACAAGTAGATTCAGCAATTAAAGTAATAGAATGAGCTTTAGTTGCGAAGTACAAACTAAGCATAAGCTATATTCAAAGCGAACAAATTAACATATTGCGGTAACTACAAATACTTATGAAAACTAATTGACATTTGAAGGTTAGGAATACATAATTTATCGAGTCGTTGTGTGAACCCAGCCAACCAATACAGAATTTCTATTTAAACTTGGGGCTCATTTATGGGAGGAGCGTTTAATGAATCTGTTCGTTAAACGCACTATAGTAGCAGTTTTTCAGAAATATAACAGCTTTTTAAATGTCAATTATCTTATTAATACATATTTAGTTGATAATAAGTACGCAATAAAAAGTTAGAAAACATAGTATTCTTATTTGAAGTTCTGGGTATTTTACAATATTATTACCTACATATTGACATACAAACTGTTAAACAACTACAATATTTGTAGCCTATTCTGAAAACCGGAACACAGTCCCGTCAACCTATCAGTACGCCACTGGTTTAAACAGAGAAGGAGAAAAGTTATTATTCACGGAGAAACGGAAAAAGGGTTTGAGAATTGAATAACAATTGTACTTTTCTGGCAACGAAAAAAGTTGAAAGTGTCGAAAAATAAGGAACAACTTGAACGATTTCTGAATTTAAACGACTGAAGAAGCAACTTAACATTGTACAAATATTTTGAAATTCGGGTGGTTCATATATCACGTTTTAAGGAAAAGAAAATTCTTGTTTAGTTTAATTTGTTCATAAAATTGCGCGATATGGATAATTGATTTTTGCAATAAGGTAAAACCTGGAGGTGTATTTGATTAACAAGCCGTAGATCGCCGTGGAAAATAAAAAGAAAAAGCTCATGAATTTAAAACATTTTATATTTGAATTTCAAGCATACAAAAAGTAATCAGTTTGGAGACTAAACCACAAAAACTCACTTTATCGTTTTTTACAGAAAGGAAGGATATAATTTTAATCGGTCAAACACAAATCTTTGCGGTTTTATAATAGGTTTTATATTCAAAAAGTAGTATCTTCTTGTTAGAAAACAGTTCGGCCGGTGGTATCAAGTATACGATAATATTGTACCTGCACGTCTAAAGTGATTCACGTATTTACATACATTTAGATAAATTTTAAAGTGTTTATTCTTTATAGGGTTTCTTAAGCTGTCGGACGCCTTCAATTAAATTTTAACATTTGAACAATTTACTGTATCGAAGATAACTTTGTAGTTCTCAACCGAACCGTTTGAAACTTGAAGAGCGACTTTCTCTTGTTTGAAAATTAACCGCAATTTGAAAAATATGAAAGTTAAAAATTTTATTATAAATCCCAAAGAATATTTTAAAATTCTAAAATTTTCGCTGCTACCTGTATTGATAGTCATATAAAATTATAAGTTAAACTCGGTGTTAAAAATAAATCTAAAATGGTATTTCGTGTGGATTACTAGAAAATTATTTATACCTTTTATACATCTAAACTATAGATAAATTATCTGGCGATATCTAGAGTTCTCTTACAGAGTACTGCATGTGATACGGAATCAGAATCTTGGATTAGCTAACTATCTTTACCTTAGAAGATCATTTAGCTTTATGATATTCTATTTCGTCTATATTCTGCTAATGGGCTTGAAATTATAAGAAAGTGTAAGGACAAATAGTCAACCCACAAAAATATTAATGTAGCGATGAAATTTTTATAACACAGTGTACGATTGTTTCGGCGAAACTAATTCATCAACATCAATCACAGTCATCGTCTGGGCGTACATTAAGTATTTAAAGCATCACAAATAAAAACATCAATAAGTATAACGCTGGATACTAAAATTTGAAATATGTCGATGCACCAAATTTTTACAATCCCACTTTGTTAAAGTACCAATGGTACTTATGTACATGACATTACGATAATACGATAAACGATACTTTGAAAAAGCCTTAGTTTTATTTATTATACTTAAGAAAAGTATAAGTAGGGTATGAAGAGTTAAAATTATATATAGGGACCTTCCCCCTTTATTATTTTTCTCTACAGAAATTGTCTATTGTCGAGGAATGTGAAATGGTTGTGGAACAGATAAAAATTAATATAAAAATTTCAAAAACTTGTTCTTTATAAAACTATAAAACATTGCCATGTAAAGATTTTATTTTCAAATTGAAATGTATTATTTGGCATCAATTTCGTACAATATTAATTTTCTTATTTTACTATTAAAAAATTGTTAAACAAGCTCCTTTCATTTCATCTTATTGTTCATCATAATCACATTTTTCTTCTAAACTATTTTTGGCATGCTATCTGGCAATTTAAACATGCATGACTTCGTTAGAACAATGTCGGTGTTGTTGAATTTTGTTGATGTATGAGTGTGTGTATTTTTTATGTGTTGATGTGTATGTGTGTGTAGTGTTGTAATTGTGCGGGCTTTTACTGTCTCGACCATCGGCAGTCGAAAATCAGAGACTGAGGCGTTCGCAATCATAGTGCACGTCTCCGGCCGTCGGCACCAGGAATCTGGGGGTTGCTTGTGCACCTTCCTTGAGTACGCACGTGCGTGTGTGTATATGTGTGTGTGTGTGTGTGTTGTGTTGATTTATGCTTTATTTAAGGTTGTATAATAATTATATCTAAAGAATTCATATTTGTCTTATTTAAAAATAATATACTAAGACTTTACTAAAGTGTTCTAATATTTTCTCATTTAAGAAATACGCCTGTGACACAATTTGGATCGATTTTCAATGTGTTTTAATTCTAACAGGCAAGCATGTGCAGCGATACGGACTGAGCTCAAACAAAACTGCATATTTTTAAACAACACCAGAATTTGAAAGCTTCAATGCAAATCCATATGGACGTATATAAAGGCGTTTTCATTAAAATCATTAGAGAAGCCAGACTTTCCTAACTGCTTAGGCTACAGATGGTCTCGTAATAGTGGACATACAACACATTAGACAACCAGCAATTAAATTCAAGTATGTTAAAATATATTATTTTTTAAAAATAGGTTTCTGATTGCCCGTTTTTTTGTGGCTACGCAATACACGAATATAAACTGACACCTTTCATCTACCCGGTATCTATGCGCAGAGGTAGATAGGGATTTTGCTCGAGATTTTTAAAATTCTTTTTCCTGCTTCCCAAATTAAATATTCGAAAAAGATTTGCAGCTTTAAAAATTTAATACTCGTGTAAAAAAACAGTTTACAAGAAAACGTTTCAACATATGAAAAAGCTACAAGCAAGTAGCAATTAAAAATGATAACGTTCGTATCATGATTTAGCCAAAGATTGTAGCTAGCCCTAATAGCAATTGCATTTTTGTTTCAAAAAAAGTTAATATCAATTTGTAGGTTGTACAAACAAGTTGAAGCACACATGTTTGTAAAAACTACAAATTGATAATAAGTTTTTGAAACAAACTGCAATCGTCGTTATGGTAGTTACTATGCTTGGCTATATCATGACACAAATTAATGTAAATATTTTTTTAACCTGTTAAACGATTTTCATAAAAAAATTGGTTTTAGAAAGGTATTTAGATGTTTAAAACGATTTAATAATAATAACAATACAAAACCCGTTCATTTAATTGCATAAAATAATATCAATTTAATGCATCCGCGTAAAAACAACCTTATTGCATTTACAAAGCATAAAACTAAACCATTGTCTTAAAGATAAGCAAAACTAAAATCTGTGCCCTGTTAGAATGCTAATCAGTCATTAAGAATGCAATTGCTAGCTTTAATTAATTATATCATTAATTTTCGTGTGTCGATATTTCATTTACAACAAGATTAAAATATTAGTTCTTCTTAAAAATAACACTTTAATCTTTAAAATACAACATGTAATTCCAGAATATACTTCATTAATAAACAAATACCTTATTTTACTAAGAAGCTTTTTTATAAGCCAATTATTTTTAAAAAATAAATAAACGCCCCAATAACAAGAACGCGCGCCTATTAAAAAGTCAAAAAATAGATAAAATAACCCGAGTTAATACCTTACATACTACAGAGAGAACGAGACGGCGAACATTTCACTTCGTTTATTAGAAAATAACAGACGACGCTTCAAGAGAATCATACATCATATCTTTACGATAGACATAATATTTTACAACCTAAATAACAGCACTTAATTAGTCCCTAAAACGTGAAATTAGCGTAAAGATTACTTCACCCAGGTGTGTCATGTTCCTAAATAGACCCGGAAGGATCTGGAATATGACGTATTAAGTTAATTTTTGTATATAAACAGGAACTAAATTAGAACGGGGCATTCATTCTTTCTTAAGTTAAACAACATGTAAGATTAGATATTCAGTATTCAACATTGATTTAGATTTGATTGAGGTTTTGTTCGCGGTTAATTCATTTTACAACATGAAAGTTTTGAGTAAAGATTAATACTTAAAGATATCGAACATATAAGTCAGAGTAATTTATTTATTATACGACATGCAATAGATAACATAGAACTTTGCATAAATAAGGAGTATCATTATTTTGTAAAATGCTACGGAAATTAAGCTATCTTCGACATAAATAATCCTGATTTAAAAACTACGGCTGATTTTAATTGATTAAAAATAAATGCACTTGATTTTAACGTCAAATGGATATTTTAAAATGGACCCTAGAATATTTAATGCCGTTAAATGATAATGGAAATGAAATTTTGATAAGCGCTATTTGACAATTGCAAATATAAATTTTGGTTCTTTGTTTGTAACTGATAAGAATATTTAAATGTTTGTAACATAAGCTAGAACTAGTTCTTAATCTGATAAAATTATTTGTGAGGCATAATTACCAGCAAAATGTTGAGATCAGAGTTCGAAGCACTTTGGTTCAGGATAGGATTTGAACCTGTATTTTCGACTTTCGCGACCGATGCGTTTACCAATTACGCCACGGGAGCGTGTGATGAAAATTGAAAAAACATACAAATCCAAATCGTATCCGTAACCAAACATCAACCTAATTTTCAATTATGTTCGGCATTTTTGTCGCCAAACGTAGTTGAAACTTAGATTGATGTATGATTACATATATGATTTGGATTTGTATGTATTTTCAATTTTTATCACTCGTACCGGTGGCGTAATTGGTAAACGCATCGGCCGCGAAATTCAAAGAGACATGTCGAATCCTGTCCTGGAACTTATATTTCCCATTTTTTAATTAATAACTCAATTTGAAATGATCATTTAGGCTGTGCATATAACGTCTAACTTACTGTTACATCTTATTAACTTATTTATATACAATCTGAGGATGGGTTTTTATTTGACAATTATAAAGTTTGTCCTGTTTGTAAATATTTTTATGCTTATAATAGAAATTATTTTGTAACTTTGTTTAATTTTTAAATTTCGCTAATTTTCAATAGTAAGTGTAAGAGATAAAACATTAATTGGTCGAATAATAAACAAGGTTTCAAATTTATTTATTTTGATAGTGATAATGATTCTCTCTAATTTTGTGATGTCTTTTGTCTTGTGAACTTATTTAGACACCCAAAATGATCACTATTGCCTTTTATAGCAGTAGTATAAATTAGATAAAAAATTGTGGATTTTGCATGATAAGGAATTTGTATACTTGTTAGCATGTTTAAACCATATGTGTGTACAAAATGCGAGCTTGTTTTAATTACATACTTGCACGTTAAAATTACATGCTTCAATGGAGTAAATTACACTAAGAGTTTTGTTGTCCGTAGTAAATTACGTACGAAGCATGTAATTTTGCATTCCAAAATGCAATAATTATGTATATATATATTGTGCAAGCTACCTATGAAGTGTGTTATAAACCAATTATTGGAATGGACTAAAGTACTAAAATGAGATGTAGAACCTACAAAACTGAGAATATTACTGAACAGAATATTATTATAACATTTATAAAATAATAAACATAGTGACAAATTAACGCTCATTAACTACGCATATTTTTTACTGAGTATTAAGAGAAAAACACATTCATTCAAGACTGTTATTAGAACTTTTTAAACTGTTATTTTAACAAAGCAATTTTAAATAAAATACAATATTACTACATTAAATGACCCTTTAACAAATTTCAATTTGCAGAATAAGTTAGATGATGGTAATTGTTGCCTTTTCTACATTATATTTCTCTCAGTGTGTGTATATATATATATATATATATATATATTGCTACGATATCGCCAAACTCCCGGTGTATTTAACGCTCAGTTATATCCTGACCGCCACTTCTCTGTGCCTCTAAAATATCTAAATTAATTTTAAAATCAACTCAATAAATTTATGCCTCGACTAGCTCAGTTATACCCGCACAGAGTGAACGACAATATGATAACAGAGACTATTTACCCACTCCCCTTTAACACTTCATATACCTGAATAAGACCAACGAAATTCACCCAATTTTGTATAATAGGCTAAGAAAATGTACAATTTATAACTCGACGTTCTTATAATATCATTAGCTATAAAAACTTTTAAATTAAATGAAAATAAATATTCTTATTGAATTTGTTCACTACCAAAATTTTAAGCAATTAAAGCCAGCAAAAATAATTATGTTTTATATTGAAAGCTTTGTTGAACGTTTAAAAAACTATTCCACTTTTAACGTAATTTTTACGTATTAACTAAAGTTTTTGATGACTCTTACACAAAAAGTTACTTATATTAAATGTGAGTTTTACGCTTATAAATATTTGAAATAAGACATGCAACATTCAAGAAATTACAAAATTTAATTCTGACCTTGTATCTCTCTGTTGACCCCTGCAGAAGCTTATTCAACCAGATTGATTGCTAGTTCCAGTCGTTGACCCTTAGGTCGGCTTTTAACTCAGTGATACCCAGTTTTTCACAAACTTGTAAGCGTCCTTTAGTAAATTCTCTAGTTGCGTATTTAATTTAATATCATGATTTGGATAATTAATTAGATCATTTCATAGACCTTTACTTAGATAGTTTCTTAGAATATTACTTAGATAATTGCTTAGAGCCCTAAATTAATAAATGGTAAAGATTATGTTTACATTAATTAAATTTAGACTTGCGTTTTTAATACTAACGACAAATTTTCACTAACTCGTAATTCACGCATTTCTATTATCTTTTACCTGTTATTTAATTTTATGTCACTTTTTACTTCACTTATTTTTTGATTCACGTAATAAATAAGTTTAGACTGGTACAGACGTGCGTCGTTAAAGAAATGAATGCATTTTATCAGTTTATGTTCCTTATATAGAACAAACTCGTTTCCTTCTATCTTTTAACCTGTTGGGTTTATTCAAAATTGCTTACTCTATGAATTTAACTTTACACGTAGACATAACTTTGTATTGGGATTTATTAACAAGTGTAGTAATTTTATGCTTGGAACATCATAATTTTGTACAGGAATTTATTAAATTTTCCATTTAATTCCGCACGTATACCAAAACTTATGTTTCCATATTTTGTTTACCCATGTCGGGCTCTACAAAAATGTGATGATTTCTACATTTCTAATGTCACGTACTCGTTTTCCCCCAATATCTATATCTTATTGCGTTATGAAATATGCACGTTTTTCAAAAGTTTGTTTTATGCGTTTTATTGTCTTCGATCCCTTACGAATGCGTCGGGTTTGAAAGAGATTTGTTTCACGTTTGAGTATGCCTAATTTGTATTTATTTGGAGTTTACGAATGCTCTAAAGTTTTCTAAAATGAATTGAGTTGCGCTCAGAATTATTTCATTTACTAAATGTGGTTCAGCTATTACACAATGAGCTTTCTTTTATTTTATACAAAATGATTTGTATTTTACTTTGGCGCTTGAGAATATTTTAAATGTTTAGAAATGTTTTGAATGACTTCCAAAATATTTATTTTGATTACCGTTTTTAAGATATTTCAGAATGAGCTTCCTTTTATTGATTATGGCTGGTTGTTGGTTTTATACAAGATGCTTGGAATTTACTTTTTGCATAATGACCGAATTATGTACTTCTATAGTTTAAATGTTTGGTTTTTCTTATTTTTATGATGTTTACATGAAGTGTACTTCTCCTGTGATCTTATATACCCCTAAATAACCCTATTATCATAGCAATTTGTATATATATATATATATATATATATTATATATATATAGTATATTCGTCAATTTTCCAGGTACTATTCCGCATGGCTGGCTGCCTGAAGAAAGATGGCAGATGTGATTTTTCCAAAACGTCGCCAAATTGATAGCGGTTCACTTCAGAACCAGCCAGTTGTGCGGAATAATACCCGGAAAATTGACGAACCAGACAACGTCCGTAGAAACATCAAGATTAACACACACATATATATATATATATATATATATATATATATATATATATATATATTGTAGTGGTTTTAAAAGGCTAAATTTAAGTATAAACAAAGCAATTTCAAACACCCTGTATAAAGGAAACAACCAGAATTTACGTGCGAAATTTATTTCAGTTAGTTCATTTTTAAGTAACAAGTATTAACAAAATTTTACAAATAATGATTAAAATTTAGTAGGTTCGCATAGAAAATAAATTGTAGAAGCCAATGCAATTAATTTATTAATTTAATTGAGTTTAATTGAACGGTTATTTACGTATAATATGCATAAAAGCATGAAAAATCAATAATATCAAGGTGAAACGCGTTGCTAACACATAAACAGCTGTTGGATATAAAATACGTTGAAAAGCCAGCTCCTAGAAATGTTGTGTTAAAACGTCGGTTAATTAAACACCTGCATGTTTTGTAAATGTCAAGTTCCTCTTAATTTGTATGGATAACAAGCAAGTTTCAAAGAATATTGGTAAACAACAGTCGCAAAAGCACGTATTCAGGTCCACATGGAATTGTAGAACGCGGACAGTAATATCGATTCTCTACCACTCAAACAAGGTTAGAAGGAAACATATGATATGCATAAGCAAGGGATAGCGTTAATACAGGCGGGGTTTCAATACGTTATTGAATATCTTATTGATTTATATGGTTAGTAGTATAGCAGACAAACACGCGAATATTGAATGTTAATTTTTCGGAAAATATCGTAACGATGCGCTAAATTTCGGGTATTTCGAAAACGGTTGAACCAAAATTTTAAGAACGTGTTATTTTAAATTATATTTTTCACGGTAAGAGTGGCCAGGAGGTTACAGTCGAATCATATAAATACTCGACGAATTAGAACGGCTTTTGCTCTTTTAACTTCGTTCTCTTAGTACTTTGATCGCTTCAGACTACAAACGAGCTTGTAAGTATATAAAATTATTTTAAATCAAATAATACAGTGTTGGCCTCATAATTTGATACGCGAATAAGTGTCGAGTCTAAATTCTAATTTGAGGTGCAACATTTATTTTAAAAAAGCACGTGAAGTGACGTGAAGTAACGTAAACGAAAATACGCAAGTATGAACAAAGTGTAATTAATTTGGATTTGGAATTGGATACACCGGGAAGGCAGAGAAAACAGCACAACATAAATGGGGTTCTTCTACAAATAGCTAGAAGCGGCCAGCAGAGCAGAGCGAAACAACTTTTCCGCATCGTCAACGGAGTGGAGGTCTTCAAGAAATTTCAGGTGATGCTTTAAAATTGTTGTTGTTAGAAACTATGAAAATTGTGTGAGGTATAAGAGTGAATTTGAAGGTATTGTGCATTATTTTGCGTATTGAAAATAATACGTATAACTAACTTTATTATGGTATTTAAATAGAAATCTAAAGGTGTATATAAAGCTTATTAACGTTCCATCAGGAATTTAAAATTTTTATTGTGACAAGTACATGGGTTTGTTTTTTTTTTGTTTGTTGTAAGAGTATGCGAAGTACAAAAGCATACATTATTCATAATTAACTGGGTTATCATGAGCTCACCATACTCCAGAGTATACAAATTTAAAATAAGTTATAAATAAAGAAAATAAGGTATTATTCAGGGCCTATTTACTCCGGGTATATTCAATGTGTTTGATATTTTAAATTAAAATCCAGGACAGTACAAAATAGGATTTATTGAGGTGTAACTTGATCTCTGAAATGTGGATAATCTTGAATTTTATTTGTAAATAGTGTTAAATATATATTGTATGATGGTTGTATTATTTTGTGGTTTTATTGAGAGTGTGCGTGAACGATACAAAGTATAATAGTGAATCTAGGTATCCAAGAGGAGGTCGAACTGAGCTAGCCTGGGAACTGAAGAAGAATTAAGGTGATGAAGAGAGGAAGCTGGGTAAGAGATTATTTTTATTAAAATTTTTCTACTGTGTGCAATTTTCGATTTTGTAAAAATGAAAATAAATTAATTTTCAAATCTACTGAGATTCCAGAGAAACCCACGGCAATATATACATATATATACATATATATATATATATATATATATATATATATATATATATATGAATGAAAAATTATTGCTTATGGCAATTTAAATAAATAAAACAAGTATATACGATGTATAAATAATCACAACCTTTACGAAAATCGAAAGGAAGTTATTAATTATACAGCAAGCTAGTAATTTGCATAGCCATAAATGAAAGAATTTGTTTGTTTCATAAAGGAATAAACATTCATCAACTAGTTTCGATCTTAGTGGATCTCATTAGGATGAAGTGGTTTATAACCCTTATGAGTTATAAGTTATGAGTTATAAGGGTTATAAACCACTTCATCCTGATGAGATCCACTAAGATCGAAACTAGTTGATGAATGTTTATTCCTTTATGAAACAAACAAATTCTTTCATTTATGGCTATGCAAATTATTAGCTTGCTTTGTATAATTAATAACTTCCTTTCGATTTTTCGTAAAGGTTGTGATTATTTATACATCGTATATTGTATATATATATATATATATATATATAAAGAATGGAATTTATTGGCAAGTGACTCAATATTAGCCACAAGGGCATCCTGTCGACGCGTTTCGCCCTAATTGGGGCTCATATTGGCTAATATTGAGTCACTTGCCAATAAATTCCATTCTTTGATATTATTTTAGACTCATTAAATTTACTTATTCTTTATATATATATATATATATATATATATATATATATATATATATATATATATATATTTATTTATTTAAATTGCCATAAGCAATAATTTTTCATTCATATATATATATATATATATATATATATATATATATATATATATATATATGTATATATATGTATATATTGCCGTGGGTTTCTCTGGAATCTCAGTAGATTTGAAAATTAATTTATTTTCATTTTTACAAAATCGAAAATTGCACACAGTAGAAAAATTTTAATAAAAATAATCTCTTACCCAGCTTCTCTTCATCACCTTAATTCTTCTTCAGTTCCCAGGCTAGCTCAGTTCGACCTCCTCTTGATACCTAGATTCACTATTATACTTTGTATCGTTCACGCACACCTCAATAAAACCACAAAATAATACAACCATCATACAATATATATTTAACACTATTTACATATATATATATATATATATATATATATATATATATATATATATATAAAGTAGCACGAACCACGGGAAGACCTAGTCTATTATTACTTGAAATCTCAAAAGCAATAAGTTTATAAATACTCAAAATTAAATAAAAAAATAATAGTTTTTGAATTTGTAGTCCTATGGACAGGCTTATTTCAATATTTTTTAGTTTATGTTGGTTGCAATTATAAAACAACTTACTTAACAACAAGTGAGATCAGAAAATTAATTTTTGACAAAATCCTGTCTAGAAGTTATTCGGATTAGTACTTAGTATAAGTAAAATTATTTATAAATAGTAGTTCTTACTATTGATATCAATAAAGGCTTTCTTTGTTACATCGAATTTAACATGAAAGGAAATTTAGATATGTTTAAAGCTTTCGATTAACAGATCATCAGATAGATATATAAAATTACATCGCTATTTATTGCCCACCACAAATGGGAGAATTCTTTCCTACTTTAATCCTTTTACAATTAAAAACTTATACAAATATTGGAAATAATACTTTTGTATCAGTTTAAACATCAATTTATTACATTTTCGTAAGGTCACTTGCGGATGCCACTAAAAATGTATGACGCATTCATCAATTTACAAGAACTTAATTTCTGGCACATTTTCAAAATCAATCTCTCTCTGATTCTGTTTAAATATCAGTAACATTTATTGACATAGATAGAATCGCTAAATTTTATCGATAGGCTTCTAGATAATTTTTCAATCTTATACAAGGCGTAAAATATAATAAACAAGAAACTTTGCATAAATATACTTAATCAATAATTTAAAATTGATTTTACACCTCGCTAAAACTACTCAATATAAAAACGTTACATACCTGTGTTGTTGAAATTTTTACTCAAAATCTTCTTGTGCATCGACGGCGATGAGGAATTGCTCCTATTTAACATCGATGCTATTGTAGGCGATAAAGCCAGTAATGTAGGATTAGGCATTCCAACTTTTGGAGATCGTCTAGCGCTACTACAATTTGCATTTTTGATATTTACACTACTAGTGGATGATGAAGTACTCGAGCTTCGAATATCGTCGCTATTAGCTGGATTTACCGAATCCATTACACAAACCATTAAAAATACTTGCAAAATAATTACAAAAGTAATTTAAAGAGGCTGAAAAGCGTAATGATTGCATTATGCAATATCTACAGCGCGACTGCAGTAAAGGGTTCAGCTTTGTTTAACTTCTTGATTTGCTACCCCACTTCAGAGCTTTTCCCACTCCAGCGCAATACGCTTTGTGTAAATCAGGTTTATCGTAACTGCTGCTGAAAACTGAAGTCTAAATTACACTTTGAATAATGTTTCATGTTATTGAGGGTTAAATCACTTTGTACAATATTTGAAAGTTGAACTATATAAAGCATTTAGCGAAGACGCAAATTTTATATTCCATTAGATAAAACGTAATAAACGTAGTGGACGACGGAAATAATATGAGAATATAATAGTGCAATCCAGTGGATTGTGCGCGAAATGTTCAATTTCATTTTTAAATCTAAGTTATATAAATTATCTGTAAACTTTTTAACACTGAAATTTCCATAAAGAGAGCAAAATATTTGTGAAGTTCAAAATTAAAAAAAAAATATTTTAGGAAAATAAGATTGTAATAAATAATGAAATTCCGAAACTTTAATATTTAAACACTGCTAGAAGAAGTAGATAATAATTTTCCGTTCCCCATCAATGTAAACAAAATTCAAAAAAAGTAAAATAACAATTATGAGTTTGTTTGGTTTAACCCAAAACAAAAACAGAAATGGAATAGTAGATAAACCAGCATGTATTAGTAACAGTAGAAAGGTTTCCGAACAGTCACAAATTTTATTATTGTTATTTATAATGACAAGTAAGGTGAATATGTACTTTTGAGTAAATTTTTATTGAATTACCATTAGAAAAACAGTGTAAGGCAATGCCTTGCAGTTTGTTGAAGCTACTATATAGACTTAGAAATCTTTTTACTTTATAGAATATATGTAATTAAAATTAACTCAAAGGAATATAGTCACATCATCATTAGGTCTTCAGTCCTGGAACTGGTTAGACGCGTACCCTGATTGTTTCCTATTCCGAACTAACCTACACATTTCCTTGAAATTTGCAGTCTGTATCTATGTGCAAAAGTCTGATCTCGGTCTACCTCTACTTCTTTTATTCATATCTCTGCTTGTAATATATCTCGTGCTATTCCCCCAAAAATGCCTTAGAACGTATCCTACACTTCTATTTCTCTAATTTTTCTTCCTCTACTATTTCTATAACCTATTTGTTATTAACCTTGTCTGTCCATGCTATCATCCTTATAAATTTGAAGCACAACATTTCAGAAGACTTCTATCTCTTTCTGTCTGCTTTTTCTACTGCCCCTATTTCATAGCCGTACTGTGCTGTGCTCCACACATATGCTTTGAACAATTTTCTTCTTGTCTCTATGTTTGTTATCTTTGAGCATATCCACGGATCTTTCTTGTTAGATGTAGTTCGGTCACCTTCTATTGCTTGACAATTATATACCCAATTTCCCCGAAATTCAGTGGTATGCGAAGGGGGGTAAGCAGCCTGTGGCTGCCAAGTTCCCCCAGCACTTGAACATATGTCGAATTAATAGTTTTTTCAATATATCCTTTCGCACAATCAACATTAATTGAAAATATTTCACAACCCACACCTGTAGTTGTTTATAATCATCATCAGATTTAAGTGCACTTATTTTCTCTTCATTAGATTTTCTTCTAGTTGGACGCGAGTTAAGGTTCGGGCCTTGGGAGCTGCGTTTTTAAAAAACGTTTCCAAAACTTAACAAATTTATTTTTAATTGATACAGAAATTAATTTGGAATTTTGACAAACTGAATTTAACTTTAAATCGAAATAAATTAATTAATTGAACTAATATTGTGAGTCGCCTAAGCAAACTGCAATGCTAAAGTTGAATACTTTGACTAACTGCCGGATCCTTGAGCTCCCGGACTTTTTATAATAATATTACCTCCTCACATGGCTGTGGGAACTTGCAGATCTCATGTCTGCTTTACTCTTAATTCTACACTTTGTTACATTGTTTCAATCTTATTTCTAGGTAATTACGATATCTTAACCGTCTGTAACCTGCCACCTACAGTATCACTATCGTCTCGGATACAAAGTTGCATGTCCGTTCTCATGAACTGTTAATAACCTGTCTGGTTTATCCTTGTATTCATTGTTGCAATTGACTCATGATTTATTTAACAATTTCTAATAATTCCTATTAGATTCTATTATTTAATATATAGGTAAATTGGGGGATACATAACTCGCGTATCTCCACTTATTTATGTTCTGAGCTAGCTTACACAGTTCCCTAAAATTCCCACAACAGCCTATATACAGTTCGGTTCCCCTTCTATTGTTTTCTAATTATATACTCTATTTCATCGAGATACAGTGGTATGTGAAGGAGATTAAGCAACCTGTGGCTGCTAAAGATCCCTCAACACTTAGCCATTTACAGAATTAATAGTTTTCCAGTAAATACTTTCGTACAATTAACATTATGAGAATATTGCAAGACCAATACCTGCAGTTGTTTATAATAATCCTCATGTTTAAGTACATTTACTTTTTTCGTCATTAGTTTTTCCATCTTGAGACTGGTAGGAATGCGTACCTCCGTCGGTTTCTATTCTGAGCTCTCCTACACATTTCCCTGAAATTCCCACATCCTGCATCTTTCACTATATCTGTGAAATAGTCTAACCTAGGTCTACCTCTACTTTTCTCTTTTCCAATCTCTGCTTCTAATATATTCCGCACTATTCCCTCATGTCTTAGTATGTGACGTATCATTCTATCTCTCCTTTTTTTTGGTGATTATCCAAAGTTTATATATTTCTTGATGTTATATTTAAGATATTGTTCGTAAGACAAAGCTGTTGTGTAGATTTTGGACTCTATTTTTAGTATATAAGATTTGTGTTGAAAGGAAGTTATAATTTTTATTTATCTCTGTTGCATTTGTTTGTAAGACAAAGGATGTATTAATTATTTGTAAAAGACATGTCGTGCCATTAGAAATCTGATGTATGATTCTAGTGGTTTTATTAAAAGAGCGCTAGCAAAAATAATCAGACAGCGGTCAAATTTCAAACTTTCCAGAAATTATAAGAGTAAATCGACTATTCTACATAATGTCAATTAAGAGGGCACTGCATATAAAAGATATGTAACTAAATGCATGAGAACATAAATATGTTTAAGTATAGTTTACAAGTAAAGATGAGATTTTAAAACGCAACAAGTTGCATCAAGATTAAATTACCGGGAAACATAGATAAATTGGCATTCCAGATATTTAACAATTGCGTCGAAAATATCAACGTAAACGCATCGTAAATAATTCATTATTAGAAAATCGTTAGGTGACTAGAGAAGAACACGTTTATTCAGAAAACCAACATTTTGTGGCAAAACGAATAAACACCAGGCGGTTCAATTATATGATAAATTGACAAACATCGAATACGTGATTTGATGAAAAGCCAAAAATTGGAAATCCTAGAATAATAATGTAATATGCTGAATGCGGACGTGAAGAATAGAGCATTCGTCGAAGATTTAAACTAGGTAATTTATAAAAATTCCGAGTTATGCCAGATAAGGCAAAGTACCAGCCTTGATTGTAAACACGCCAATGAAAACTATTTGGGAGAAGCTTATATATACGATAGAAACTGAACAACATTTTAGTCTATATTTAACTGAGCAACAACTATGTTTGAAGGTGGTAAAAACTCAAGTAATTAATGAAATAAAAAGTAAATATATGAGATTTAAAAGTGCAAGAACTTTGTGCAACGAAACATAAGCCGATCTACAGATAAACGTAAGTTAAACAACTTAATTAAATTCATTTTAATATTAACAAAACAGGGCTCTAATTTAGGACGTTTAATTTTGAACATACTCTAATTGGGGACGCATTATAATTCTGGACATATTTTGATTTGGGATGTATTTCGATAGAAAAGCGATTTTTTTAATTTGGTGATACTTCAATTTGGGACGTATTTTAATTGGAGGCGATACTTTAATTTTGGACGACTTTAATTGGAAGCTATTTATGGAAGGCGATTATTAAATGGGGACGGTATTTTGTTGATGTCTCAACGCAAACATAAAATACCAATAAGCAAAGCGGACACAGCAGGGGGACGCAGATCATAGACTAGTATGGAACTCCAGAACCCATTTTAGGTTAGCAATTTTTAATACACTTTAATATTGAAAGACTGTTTTTAATTTAACATTTGCTATACATTGTATATTTTTAAGAGTCATCAAAAAGTTCACTTAAAGATATGAAAATGGAATAGGTATCTTGGAACGTTCAAAGGTCCCTGAATGTAATTAAAAGATATTTTTGCTGGCTTTCAGAAAAGCATAAATCTGGTATATGTAGATATTTTGTACAAAAAGGAAAATTTTGAGTATTGTAAATATTATCAATTATTATATTGTGTGTTCAAGAATTGCTTTATTTGATTCAATAAGATTTATTCAGTAATATTTCATAGTAACACGGTAATATCATAGCAAATTTTATGACGTCCAACATTGGGGCTCAAAATAATAAAGGAATCAGGGGCGAATATCATAAAATATATATATATATATATATATATATATATATATCTGTGTATATATATATATATATATATATTGTTGTGAATTTAAAGGGGAAAATAGGTATATACAATAAAATTTCTGCAACCATGTATATAGAAAAGAGCAAATTATTTACGCGCCAAATTAATTTAATTCGTTTAGTGAAAACGGACGAATATCAAGGTATTTTTATATTTAATAATTGGAGTATTAAAATTACATAAAGGTAGAAAGCTTCAAAGCATATAGAAGTTCAAGGATACGCATAATTAATTATAATTTATTTTAATCAAACGCACGAAAGCAAAAGGGAGCGTGCTTGCATAAGAAAATCAATAATTTCTAACGCAAATATATTCGTTTTAAAAACCAACGTGCATTTACACAGATACGGAGAAGCAGAAAATCGAGGAATTGTTATGTTCAAACGGTCGATAATTAACAGAAACACGTGCTTGTTAAAGGTTACGTTCAAAGAATTTGAACGTACGTTAATATAATATTTTATAGAAATTGTTTTCAACCGTCAATTTGTATAAACAGCTAGGTTAACAAACATCTTAAGGAGCAAGTGAAATGAACAATTTGTAATATATAACAGATAGAGACAAATATAGAGCAGTGTTGGATTTAAAGTCACGTAAGACATACACGTGGAGTTGATGTAAGACGTCGACAATATCGATTTTCTGTAACTCGAGTGGGGTTTGGAAGGAGACAGCGAACATGTATAGAACAAAGATGAATAGCGCTTAGGAGGAATTTGGTGAAGCAGAAAACTTTGTCATTGGTTGAGAATCAACAGTTTTCGAAACGAACGCACACGCGAAGGTAGAAAACGAATTCTAGGTTATAGCACGTAGGACGGGAGAAATTTTCTAAATTTAGCGACGATTACGCTCAAAATTTTTAGAAACCACTTTGGAAAATAAGCTTTTCGAATCAAACGGGTCCAGTAGGGGGTTTGAATAGGAATATAAATACTCAAGCGAAGTTATTAAAGCTCTCTTCTCTTTTACTTCGATCAAGTGCTGAATGCTGATTCAGAAAACCATAATAATAAAGCTTTTGGTTAGTATTTTGTGTGTGTAGTAAAGTTATCTTTAATATCGTAGTTGAAAGTATAAAACGGTAGTAGCGGACCTCACGTTATTAACGTGATGTACGAGTTAGTGCGTATTTAATTAAAAGGTCCGGCTACTACGACAAAAAGTATTAAATGGATGCATGATATATGGGGGTAAGCAGAACTGGTAATCAAGTATGTATGCATGATATATGGGTATGGAGTGGTACTGTGAGACGAAGCGAATAGCTTGCAGTGATATCAGATGGTAGAGGCCCGTGGATCCGCCAAGCAACATAGTAAATGGAAACAACGCCCAAGGGTTTTCTGGTAACCATCTCCGACGGGAATGAAGAATTCTCCAGGTAATTACTTTGAAATTTCTGTTGTTATATAAACATTTGTGGAATTTTTGTGTTGTGTGGTTAACTTTTTGGTGGCATATTTATTGTTGTAGAAACTTGTTAAAAGATACATGTACAGGACAATTTACTAATTTTGAGTATTGAAAAAGGGTGTATTTAGAATATATTAAAAATTTATTTAGGATATAAATTGTGTTGTAAAGGGTAAACGGGTCTGTAAATTTGTTTTAATTAATGCAAGGTTTTAAAAAGCATATACAAACAAAACTGGGTTATAATGAGCTCACAATACTCCAGTGTGAAGTCAAGTTAGGGTTACATGTGAGGCCCATCTACTCATATCTAATCGAATTTGTTTAAAATCATTTTAAAAATCAAGGACTTTAAAACATACAATATATTGAGCTGATAATTATTGTATCAAACGGTTTGGAAACGTGTAAATATATTTTATCTGTTAATAGGTGTAAATAAAGGGTTGTATAGTTGTCGTATTATTTTGGTAATTTTATTTGATGGTGTGTGAGTGTGAAAGAGGTATGAATGTAAAATTAGGTATTCAAGAAGAGGCCGATTGCTAAGCTAGCCAGGGAAGCAGAAGAAATTAGAAGGCGTCCTTAATAAAAGGGTAAGAAATTTTTTAATTTTTGTTGTTTTTTTTTGCATTTTTCATATGTTAGCCCAGGTGAGGCACGAATCATAAAATTATACTAAGGTTCCACGGCAATATATATATTACTCATATTTAGACCAGGGTAGAAAATTAAATAATCACATCAAATAATTTTAATCACCGTGTAGAAGCTTTGGGAAAAGGTACGCGTTATTAAAAAACCGTGGAGAATAAAAATTCATTCGTTTCATTAAAAATAAGAGATTTAAATCATTTACAAGACGCTTGCTATAAAAAAAGGAAGCAGTATTAAAATGCTCTACGTGTAATTTAATTATTCCAAGTACAGAAACAAATGGAAATTACGTGCAAAATTTATATTAATTAACTCAATTTTAAGTAACCGGTATTAAACAAAATGTACAGATAATAATTAATATTTGATTAGGAGTCACTAAAAATTAAAGGGTATTATTTTAGTTGGAGTTAATTGAACCATTAGTAACATATAATATGTATAAAAGCTAGTAAAAACCCAATAATATTCAGATCGTAGAAGTATTATGTTTGAACACCTGCGTATTTTTAAATGTTTTATGTTCCGCGTAAAATTTGCAGATAACAAATGGTTACAGAGAATGCTGGAGAAACCGTAGCTTAATAGTTACGGGAAATGCTAATAAGGTGGGTTATTTCACAGTCCACATGGACTGAAATAATCGATAATAAAGAATATCAATTTGCACCAATAAGAACAGGGTAGATAGAGACAGATAATATGCGCAAGACCGAGACACATATAGTATAAGGCGTGAGTGGAGCAACGTCACTGGGTTGCGATTGGTTGAAAATAAGAGGCAAACTTGAGAGGTAAAAATAACATTTCTGTATAAAAATTAATTAGTTATTTCCAGACGTTGCGAGCCGTGTCGAAATTTCTGAGATTTAACTGGTGCGAGTGCAAATTTAATAAGAACCGACGCACAGGCGGTCGAGATGGGAACATAGTATACGAAATTCTAGAAACTGGCCGTTTTGAGGACAAAACCGACAGACAGGCTAACCACTATATATACCCGGGTTAATATGAGTTTCTCTCTTAGATTTTCGAATTGATTCAATGCGTTAAACAGTGCTTTTAGTTTTCCGATTTTGATAGAATAATTTAAACAGTTTGCTCGTATATTTTGGTGATTTAAAACAGTTTGTTCTTTACGTGCTACAATGAATGTAATTTAGTGCACTTAGAAAAGAAGATACAAGGTAATAAAGTTTAGTATCACTGTACCAATTAGTCAAATTTGCAACGACAAATGAATACACAAAAGTAGGCAGTTTTGGCGTATATTTGTGAAAGAAGTATGAATTTCTTTGCTATTTTTCGGGGGTGGTAATAATTAAATGATTCGTAAACGTGTCTGGATCCACAAAACAAGCTTCAGATATACACAAATGAGTTCCGGAAAAGCACTGAAACAACTTTAGATGAATGGTGGTGTAGAGAAATGTTTAAAAGCGACCAGTAATCCGAGGACGTAAACATAACCCAGTTGGAATGGGGAAATTAGCAAGGACGATGTACATTGAAGCCACTAGTGCAGTAACCTTCAGGTAACTTATGCTTTGTTGTTCGATTTTTGATGTGTTGGTGTGTGTTGAATAACTTTATAATTGATTTACTTAAAATGGACAGTAGGGAAATTGTACTAACAGCAAATTTTTATTTTAAGGTGAGATTTTCTTGTTTAAGTAGAAAGGGTATTTAGTATTTATGTTCTGGATTATGATGAAAATTTGGGTATGTCTTTGAGCTCAATTAGACGAACCTGGTTAATTAACGTAAAGGGTGGTAGATGCTCCTTTGTACTCAGACTCAGGTCTGCATATATTGTTATATTAATTAGTAGGCATCCTACAAGGACTTTAATTCTGGATGCACATTAAAATGATAACAAATTTAATCTTGAAATTTTCTGATACTGAAATTTATGCTGAATTTTAATTTTGAAATTTTAATGTATTGTGAATATTGATGTAAATAGAGTTAACGTTGATGTTTGTGGTAGGAATGTGTTTGTTTTTTTTATGAACGAGGATGAAGGTTTAACTAGGTGAGCAGCCGAGGCGGAAAAGAGTAAAGAGGCGATTAACAGAAGAAAGTCAACGGACCAGTTAAGTTAATAGCTTTTTGTACATTTCACAGCATTCTTGACGCACAATCTGTGGGGCTCGATTCGAAAACCGTAGTTCCCGGATTTTGGTGGATTCACAGCAATATATATATATATATATATATATATATATATATATATATATATATATATATAGATGCGATTAGTGGTCATCAAGAGGTCGGGCGTCGCCGTGGATCAATGTAGTAAGCGTAAGACTACGGATCCCAAGGTCCCGGGTTCAAATCCCGACACGGCCGAATGCTTGAAAAATGGCAGGTGAGCATTTTTCACAAATATTACTCCCTCGTTCGGATGAGAGGTTAAATGGAGGTCCCGTGTGCAAGTGTTGTCACGCACGTTAAAGATCCCTACCTTGTCTGGAACGGCAAGGGTTTCGTCAAAATTCTAAATTTCCAGGCAACAAAAAACTCGCCTCCTGGCCAATGTAGTACCTTCGGGTGGAGCATTGGAAATGTAAATGAACGGTCATCAAGAGGTCATATAGCACCATTCCGCGAACATACAATGCTGTTAACCTGAGCAAAATTATAAAAAATGTATTCAAATTACGGGAAGTCGCATTTTTGGAGAATAGTACGGGATATATTACAAGCAGAGATGGGAAAAGGAAATAATGGTAGACCGAGATCAAACTTTTGCACGCAGATAGTGATAGATGCAGACTGTGCAAATTTTAGGGAAATGTGTGGGTTAGTCCGGAATAGGAAACAGGTACGCGACTAACTATGTCCAGGACTGAAGACCTAATAATGATGAATAGAGTCAAAAATCTCTTTGGAACTATGATTATTACTCACAAATTTAATCTTGTAACTAACATTTACAAACAACTTCGTAATTAAATTGTTCTTATTATGTACAAATTTTATCAAAATGAGTCGTATAATTTAATATCCTCCTTCTTCGAAACCGTATTTAAACATTTTTTATCGGTTAGGTTTAATTATTTTTTATATACTTGCGAAAACCTGTATCCAATCAAATTATCGGTTCTTACACACACTCTACTCTAATTTCAAAAGATTTTCATACAGAAAAATCTTATCATACAACTTAATTAATCAATAGATAGGTCTTTTTAGAAATTCAAACAAAATATTGGTATTTTACAGTTACAGGTCTGCTTGTTGTTGACTTTTCCAAAACGTAATTATCATTCTATGATCCAAAAATTGTTTAAACTGTATTAAAACGTAAGTCATTTCATACATTAGATTGCTCCATATGCCATATAACAAATCATTCCAATCATATATGCCTTATTCTATTTAAGTTTTTTTTATAATAGTTTTAATTATTATTTAATTATTTATTTTCCACTTTTAAAATCATTGTAAGTACGACAAATAATATATTTACGTTTGTGCATCGATCAATACTTTCACTACTAAATACAGGACATGAAAGATAGAACTTTAACTACGTAACGTATTATCTTATTAGCATCGTAACGTTTGAATCAGAACTGTCACCTTATTCGACATTCATTGGTCTGACATAACGGCGAGCTACTTCGATGACGTCGTAATCTAAATCCTTCGCATTAGATCTGGTTGTTGTTCCACGTCTGGAATGGTTCTAGAAATAGGTGTGACATACAACATTTGAAAATTTATCGTTCTTCTGCCTCGAGGTATATAATAATTAATGTCGTATCAAGATTTTATTGCTTCAACTAGCCTTAGAATACCTTTCCAGTATCTCATCTCGTCGCTTTCACGAATTTTATCGACGCTCAAGGCTATTTATGTCATTTACTTTATGTTTCTTAGTTTAGCATTACTACTTAGCAATACAATTGATGTTTTACTTAATTTAATGCTCTCGTCGAAATACTAACCTACGTTTGTTATTACATAAAAATTTATTTTCCATGTAAAATTAAAATATTATATACGAGCCTCTACATAAAATTGAGTAGTTAAACATAAATTAATTCTATAAAACAGAAATCCTTAATTGCATGTACACATACCAGTACAATGTCTTTATTACAAAATGTAGATAAAACTCTTGATTATTTAATTAAAGCTGAAATTTATTTTAATACACTTGTTTTACCCGTGGAATTATCCAACACACAATCATCTTGTTACTAATTATCTGATAAATATGATTTTTGTATGTAGTTATATTTTTTATACCAGCACTTTAAAAATACGTTTTCTAAACCAATAAATATCTACATGATTAGGCTTTTTCTAAAATTTTCCCGGATTTACGACATTGGATGTTTATGAGATGATGCAATATGCCTTTGTATGAGCTCTAAGCACATCAATATATATATATATATATATATATATAACAGAAACGTAGGTTTAATGAGTCTTAAATTAATACAAAGTAAAAAGGAATCATGGGCAAGTGACTCAAATTCAGCCACAAGGGCATCCTGTCGACGCGTTTCGCCTTAGTTGGGGCTTATCAGGACAGGAGTAGCAAAGTTGTAATATTTAATACAGACACATTATGAGAAGTACAGCATCATCTAGCTCACAATTTGTGTCTTCGTGTCGGTTCATCTGACATCGCAGGTTTTAGCAACAGTCGGCACGGAGGAAATCCGGCTCAACTACCTTTTTTTCCATAGCCAAAAGTTATAATTTAAAAAAAAAGTAGGTTTAATGAGTCTTAAAATAATACAAAGTAAAAGGAATTATTGGCAAGTGACTCAAATTCAGCCACAAGGGCATCCTGTCGACGCGTTTCGCCCTAATTGGTGCCGACTGTTGCTAAAACCTGCGATGTCAGGTGTAACGACACGAAGACACAAATTGTGAGCTAGGTGATGCTGTACTTCCCATAATGTGTCTGTATTAAATATTACAACTTTGCTACTCCTGTCCTGATGAGCCCTAATTAGGGCGAAACGCGTCGACAGGATGCCCTTGTGGCTGAATTTGAGTCACTTGCCAATAATTTCTTTTTTACTTTATATATATCTATTGCTATGATAAAAGGGTTATTTAGGGGTATATTGAGTCATAGTGGTCATACAACACATGTAAATAATACTAAAAGTTAGAAAACTACATTTATTTATCATGAAAAATACGTAATTCGCATATTATGCAAAGAGCAAACATTTAACAAATGAGTTTAATTAATGCCGGGAAGCATGTCCTTCAACAATCAAAACACATTTAGCAAGAGAAATAACTATATACGCAATCAAACTTGTTTTCAACCAAAAAGCGTTCTTAAACTATAAATAGATACGCATGAAATACGGTTAAAGCTAGAAAATCATGACGCAATGTCTATTAAAATTAAACATGCGATAAGGAAAGAAGATAGTAAAGTGTTCTGATAATAAACGCACTTTTCGAAAGAAATAATTTTTGCAAGCGCAGGAGATAAACAGAAATATGTTAATTTACGTCAATTCTCCTACGTAATTTTTTGCATGAATTTTATACAATACCCAAAGTATTATCTGGAGAAACAAAGCCATAAGTTATAATTACGTGCCAAGGCGAATTAAAATTTCCTGTAATAACATCAAAACAAACGGTCAAAGATCAATACATAATAGAAATCCTAGTAGACCACGTGACCAAGAAATCGTTTTGCCGAACGATTATGAGACGATTCCTGTAAAAGCCCAAGAATATTCAAAACATCATATGGCTGGTCGTAAACTTTGAACAAACAGTACCGATAACCAATAAATTTTAGATGGGACGGTCCTTATATAACAAGCGAATTTTATAGTCAGATGTATTCATTTAAATTGAGAACAGTTCACGTCGCTCATAGTCAAAAACTTACGCAACGAGTGAAATTGAATAAGTAAATATTTGTGAACGTGATGTTAAAAAAAAATTTCAAAGTTAAAATTAGTGAAAAATATATAATACAAGTTTGCCGTTTGCTGAAAACGGTTTTAGGTGACCCTAAGAAAATCTAAGAAATAGGGGAAATCCAAGTATACCAAGAAAACTAAAGTTATTGATAATATTGGGAAGAAGTCTGAATAAAATTATTAGTTTAAATCCACGTGAAGGAACACAAAACAGAGCATTGTTTTAAGGAGTGGATGAAGCAACTCAATTAAATATAATCAAAGAATACTGATCCACTGCACGTAGTAGCAGATCCCGAGAGAACAAAGAAAGACGCACCAGGAAAACTACAGGTCAGAGCTATCTATCATAAGGCATTAATTTCTTTTTATTTTTGAACATTGACTATATTTTATCATACCTGAATATTTTGTAGAGTCAACAAAAATCTTTTTATACTTGAAAATTTATGTGAAAAAGGAAAAGGTTTTGAACGTTCAGAAATTTTCCAGTAAGATATTGTGTCATTTTTGCTGGCTTTAACTTAAGGAAAGGGAGCTATAATTTTTGGGGAGATACAATTTAAATATTATGATTATTTGATTCAGGGGTTGATTTTATCATATAGTACAACATATTAATCTGTGAAGTCTATATAATATTTTATTTCTCATTATACAAACGTTAGTCGATTTCGTTTTTCTCATTAAAAATAGGAAAAGTATTAGAAAAAGGGGGGTAAATTATTTGTTAACGTACCGTTGTGCCCTCTGTATGAATTAAACTGAGCTAGCTGTGGCATAATAAAAATTAGGATATTAAAAGACACAGAGCTGTGGTGGACAGCAGGAAACTGGACGTTTAAATCGAGCTAGTATTTTAAGTTTTGCTGCAAGTCTAAGCTATTATTTACTTCTTGTTAATTAAAACCTTAGTATTAATCAATTTGCCTTGTACAATTAGAGTAGAATTTATTTAAGAAGAGCCTGTACGTCATCATGCGCACACAGCTAAAACGGTGTCAGATTAGTACATTGTTTATAAATAGGCGTGTTCATTCACCATTTCAACGGTATAGATAATTTGCTGTTAAATGTCAATTGACATTTGTGACTTTGACATTATATATTTATTTCTTACGCTTTCATAGTTTTATGCTTCGGTTATTATATTTTCTATAAAAACAAGTTCTTTTCAGAACTAAAATCCATCGTTTTTGAGATTTTGTCATTATGTGCATTATAATTCCAATAGCACGAGAAATGGTTTTGAATGTGCTGAAATTTTGTAAGCGGGAAGCAGGAAATGGGACACATCTTATTCCTTTAGCTAATTTTAAGGAACGTTTAATTGCTGCTACAAAGACTTTACAAAGCATATATAAACGAATTGTTAAAGAGTAAAAGGAAAATCAAGGCCCATCTTTTCCTGGTTCGAGCAACAAACGGCACAGTTTTGCAAAAAAGCACTTTATCGGAAAGTGAACGAGAAACAATTCGTCGTGTAATACATCGGTTTTATATAGCGGAAAAAAGACGTTCTACTAAAACTTATACATGCAAAATACTGAAATCGGGCGTAGACTTTAAAGGTGACTATTTCACTCTTTGCCGAGTTATAATATATATATATATATATATATATATATATATATATATATATATATATACTCTTTTTAAATGCCTAAATTTTCGGATTTTATTTTATCCTTGATCACAGGCTTTTCTAAAATAATGTTAACTAGGCTAAAGTTTACATAAAATAAATATAACTTACAAATTGAGAAAATAAAATTGACATCTAAATGAATGGATTTTCTATATAAAAGTTTTAGATTTTAATGCTTTTTGAAGTTGTAAAATTGTATAATTTGTAAAAGTATAAAAATGTCAAAAAAATTTTTGTTTCTAAATTGATGGATTGTATGATTTTGTATGTGTGCCTGCGAATTTCTGTTTGTAGGAGTGTTTGTGCGCATGTTTGCTTGTGTTGTGTGTATGCATGTGTATGCGTTCGTGTGTGTGTGTGTGCGTGCATGTGTGAGTGCGTGAGTGAGTGTGTGTATGTGTGTGTGTGTTAGAGAGAGAGAGAAAGAAGAGAGAGAATGAGTGAATATATACATGTTAGTGTTACTTGAGTTATGTGTTTATGTACTAACAATTCTTGCATTAACTATTTATCAACTATTGCTCTAAAATTAAGTAGATAGGTATAAATCGAACTTAAGCCATTAATATCAGTTCTTTTATTTATTGCATTTTGATTTCGAAAGATATGACACATTTCTAAGAACAATCTTTTCTGTTTATTTTTTCAAATTCTAAAATTTGAGGATTTTCAAAATCCATTTTGTGATTAGAAGTAATTAAATGTGGCAATAAAGCACAGGAATTTGGTTTGACTTTAATGTCAATATAATTGAGGTTGCATAAAATTTGAATAAGATTTGAGCTACGATTAGCTCTTGAACTAGGATTTGAAGAGAACTCGAAATCCTAAAATAATACTTGTTACCTAAGCTACTCAGAGGTGAACTAGACGGCGTTACAATGTTTTATTGCCACATTTAATTACTTCTAATCACAAAATGGATTTTGAAAATCCTCAAATTTTAGAATTTGAAAAAAAAATAAACAGAAAAGATTGTTCTTAGAAATGTGTCATATCTACTTAATTTTAGAGCAATAGTTGATAAATAGTTAATGCAAGAATTGTTAGTACATAAACACATAACTCAAGTAACACTAACATGTATATATTCACTCATTCTCTCTCTTCTTTCTCTTTCTCTCTCTCTAACACACACACACACACATACACACACTCACTCACGCACTCACACATGCACGCACACACACACGAACGCATACACATGCATACACACAACACAAGCAAACATGCGCACAAACACTACTACAAACAGAAATTCGCAGGCACACATACAAAATCATACAATCCATCAATTTAGAAACAAAAATTTTTTGACATTTTTATACTTTTACAAATTATACAATTTTACAACTTCAAAAAGCATTAAAATCTAAAACTTTTATATAGAAAATCCATTCATTTAGATGTCAATTTTATTTTCTCAATTTGTAAGTTATATTTATTTTATGTAAACTTTAGCCTAGTTAACATTATTTTAGAAAAGCCTGTGATCAGATAAATAATCTGAATTTAGATTTAAAAGAGTATATATATATATATATATATATATATACTCTTTTAAATGCCTAAATTTTCGGATTTTATTATTATTATATATTATATTATATTTATAACTCGGCAAAGAGTGAAATAGTCACCTTTAAAGTCTACGCCCGATTTCAGTATTTTGCATGTATAAGTTTTAGTAGAACGTCTTTTTTCCGCTATATAAAACCGATGTATTACACGACAAATTGTTTCTCGTTCACTTTCCGATAAAGTGCTTTTTTGCAAAACTGTGCCGTTTGTTGCTCGAACCAGGAAAAGATGGGCCTTGATTTTCCTTTTACTCTTTAACAATTCGTTTATATATGCTTTGTAAAGTCTTTGTAGCAGCAATTAAACGTTCCTTAAAATTAGCTAAAGGAATAAGATGTGTCCCATTTCCTGCTTCCCGCTTACAAAATTTCAGCACATTCAAAACCATTTCTCGTGCTATTGGAATTATAATGCACATAATGACAAAATCTCAAAAACGATGGATTTTAGTTCTGAAAAGAACTTGTTTTTATAGAAAATATAATAACCGAAGCATAAAACTATGAAAGCGTAAGAAATAAATATATAATGTCAAAGTCACAATTTGTAAGTTATATTTATTTTATGTAAACTTTAGCCTAGTTAACATTATTTTAGAAAAGCCTGTGATCAAGGATAAAATAAAATCCGAAAATTTAGGCATATATATATATATATATATATATATATATATATATATTGCTGTGATACTGAAGTAAGCCTTACTATCTTATACAACAAACACCGAATCTCAAATCGAAATTATGGAATCCATTTCTTTGACTATTTTAGCTAGTAGAAATTAAAAAGCTTTCCTGTTTAAATAGATTAGTATATTAACCTTTACTAAAATTTTATAGTAAAGACATTTACAAATAATAAGATAGAGAAAAATGAAAATTAGTGCAGTACAAATCACATAAAAATATTGTAGCGCTTTCTAGTCCACGTCTGACCAGAATAATATATATATATATATATATATATATATATATATATATATATATATATATATACAGTATTGCCCGAAATAAACAGTACTGAAATTGTAATTGTTTTGTATATTTAAAAAATACATATTATTGACACTTTATTATATGTTCTAAATGCACCTCCTCGTTCGAGACAGACTTCATAACGATGTTCTAAGTTTCTGATCATGTTATTGAATAAGGGTTGTCTCAGGGCTGCGAAGAAGACTCTAACGGCATCCTTTAATTTATCGATGTTTGTGGTGCCCGTTTGAAAACGGCATTTTTAGCCATGCCCCAAATGTATGCGTCTGGAGGTGTGAGGTCTGGAGAATGTGAAGGATAAGGGAAGTCAGTAAATCGTGATATGAATTTGCTTGGAAAATGTTCTTGAAGAAATTGACGAATTGCGGCAGCAGTATGGCAAGTTGCCACGTCCTGCTGAAAAAATTGCTTTCGAAATGCCAAGTTACGTGCACGACAGAATTGACGTAGATCAGGGATAAATCGTGTTAAAATTTGTCTGTACCTCTGTTGATTAAGTGTGACTTGCCTACCATTCTCTTCGATAAAGTACGGACCAATGATTCCGTGTCCGGAAACAGCACACCAGACACTCACTTTTTCACTATGTAAAGGAACCTCTTGAACCTCATCGGGTCTGGCAAAGCCCATAAATCGATTTGTGCGACGATTCACATAGCCTGACAAGTGAAAATGTGCTTCGTCTGAAAACCAAACATTTTTCAAAAATTCAGGATTTTCATACTGTAACGCGAGAATTCTGGCGCAATATTCCACTCTACTGCGATAATCCTGAGGATGTAGTTGTTGATGTACCTGAATCACATACGAAAATGTACCCAGCTCCTTCAGGATTCTTTGAAAGGAAGTTCTTTAAATCAAGTTGTAACGCTGTCCTTGCCTGGCCGACTTTCGGATTTTCTAAGATTTGCTCAAAACACGTTCATGGTTATTGTTGTTGTTAACTGTCCTGGGACGCCCTGAGTTTACTTTTCGTTGGCACAATACACTACCTGTATTTCTAAACTTTTCAATAACCTTCAAAATTACAGCATTACTTGGAGAACGTTTATTAAACCTTTGTGTGAATTGATCAGACACGTATAGCAAACTTGCACCATTACGTCGGCCGATTCCGTATGAACGAAAATAATGCTCTACCAGAAACACTTTCTCCTCTGTACTTAACACCATTTTTAACAATTAGGCCCTACTAATTACTTGTTTGAGGTTTACTTGACAGTCTATACTAGCTAACTTGAGTGTGACAGCGCACGCATAAAAACACCGCCAACTTAGTTTCAGTACTGTTTATTTCGGGCAATACTGTATATATATATATATATATATATATATATATATATATATATTTCTGTGATACAGAAGTAGGCCTTATTTTCCTATACAACAAACACCGAATTTTAAAGCAAAATTAAGGTGTCTACTTCTTTGACTATTTCAGCTAGTAGAACATTAAAAAGCTCTCCTGCACGAATAGATTAGTATATTAACCTTTACTAAAATTTTTAAAGTACAGACATTTACAAATAATAAGATAAAGAAGAATGAAGATTAGTGCAGTATAAATCACATAAAAACATTGTAACCCCGTCTAGTTCACTTCTGAGTAGCTTAGGTAACAAGTATTATTTTAGGATTTCGAGTTCTCTTCAAATCCTAGTTCAAGAGCTAATCGTAGCTCAAATCTTGTTCAAATTTTATGCAACCTCAATTATATTCAATTAATTTAATTTAACTCAAATACAATTTGTTGCAAATTAGCTTTCCTTAGCTCAAACCTGGTGAAGGTATTGCATAATTTTATTCAATAAACAATCTCGTTGTGAAAGAAGCTGGTGTTCTGATTTAAAGTATTTAGAACTGGCGAGTCTGGAACTAATTTAAGGCAGCAAAGATTAAATGTCAGATTATCTGTAATTTTTAGTGTATAAGGCTCTATGAAGATATTGAAATCCATATTTAGTATTTAATAGTTTTAAGGTGAATAGTATAATTGATTCAGAATTTCAAGATTCCACTTAGTAAATTTATATGTAACAAAGGGCACTTTACATATAATTTTGATAAAAGGTATATTTGTAAAAGAGTAAGCACGGTTGTGAGAGTATACCCTAACGCTGGAAGTCCAATGTAAGTATATTCTGGGAGTAAGTTAAAACTTTGGTTTTTCTTTATATTGTAAGATAAGCTTTATTTGCACAAACAACGTTCCTTTTTAATCAATCTGGTTATACAAGTCTTTTCAATAGTTCCTAGCTATAATAAAATTCTAAAAGCTCTAACTACAATTCCTTTACAGCTAATCGCTAGCAGTGCAAATAACAATTTTTAGAGCTACGATGCTATTTTCTTAATATCTTATATTGATGTACTATAATTAAATTATATTAATTTATATGATCACTACAACGAAGTATATCATAAAGAAAATATCCATTTCTTTGAGAGCACTTCGTACTCACTATCAAAACAATCAACATGCAACTTTCGTAGGTTAGCTACCTTTGACAGAAATGTTATTAAACAGACTAAGTAGTCAAGTATTCGGATAACACCTTATCAATTTGGTTATTTTTAATTTTAGGAGCACACTGGTTTCCAGCTCGACAACTTTATGTTGAAGATAAGCATGTTGAGGGTTTAGAAATCATAGTAGAGACATTTTATGGTACCCATTTTAGCTACAGTCAACAATCACTCATCACATATTTATTAAAACCATTTGAAACTATACTTGAAAGAGTTTGTAACTAAATAAGCATTTGGAATTCATTGCATGAACTGATAAAACGTATCTGTAGTACATCTGTGTGATTAGGTTAAGGAGTTAGTTAAGTAAATTTGCGATATATTTGATTTTTAATACTTGCTTAAGACTGTATCCTGTATTTGTAATGAAAACGTAAGTATGCTATATAGTTAGAAAAAAGAGTCACGTATAAAAGTGTAAAGACATGTTTATGTTTGGTTTTCTTTTTCAATTAATGTACAGATATAGTTACAGTTTTGTTGTAATAAATTGTTTTGCAGTTAGCTAGAAGAGTGATTAAAACTTCAGGTCATTTAGCATTCGATTTTATAAACCTTTCTTTCAGCTAGCAGTTTTAAATAGGTTGGAGTTCTTATTGGCAGTTTGTTTTATGTTTAAGCAATGGAGTACTTAAACGATCTCTCATGTATATGCTAAACCAGAATCACTCTCCTAATCTCTGACTTTGACACCCTTTTGTTACTTTTCTAGGGCTTTTCCCTAGAAACCCTGCGAGATTGAGTGACGTCCTAGATGCTTCTCGATTTAGACATATTTCATACCTGATAGCATTCTGAAACCTTCTTCAAACACTTACACCCCACTCTCACTAAGTTAGTCGACAACCATTTTTGTTAGTACAGTCGAAATATTCGGTATTTTACTAAAACAGGATATTTAGTAGAGTACTTCACCGAATTTTTCTGTATATTACCGACCTGGATTCTCTGGTGGCAAAAATGTAGGTAACAGTTTGCCATCAAATCTGTGTCGAAAGTTTATACAATACAATGGTAATATCATATTATAACACAATTCTAAAATCATTTTACTTCATATTTTTGACAATAAAGAATAAAATATATTAGAAGGTTATAAAAACATCAATATGTAAGCCACACAAATACAAATTACATTTTTGGGAAATGCTCATATCTCTTAAATTGTGGATGCACAGCAAGATAAATTATACCATTCTCTTTTCTGCTACTAGTGAAATCGAGTTTTTCATTTTATTAATAACTACAGAATTTTAATTATTATGATAGATCTAAAAATATAAAAAAATAATTCTGAGTATAACCATTAATTTATTACAACCCCGCGTCGCGTGTTCAGAGCCACTACCACAGTTGGCAACACTGGTACTATCACGTTCACATTATTGCACAACAAAGATATTACGACATAACTACGTGTCAAATTGTATCACATGCCAAATATGTTTACAATGATACAAGTTGACCCTTAAAAAGATAAAAGGTACTCACTTAAAAATGTGGAACGTTTCACGATTTTGCGGTCATCCTTGCGCAGGGGCCATGCTGATTTCCATGTATCTTGTTTGGGTGTGGGTTGCGTTATGCCATCGTTGAAACCAGATTTAGCGTCTTCCCTCTTCTTTGTTCGTGGGTAGGACGAAGGAAAACCAGGTAAGGAACGATAAGGAAAAAACTTACATTCTCAAAGAGAAAAGACAAACAAAAGACACAGGCAAACGTCACCATTCGACGTCCCGTTGGCTAATAATGTCGTGTCACACACCGCGCACTTGCGCCATCACTCCGCGTCTGCGCATTTTTTTGCGTCGACGCAACTGACCGGGATGGCGGAAATGAACAAGTCTATTTTAAAAATAATGGCGGGAATTTAGTCACATGTTTAAAAAAGTACAATGCCAATTTTGGCATGTAACAATCGCGACAAAGCCATAAAAGAAAAAAATTTTTAAAAAGAAAATTACTGTTAGCACGGTAAAAGCTTAAAATCTAAATCCTAACTAACCTACTTATACTCTAACTTATATACTAGAAAATGTTTATTTTAGGCGCCACCTGGTTTTTTCAACCGATAACACGTCTTACGATTAACCAGGAAACGGAATGTGTAGCCCCATTGTTTATGAACTACATCTATAAATGCACACACGAGTCCTCAATGTGACGCAATTATAATCGACAACACAATTTGTCGGAGAGCACGAAACACTACTAAAACTAAAACCAATGCGACAAGTGGCCTAACATATATACTATAACTAAAGCTAACATTACAGTTTTTTTAGTGCACACGTACATAAGCCTTGCATCTAAACTGTTTTTTCTTTGGCAAGAAAATGCCCAAATTTCAAAATGTCCAAAAGAGCAAGTTACTATGCACTTTATCAAATTTTTATGTATTGGTACTCTGGCTTAATAAACAATACACATCAAAACTTTTTAACGACATGGTTGTGAATTAACAAATTTACCAACAGTATCATCGTACTAATTTCTTACATTGCTAACTTAACAAATTACATTGCTACCAATAGGTTAGCTTCTTTACTCAATATTCAAAAAATAATTCCTACGTCTGATCATAAATACCAAACGTTAGGAAGACAAAAAAAGATAAGGCAATATCTCAAGTTATTATCAAAGATAATAGGTAAGATAACGATATTAAGCTCAAGTTATTATCAAAGATAATAAGTAAGATAAAGATATTAAGCTCAAGTTATTATCAAAGATAATAGGTAAGATAAAGATATTAAGACAAAACTAGATTACAATAGGGGGATCGGAAACGTCCCAGCACGCTAAGGCACGCTACGACTACATACAAAGATACAAGATAAAGTGGCTCCTTTAAGCCGTTATATAGGTAAATTAAAACATATTAGTTAAAAAAAATTACTAGACTCTAACGAATACATCCACTGCGATAAGAAAATCAGACAAAATTTGAAACAACAACTTAAAAGTATCACTACACATACCTTCACACAAAAAAAAAACAACTGTTTCAAGGTAATTTTTAAAAACGGTAACGCTATAAACACACAAGAATGCCTAACTATAAGCAGTTAAATACAAACATACTGTCCCAATATGCTAAAAACAACCGAGAATTCGATAAGATATCAATAAAAAGCGATAACACCTCACCACGAAGTTCAATAAAAAACAACAAAATGAATGTTTATATGTTCTGGTGACTTAATAGAAGGAGAAAACAAGTAATGATAAAAGATAAGGTGGGCGACTGTAATAATTCAGAAGAAAAACACATGGAATAGAAACTCCTAGTTTTTTGCAACTGCAAATATGGACTATTTTTTACAATGGCATAGGCCGCAGTTCATATGGGAGTCCAAAGAAAAAAGCATCCACTCAACATCAGCTAAAAGTGGTCCTTACTCTTTTCGTAAGCTTTTAGCAAATTTTTTCTAACGTCGTTGAAGATAGAAGGTAATGATTGTTGGTCTTTGTCCCAGCGTACCTTTTCGTCAAATTCAATTACGTTAGTATCGTCAGGAACTTGAACCACAATAATTACCATCGATTGGAGTATATCTTCCAAAAACAAGACATGACGGAGTAAATTAGGTTAGCAGTAATTAAGACTCGATTTATTCTTTCGGTAGGGTTTACCTGGGGATGGTATTTTGCGTTAAACCAAATTTTTTGTACTTTATAACTCTTAACGAAATTATGAAAATGTTTTGAAATAAATTGCGCTCCATTATCGCAGAGGATAATTTGTGAGACACCAAAGATAAGAAATACATTTTGCTTTAGGAATTTGATTATAGCCGCAGATGTGGCTTTACGTAACGGTTGCACCATAACAAATTTAGAAAACCAATCGGTGACAACTAAAAAATATTGGTTACCTTTTTTGATCGGGGAAGAGGTCCTAATAAGTCAAGCGATATTAATTGAAAGGGATAAGATACGCGTTTACAGTTACCCATTAAACCAGAACGAGCTTCTTGAGAGCTCTTCTGAGATCCACAAATTTTACAGTTTCTAATATAACGACAGACAGATTGTTTTAATGTAGGCCAGTAATATAATTCAGATATTTTAGCTAGGGTTTTCGTAACACCAAGATGAGCAGCTATAGGATCGTCATGACACAATTTAAGAACCTCACTGCGGTTAGTGGAGAGGATAACAAGTTTCCATTTAGGGATGTTAGATATTTTGCAAGATGAGGAAGATACAAATTTATATAATCTATTATTTGTTACACGGAAGGTGGGAAATTTATCGGGATTTTCAGAAACTTTCTTGATGATATTGAGATACCAGGCATCTGGAATTAGATCTGGAAGGTTAAGAGAGGCGATATCAGAGATAAGGCATCAAGTACGATATTTAATTTGCCAGGTCTATGCCTAAAGGTAAATTAAGAGATACGCAAGTTCCATCTTGCCAAACGACCTGCGGGTTGTTTTAAGTTATTTTTAACCATGTGAGGGCTGCACAATAAGTAATTACTGTAAAATGTGTACCTTCAACATATCCTCTAAATTTTTCAATACCAAAGATAACCCCTAATAGTTCACGTTCGGTAGCTGAATATGTTAAGGCACGACTAGCATAAGCGATAGGGTGTTATAAACCATTGCTTACTTAAAACAACATTGCGCCTAAACCAGTAAGTGAGACATCGGTTTGTATATAAAATCTTTCATCAAAATTGGGCGTGATTAAGATAGGTGCAGAAGTGATTAACGTTTTAATTTGTTCAAAAGCCTGCTGAGCTACTGAATTCCATTCGACAAATTGGGATTTCTTTTTATTTTTAATTAGGGCGGTAATGGGTGTAGATATGGTTGAGAGATTAAGTAGAAAAATGCGATAATAACTAATCATTCCTATTAAACGTTTAATTTCGTTAACGGTTTTGGGTGCTTTAAATTTAGTAATAGCGTCGACTTCAACAGGATCTGCCCGTAGACCAGTTCCATCGATAATAAAAACAAGAAATGTAAGAGAAGAACAGCAAAATTGACATTTCTCCCAATTTATTTTAAAACCTGCTGCATTTAGGCGTTCAACAACTTCATTGAGTGTAGCGATATGTTCTGCAAAGGAACTTGAGATAACTAATATGTCGTCTCAAAATACAAAGGCACGTTCCTGGTGTAAGATAGGACTTAATGTTTGATCCATAGTACGTTGTAAAGTTTGTGGTGCGTTACAAAGACCAAATGGCAAAAAATTATATTTGAAAAGACGTCGACCTGGAACACAAAAAAGCAGTTTTTGGACGGGAAGATTAGTCAAGAGGGATCTGATAAAAAGCTTGTCTAAGATCGATAGATGAGATAAATTTAGCGTTTCGAAGCCGATTTAAAATAGAATCGGTACGGGGTAAAGGGTAGGCGTCGGGTACAGTTACAGAGTTAAGCTTTCTACCGTCAAAACAAACACGCCATTCATCATTTTTCTTGCGGACTAATAACACAGGAGACATCCATTGCGAATTTGAGGGAGGGATAACACCAGATTTGAGCATTTCATCATTCGGTATGCAAATGTTTTTGTAATGCGGGCGATAAGAGATATTGACGTTGCTTAAAAGGGAGGGCATTACCTGTAGAAATAATATGTGTTGCGGTAGTGACGCAACCAAGTTCAGAGGTATTTAATTTACAAAATTTGTCGATGTTAGAGTTAAGAATTGCATTTTGGGAATCGGCAATAGAAATTTTATTAGATATTCCAGCAGACGCACAGGAATTTGTTTTGAAGGAAAAATCTTAAAAATATAGAGATAAATTAAAAAGTTTACAGAAATCCACGCCAAGTAAAAATGGGTAAGCTAATGTAGATACGATCAAAAATGGAACGTCACGTTCAAGTGACTCTACTCGAATTTTTAGTTTAAGGGCACCAGTTACAGATATTTGATTATCGTCAGCTAAATTTATAGAGTTTTTTTTGGAATAACTTGAATTTTAATATTTTGTTTAGATAATTGCTCTAAGCCTTTGTTATTTATAAGGGAACATGAGGAACCTGTGTCAAGTAAAGCTATTACATTTAAGGAACCAATCGAGATAGGTAAGTGAGGACGGATATCAGAAGGTTTTTTAACAAGTTGTAAGGCATTACATGTGATTTTCCAATGCTCCACCCCGAAGGTACTATATTGGCCAGGAAGCGAGTTTTTTTTACCTGGAAAATTTTGGAATTTTGCCGAACCCTTGCTGTTCCAAGCAAGGTAGGGATCTTTAACGTGCGTGACAACACTCACACACGGGACCTCCATTTTACCTCTCATCCGAATGAGGGTGTATTTTTGTGAAAAATGCTCGCCTAACATTTTTCAAGCGGACCATGTCGGGATTCGAACCCGGGACCTTGAGCGTAGTAGTCACACATATACCACTACGCCACGGAGCCGCCAAGTTGTAAGGCAGCAGACTTTTTATGGTAAAAGGTATTAGCTGTTTGCAGTCAACTCGACCATTCGGCCGGGGTAGTATGACATATTTCCGATAAGGGAGCTAAGTTCTTCTGTAAATTTAAGGTAGCGATATTATTCTTATTAGATATATTAGATAGGGGTTTAATGTTAGAGATAATTTTGCGCTTTAAATCTATCGACGTCTGGGTGCGTTGAATGGTTGGTGTCGAGGACGATTTTGATTCCTTGAGATATTTACGTCCCGGGTAGGAATATCTCTGCGAAAGTTTTCCGATAAGTTAGAGTTACAATTTGTACAGGTAGACTTATAGGTATTGCTAAGACCGCAACCATAACAAAAAATATTTTTGGAATATGTGCACGCATTATAGTTATATCCACTTTTTTTGCAATTCCAACAGGTAAGTGAGTTACTTAAAGGGTGGGCGGGAAAATTAATAGTAGATACTTTACGAGAGGGTTCAGATTGACATGCTAGGTCAGGTTCTAATAAGCCAGATTGTTTTTCTGTGGGAGGACGGTATTTATCGACACGTAAGTTCACTTCTTGGAGCGAGTGACATAAATCTTTAAACTGAGGTAAAGAAGAAATGTGTTGAAATGTTAAACGTTCGGAAAAATATGGATTTAAATTTCTACAAAGTTGATCAATAACTTATCTAATCTGCTATATAAAGCTTCCACCGAGGTAATAAAAGACATTACGTTTTCGTCAGGTCCCTGGGTTCCGTTTCTTATTTCGTTCCAGAGATCCAGTTATATAACCATGGGGTAAGAAATCGCGTTTTAAGCACGTAACTAATTCTTCCCAGGTAGAAATCTGATTTTGTATATTTCTATACCAAATTAAGGCAGAACCGGAAAATAATTCACCCGCTGAAACAAATAAATCTTGATCTGTGCAATTACGGAAAATTTTAAAGTCATTTATTCTATCTAGGAATGACATTAACGAGATTTGGAAGTCAAAGCTCTGAAAAGTTAAACCCCATTTATATACGGGTATCGATTTCCTCGACGATATAAACGGTTGGAACATTGTTAGATTTGAGAAAGCTGTAGGTACATTTACGTCCACATCTAAGTTAAGTTTTTTGAGGACGATTCCTTCGAGTAAGAGAATATCAGATGGGAAAGCTTGTTTGCTTTGGTTAGCTTGTTCATCGTTAAATAAACATAATAAGTCTATTCGTTGCTTGACATGCGTTATACGAGACACAATACGTTTAAGCTCAGTTTCGATAGGTTCAGGGTCAGTTTTATGCAGTATATTACTAATATCGTCTAAAGATTGTTTAATTTCAAAGATATTTTGAGGTAAATCAGAGTCCACTAACACGCGTATTAGGTAGGCTTTTAGCTTCTTGAGCTAATATAGCTTTTAGCTACAATCGTATTTTGGTTCGTTGCTGCTTGAATACTCCGCGACTGTATTTCGTAGATCGTTTCAAATGCTTTACGATGCACGGAGTTCATTGTAGTATAGTGTTTTGGAAATTGTCTAAATTGGTTGTGGAAATTTGTGTTATTAAAGTTTGAATTGTTCGTTCGAGATTGATTCGTTGGTGCGTTAAGAAATGTAAATCTCTGTTGTGTTGGTAGTTGTCTCGCGGCTTGTATTGTTTTCATAGTTGAGTAATTTTTATTTGCATTAGGGTTATATATCCTATTTCTGTAATACAAAACGTTTTCTTCCTCCACTATCATATTCATTGCTTCCTTTAAATTTTGGAGATGTTAAAATCTTATTTTGTCCGACACCCGTTCAGGTCATGCATTGATGTATGTGTCTAAAGCCATTTCGTCGTACATTTTCGTCTTTAATAAACGTACATTTTGGTCGGGTTCTTCAATTTTCAGTTTGGTTAAGATTAAGCTCCTCACATCTTGGCATCTCATACCAAATTGGTAGGGTGATTGATTGGGTTCCATCTGGAGATTTATTAAGTCTCTCACCAGACATTTGATATTTCTCTTGGTTGCCGAAGTACGCTATCAACAACCGTTTGAAGTTCTCCCATTGTTCAAGCTCATCGCGGCTTGTAATTAATGTTAATGCTCTTGCGGTTAATTTGCTAAAAATTAGGCGTAGAAACATGACGTTACGGTCAGTGTCGCCTTCTTTGTAAAATGATTTTAAAAATGTCTTACACGCGGTGATAAATATACCTAATATTGCTTGGTTTTCGTCGTATACCGGGATTAAATCGAGATACAACCGCATATTCTCGATCTTCATTGTGTTTAATTTTATAATTACTTTTCAGTTAAGTTTGTATTGTTTAGATTGTTTTAAAGTTGGTATTTAGTTATGAATCACTTATCTTTTACGTATATTTCATATGTAATTATCAAGTGCTATAATGTTATGAATCACTTATCTTTTACGTATATTTCATATGTAATTATCAAGTGCTATAATTACATTGAAGAGTTCTACTGATTGTCTCGGTAGTTACTGTTGCGTTAAGTGTATAATTATAATCTTTTGTAGAGTTTAAAAATTGATGGAAAATAATTTTATTTCAGTAATAGTTTCCTGCAATAAATTGTATAAGAACTGTGTTATAATTACACGCTCTTATTTCAGATTTTCGCTGAGTAAATCATTTCAATAATAAAGTACATAAAATGCTTGTATAATTATACGCCTTCGTTAATTGTTGCACTGAAGCGTTTAATTATAGTATGTGATGAGAGTCAAGTTTTTAATAAATCGTTTCCGTAATAATTACCGTAATACGCTGTGCATAAACTTGTGTAATAAAGTGTGCAAAAATGCGTATATAAATTCTTTTGTTACTTTCTAGCTAATATCATTAATTGAAAATGGTTAGGATAAATAAACTTACATAATTTTTATTGCCAGTTCCATCAGTTTTCTTTCCTTGGGCTTGGTCGACTTTGTACCCTCTCCAATTTTGTTTGTTTTTCCAGACGAAGAATAAAGATTCAAGACCACCAGTTTCCTCGATTTTGGATTCGCTAGAATACTACCGACTGCGCCAGTTAGATTTTGGGCTTCTTGAAGCGGCTTTTTAAAAAAGCTTCTTCCAAAAACTCTTCCAACAAATTTATTTAAAACAGAAACTACAACGAAAATTAACAAATAGTTGCGTTATATTCATTAACGTTTTGAACAATAAAAATAGTTTGAACAACCAACAATGTTAAAGTTGTGAAGCACGGACTGACTGTCCATCTTGGGCTCCTGATGGAATTTATGCTGTCCCTGCCCCTCACATTGCTTGTGGAAACTGCAGAGCTTATATCTGCTATTTTCTTTATTCATTTATACAATACAAAGTAACAATTTTAATTCTAACAATAAGTTTCTTACAGTCTACTGTGACCTGCACCTGCAGTGTCAAGTTACGTCTGAAATACAATGTATTCACATCCGTCCTCATGTCTGGTTTATGAACTTCCATTAATCTTTTGTAATATGTCCTTCAATTATACATTGTTGCATCTAACTTAAGTTTTAATGATTGTATTTAATTATATATATATATATATATATATATATATATTGCTATAATTATAGAGTAGTTTAGGGGTAGTTTAAGTTACAGGGGTCGTAGAATAAATAAAAGAAACTTCCAGTTAACAAAAGCGCATAATTACAGATATTATAAGAGTAAATAGGCGACTATACATATTGTCAGTGGAGAGCACACTGTATATAATAGTACAAGAGATTAAACGCATAAGAAATAAAAATATCCAAGAGTAGTCACGAGCAAAGATAAGATTTAAAAACGTAACGAAATGCATCAAAATTAAATCAACGCAAAACCTATATGAATTGGCTTGATAAATATTTAACAAGTGCGTTAAATATATCATCGTTTACGCAGGCTAAAATTATGCATTATTTGAATAAATCGTACGTGACATAAAGTATTACATTTGTTCAAAAATCCAATTTAACTAGGAAATAAACAAACACCAAATTTATTTCGGTTTAGATTAAAGTAAGCAATCAACAATGAATACGTGACTAAATAAACGAAAATTTATGGGATTTCTCAATTAAACATCATGGTATGTAAATGAATACGTGACAATTTAAGCGTTCATCCAAGTATTTGAACTATACAATTGGTAAAATTTCCCGGAGTACACAAAAGATAAACGCATAAGGTGTCGCCCAAACACGAGAATAAACGAATAGAAAACAAGAGGTACGGTCTATAAATTCAATAACAATTGAGCGACGAGTTTAGTATACATTTTGAACTGGGCTACGACGATACTCAGAAGTGGTAAATTATTTTCGTAACCAGTCATACGAAAGTGAATAAAAATCATTTTGAAAAGTGTAAAAATTGTGCAAGTGTGAGCCGATCTATTATAGACGTAAGTAAAAACAACTTAGTAAAAATATAATTTCTAACATAAATAAAACAGGGCTCTGGTAATTCTCTGGTATATTCTCTGATTATTACTCTGGTTATTACTCTGGTGAATTCTCTGGTTAATCACCTCCTGTTAAATTACTTTGGTAATTACTTACATGGTAAATGTTCTATTACTGTCTGGTTAATTACGGTGATGGAAAACCTTTTATTTACTGATATACAAATTGAATCTTAAATTGGATTAACTTATGGGATTTTGAATAACGATTTGGATAGCATTTTGGTTTGATGTCGACTTCCAAATTCGACTCTAAATATTCAGAGTGTGCAAGAAAACTCTGGGGGGATGCAGAGGAACTATGAGACCATTCCAGGTTAGCCATATTGATATAATTTATTACTGAAAACTGTTTTAATTCAATATTTTGATACATGTAAGAGTCAACAAAACATTAGTTTCATTGATCAATTTATGAAAGATAATAGGCATCTTGAAACGTTTCAAAAGATCTCTAAATAAAACAAAAGGCTCGTTTTGCTGGCTTCAATTTCTTAAATCTGGTATATGTAAATATTCTGAAAAAGGGGAAGATTTTAAAAAGGTTGTAAATATTTAATCATTATATTGTGTATTGTAGAATTGCTTTATTTAATTGAATCAGCTAGTTGAGGCAAAAAAAATCCATAACTTAACATTTCACATCATAGGTGCTTGATTAATATAAAGGGAGCATTATATTACATTAAGGAATCGTGGGAAAGAAAGTAACACAGCATTTTATGTACGCCCAAGTCGTGGGGCTAAATATAATAAAATATCACAGCATTTTATGACATGCCCAACCGTGGTGCTAAAAGTAAATAAAACCATCGTAGGAGCTAAATATAATAAAGAAATATCACAGCAATATATATATATATATATATATATATATATATATATATATATAAAAAAGACAGGTTATTTGCAGTCCGCAGTAAGAAATTGTTTAGAACAATATATAAATTTTTCACTCTGAGGAGGCTTAATAAAGCCGAAACCGTCGGTCAGTGGATGTTTCCTCCCCTATGAAGTAATAAGCTAATGTTTTGTTAATGGCTATATAACTACCAGCCCGATTTGTATTCGTCAATAGGCTCTATTATTTTCATGGAGTTTGTTTACAGATACATCTTATTTATATATATATATATATATATATATATATATATATATATATATAAATATTTTAGATAGTTAATTACACAATTACAGTGAATAAGATGAAATAATAACTTAGACATTTATGCAAAGCCCAAATGATCATTTCAAATCGAGCTAGTAATTGAAAGATGGAAAATATAACTGACATACGTCAAAACTTGACAATGTCAAATATGATTGACAAAAAAGCCAAAGGTAATTAAAAGTTAGGTTTATGTATAGTTGTTGTACACGATTTAAATTTGTAAATTTCCCAATTGTGTCATCGGTCTCGGTGGCGTAATTAGTAAACGCATGGTTCTGGCAAAACCAGGATACAGGTTCAAGTCCTGTCCAAGACCTTATATTTTCCATCTTTCAATTACTAGCTCGATTTGAAGTGATCATTTGGGCTTTGCATAAAAGTCTAAGTTATTATTTCATCTTATTCACTATATATATATATATATATATATATATATATATATATATATATATATATATTGATTTTGGGGATATGCAACTCGCGGCTACTTGAATTAGAAAACCATGTTGTAAATCAGAACATCCCTGAAATAAGAAGCATGGAAGGAAGCGAGTCAATACCGTCAGAATTTAAAGTGAAACCACTCACATTTGATGGTAAAACACCTTCGCCGATATATTTGAAACAATTTTAAGCTACTGCAATAGCCAACGGTTGGTGCAACAAAGAGTAGGCTATCTCCTTTATGATGGCCCTTCGGAGGGAAGCTCTTAACATCTTGCAAACGATTCCCGATCACCAACAGAATGATTACAGACTCTAACATGAAAGTTTGAGCTGAAATATTAAAACGCTCACCTTCAATAGGTTTATCATGCACAAGTTAAGAACCGCTCGCAAGAGACAAATTGAAGCCTGCAAGAATTCGAAGCTAACATTGCCAGATTAGTTAGGTTGGCATACCCAACGGCACCAAATAGCTTCCTCGAACAACTGGTTGTTCAAACATTTGTGGATGGCGTTAAAGATGGCGAAATACAGCAAGCGCTAAGATTGCCACGGCCAAAAATGTTAGACAACGCACTGGCTCATGCGCTTGCATTTGAAGCAGCTAAGAACCTGGTCAATCGCAGAACAGCATTGAAGAAATAATCAACCGTGTATTTGAAAAACAAAAAGCGGAAAGGCTGGAAAGACAACGACCCTGGAAATAGGATTTGCGATGCTGAAACTGCGGTAAAGTTGGTCATATACAGAGACCCTGCACTCAACCAAAAAACAACCGGTCGAGCAGGGAAAACTAAAGCAAGTCGACGTAAGGGGACGAACGTCGACAGCACAAGGTAGTGCCCCGGAGACTATCATCCGTGCTGCATCGTCGATGGGAAGTCTGGACAGCATTTATATTGGTGGTGGAATTAATGGTAGGGTTGTTCGACTACTCGTGGGTACAGGAATGACAAGGACTATTGTGCGACCAGATTTGGTTGGTCGTGGAAGAGTGCTACTGACATCGGTATGTCTTTGAACGGCAGGTAGTGAGAAAATTTCTACTCACGGAGAGACTGCCGTAACGTCGGAAATTGGAAACAAACAATTAATCATCGGGCGTTAGTAACTGAAATCACAGAAGAAATGATCTTGGGTATGGATCTCATGAGAGAATATGGGTTTCATGTGATCATTAAAGAAAATGTGCTTCGGATAGATGATAATAAAATTCCATTTCATTCCATATGAAAATATCCGAGAAGACGGAAATGATCGTGATAAGACGCCCGGATGGTACACTCCGGGAAAGACAAGTATGCATGATGGAAGCAACTGAATCGGAAATAGGTCAGGAGGGATTACTGATTGGAAGAATACTGGTAAAGTCTCGAAATATGATACCAATAATGGTGCTAAACATTAATCCGCATATGGTGACCATGAAGAAAAACATGATTGTGGGAAGTTGCATTCCTGTATGCCATATTAAACGTTGTGTGGACGACACAAAAGGTAAACCAACCAACGGTTGCTCACAGAAATTGCTGAATATGTCGAAACCTTCGTGTCAAGGATTAAACGGCGACAAGCTAGGCAAGATAAAAGAACTGGTCGGACAATATCGAGGTGTGTTCACACTGGATGATAGTGAGAAAAGAAGGACGAATGTGGTGCAACACAAGATCAATATTGGAGATGCGCAACCGATACGAAACATCTTGGCAAAGCATAAGGAAGCCAAGCAAATTATCACAGACATGGAGAAGCAGGGAGTGATTGAACCCTCGAATAGTCCATGGGCATCCCCGTTAGAGCTTGTCAAGAAAAGGATGGGTCGACAAGGTTTTGTGTAGACTACCGGCGGCTAAATAATGTCACAAAGAAAGACAGCTATCCTTTGCCCAGAATTGATGACACTTTGGATACTCTATCCGGATCTAAATGGTTTTCGACCTTGGACTTGAAAAGCGGATACTGGCAGGTAGGCTTGGAGCCAAACAATAAAGGAAAAACTGTATTTACAATTGGAACTGGATTATGGCAGTTCAAGGTCATGCCTTTTGGATTATGCAATGCCGCTGCTACTTTTGGACGTTTGATGAAGTCGATACTGCGTGGACTGTCCTGGAAAACATGTCTGGTGTACATAGACGGCGTGATAGTCTTAGGCCAGTCTTTTGAAGAACATCTTAAGAACCTAGAGGAGGTATTCCAAAGATTACACGAGGCAAACCATACCTTGAGCCCTAAGAAATGTTACCTATTTGGAAAAAAGGTGAAATTCCTAGGACCCACGAGTGGCCTACACCAGCGGATATACACCAACTACGCAGTTTTTTGGGATTGTGTACATATTACCAACGTTTCATACTAGGATTTGCAAAGATTGTCAAACCGTTGACGAAATTAAACAAAGATGGACAAGAATATAATTGGAATGACGACTGCCACAGCGCATTTGAAAAACTGAAACGGCTACTAGTTACAGCACGGTTCTGAGTTATCCACGCATGGAGGGTAAATTTGTGTTAGATACCGATGCCAGCAAATCAGTCATAGGAAGCGTTCTTTCTAAGGTGCAAGATGGTCAATAAAAAGTTATTAGGTATTTCGGCAAGGTCTTGCCGCAGCCAGAAAGGAACTATTGTGTGACACGAAGGGAGCTGTTATTTTACCAAACGGCCGTAGGTGTATGCTATACCTAACCAAAAAGCCAAGACGGTTGCAGATGTACTGGTGAAGGAGTTGTTCTGTCGCTTTGAAGTTCCGTTGGAATTACACTCCGATCAAGGTCGAAACTTCGAATCAGCGTTGTTTCAGAATGTCTGCAATCATCTTGGAGTCAGAAAGACTAGAACCACACCACTTCATCCTCGATCGAATGGAATGGTTGAAAGAATGAACAGGACGTTAGGAAGGTCCCTAGCCAAAGTTGTTGCCGAATATCAACGAGACTGGGACCAATATTTACATTTGTTCCTACTGGCGTACCAATCTTCGGCGCATGACAGCACAGGATACAGTGCTTCTTGCGTGATGGTAGGACTCAATTGCGGGTACCATGTGATCTTCAGTTTGGATTTAAACCTGAAGAAGAGGTCACAGGTGAAGGTTACTTTAGTAAACTTCGCAAAAGATCAAATAACATTTACGAAAACGTCCGAAATAATATCTAGACGGCAAGCGATCGAATGAAATCATAAAATGACACGAGGGCACAAGAAGGTGGTTACCAATCTGGAGATTTGGTGTGGTTGTACAATCCACAAAAAAAGCGTGAATTGTCGCCAAAATTACAAAGATAATGGGAAGGCCCGTACGAAATGTTAAAAAGAGTTAATGATGTAGTGTACCGGATCAGAAGATCCCATGGTAAACCGAAAGTGGTACACTTTGACCGTTTAATATCTTATGCTGGCAACAACCAGGAAGACTCGAGTAATGAAAATGGTGTTCGAACAGTTATTAATTGTGAGTCAAATGTAGAGTTTGAGAGTTTAATGGCGTGGTACCGCTAAGGCGACATTTGGCGTAGTTGTTGAAAAACAGCAAGATCTGTTAGAGCACCAGAAGGGTATTTCCTTGCACATTGCGTAGCACAAGATTTATAGATGTCAAAAGGAATAGCTTTTGTTTTCAAGAAAAAGTTTGGATGTGTGGATAAATTAGCACAACAGCAACCAACTGTAGGAAAAGCCTTGGTTCTTTAGGATGGAAATTGCTATGTTTACTATCTGGGCACCAAAAATTCTTCATGGCAGAGATCTAGTTATGGACATCTATATGAGGCTTGGCTGAGTCTTAAGGCTCAGATGATGAAAATGAAGTAACGAGACTAAGGGTACCCCAGCTAGGCTGTGGACTGGATCGCTTAGATTGGAGAATAGTTCGAAATATTCAAGAAGTAATTTTCCAGGGAACCAACATCCAAGTCCTTGTTTGTTGCTATCAACAGGTTGCCTACCAAGGCCAAGCAAAGAGTGTTGACTGTTATTTCCAACGACGTAGTGGATGCACCAGAGGAAATAGCTGCCGATATCGTATTCAGTTATCAAATTGGCGTCAAAATGCTTTTACAGTTAAGGGACGTACCGGTTTTAAAGAGGGGCAGAGTTACGAACTATTAGACAACCCGTCAAACACGCAATTTGCATAACCGAAGTGTAGTCTACAGAAGTCGAAGACATTCGAGCAAACACCAGACTATGAATCATATAGTTAATTTCAGAGTATATATAAGATCGGTGATGAGTGTACATCAGTTAGTCCATATTCAAATGTCGTATATAAATCATATAATGTATAGTTAGTTGGTCATTACGTTTTGTAAGCCCTATAGAAAACATAAATTTGTGTTATGTGAACGTGCATTTTGTACCGCCAGCTTGTACATAAATAAACAATAGGTAATAAATATATTATAGTAGTGTTAGTGTTGTTAAGAAGACTTATGGTTAAGGATTTAATGTAAGAAGATATTAGTGTTTGTAAATAGCATTAATGTGATAGTGCTTCATTGTTAATTGAACGGAAAAACATCTATAAATAAAGCATATACTGTTAATTGGACTTGTGAACAGTGAGTAATAAAGACTTGTTATTACTTGTTCTAAATTGGTGAACACGTTAACAGTAGTCTGCTACATTAAGTAATTTTAACATTTGAATATAACTAAAATGTCAATTACCACGTCCATGCCAAATTAGAATCTGCATATACCTAAACTGTTACAATAATTTTCAGTATTATTGGTTTTAGTTATAATATTCTTAGAATATACGGTTTTTCAGACGTACCCGGTTGCAGCAACAAAATGCAAATTAAATATGGTGCCGGCGCAGTAGAGTTACAGGACACTATGATCATACTTCAAATACAAGTAATGATTTAGTTGTTGTAGAATAGAGCCATCCAAGTACAAAACTACTTCAAACACCACAACATACGGCGCTAAATGTACACTCTAGATGCAGCCAAGATGCAAAAAAGCAGGTATCTCAACAACTGGAGGTCAAACCTAAAAGTATATAGTATTCTTGAAATTTGAGTTTTACCCGGAAGTATAATTGCCTATTTTATAAATAATATATACATTTTAAAGCACTGTTTTAGTACAACTATTTAATTCATAAGCAATGCACGGCAAATTGTAATGTTTGTGTTGTTACAGAATGGGAAAATACTAAACACCCTATTTTTAAAAAGAAACTATGTATATTTTCAACAAGACATAAGTTCGAAGCCCTTGTTGAAAAAAAGGTTGAATTTATCAATATGGAGAAACAGACTGCACACCAGAAGCTATGCATTATATTGAAGAACATGCCCTTAAAATGAAAATATTACAAACTGAACCTAAAATGAAGTAAATTCAAGTATTAAATCTTAAGAAAGGTATATAAATAAAACTTTCAAGTAATTAATTGTAGTATTTATTTTGTACATATTTTTAAAAATTACTAAATGGAGCTTTTCGTTTGTATGTTTATTATTCAAATATGGTAGAACTAGAACCTCGATTGTCCGACATAATGAGATTCAAGCATAAAGCAATAAGTACAGTGAGTATTTTATAGAGGCATAATTTTATGCAAACTATATAAAGCAATTAAAACAAACTAAGCTTTCTTCTGTTACTGACATAGTGCACAAAAAAGCAGACATAAGAATAACTATCAAACAATCGCATACTTGCAAGAAACAACAAATTTTATAGTTATTCAGTGTATTTACAAATACCAACATTATCTCAGTTAAATCATTCTGCTTGATGTTATACTGTAGTGCCGTGTAGCTTACCGTTGACCAGAAAAATTACATTAGAATGTAAGCAAGACGTTTGTACACAAAAGATGATTGGTCTCGGCGGTATCTCATCCTTCAGATGGTTTTGATTTACAGATACAAGGGTTTTGCATTTAAGAGTTATTTAGATTACAATAGGTACAATCGAGCGGTTATTTGCCTAATTTGTAATACATTTTAAAACAGTCTAGAAGTTTTAAAGTTTTGAATAAATTGTCATCTTAGATATTAGTCCTGGTTGAAGATTTTATTACACTATGTTCTAGTTTAAAGCTTTGAAAGATGTGGTATAAATTACTGTCGATATAAATTACTCTACGTGATACGAAATACTGTAGTAATTATATAAATTAATAATGAGTGCTTAGATAGTTAATTGTAGTGCTCTGATAGTAATTTAGAAAATAGGATCGTATTGTTAAGAAGATAATACTTGTACTGTTAGCGATTAACTGAAAATAAATTGTTGAGAGAATTTCCAACAAATTCCATTGTACTTACGAGTTATTGAAAAGGCTTGTATAATCAGTTTGAAAATAAAGAACTCTTGTTATTGCAAATACAATTTTTATTACACTGGTATCATGTAGTAGGATTAATTTCTATTTCATACCTGTAATTCGTAGCAAAAAAGGAAATAAGCAGCGAATTTATTTTGTTCTTAAAGGAGTTCGAATCAAGCGTCGCAGGATCGAACTGCTGCAAGTCTGACAGCCCAATTAGAAAAAGGATTACAAGAAAATGCGGAGAAACAAGAGCAAACGACAGTGAACCTTGCAGAAAAACTGAACTGAACGAGATAGCCGTGAAATTACAGGAAAAATTTATAGCGCAATTAGACCACGATGTAGAAGCGGTTAAACTAAAATTAATAGAAGATTACATCTAATTAAGAAAGAAGTTTATACAGAAAACTATAAATTACGCGGAAAACCTAGCAGCTAAATTTTCCGGCGGTTTAAAAAAATTGGAACCAAATTTTGAGTTGATTTATTAAAAAGCTCGCAAGAACTAGAAGCGAGATTTTCAAAAAACATCACGCCACAGAATTTAAGAATATCGAGGAACGCGAACTAAAGTGAAAGTTAAGGGTAAAACCACTCACATTTAATAGAAAGTCACTTTGGCAAACATGTTTTAAACAATTCGAGGTTGCCGCGAAAGCTAATGGCTAAAACGATGAGGAAACGGCAACTGCGTTAATTGTCGATTTACCAGGTGAGCTTTGAAAATTCTGCAGACTATACCAGTCCATGAGCAAGAAAATTACGGGGTCTTAACATTAAGGCTGGGAATGAGGTACGGCGACTCTCATATGCAACAAGTGTACCACGCTCAAGTAAAAAACCATTATCAACAAGTTAACGAAAATTTGCAAGAGTCAGAAGCAGATATTACTCGCTTGGTAAGACTAGCCTAACAAACAGCAACGGATAGCTTCTTAGAGCAGCTGGCATTACAGACCCTTGCTGACGAGATACCCGACGGGTGATTCAGCAAGCATAAAGCTAGCTCGACCCATTATCGTAGATGATGCGTTAGTTCGCGCTGTAAAATTTGAAATGTGAAAGCAAGCTTTGCATCGTAATAGTCGCAATGTAAGGTGTTCCGTAGAGCAACAAGTCTAAGAAAGTATAAATAAGGTGATTCGACGGGTACTTTGAGAACATTGGTCAAAAAAAGAAGGAATCCAGATACTGGAATTGTGACGAGTTTGGGCATCTACAATCCAAATATAAACAGTCTAAGAAGAAAGCAGAAAAGCCGAAAAACTGAGGGCGGTTACAGCAAGGGGTAAAAGTCAACCTGCACGGATTCTGTTCCTGAGATCATCCGCATCGCACGATCTAAGCAAGTGGACAGCATTTACATATATGGATATTTTATTGGTTGATACCGGAGCCACTAGGACAATTTACAATACGGACGTAGTGCATGACAGTGGTAAAGTGTCACCGCGAAGATGCGTCGTCGAACCGTGGCTGGTGAGAAAATTCAAACACAGAATGCTAGTTGTAAAAATCGGAGTTGAGAGGGAAGATATTTGACCATGAGGTAGTAATAGCAAACATCACCAAAAAAGTTATCCTGGGAATGAGTATCTTGAATAGACATGGATTCCATGCGGATATAAAAAAGGCTTTCTTGAGAGTAGAGAACGAGAATCTGCCGTTTTGCGAAGCAGACGACTTATCTGAGTGAGTTTGTTTGATGGACGACGTTATCCTACCGGGAAAAACAGAAAGTGTTTTATGGTGCTCTCCGGGAAGACTTTGTGCACGCCATTGACCCGATTAGTGACAAATTCTTCGAAAAGGGCATGTTTATGGAAAAGAATCTCACCAAAGTGATGGATGATGTATCTGTTAGGATTTTAAGCTCCAATAACTACAAAATCACGTTTAAAAAGAATGCAACGACTGTTGACTACAGTTGACGAAACCATGCCAGCATCTGAACAACAACTGGCAGGGTTTAAAAACTTGATCTGACGGTACTCGGATGTGTTCGTGATCGACGGCGGTCTATTGTGAAAGACCGCAGTAGTAAGGCATTGGATCGATACAGGAGATGCATGACCAATAAAAGGGCAGTCGAGAAGACTTCCATTGGTCAAACGCGAAGAGGCCGAAAAAATGATTAAAGATATGGTGGGCCAAGGAGTGATTGAGCACTTTGATAGCACCTGGGTAATCCTCTGTTGTGCTGGTTAAAACGAAAGATAGAATGACAACGATTAAATGACATGGCCAAAAAGATAGCTATCCACTTCTAAGAATTGAAGCCACTCTAGATACACTTTCACAGTCGCGATGGTTCTCAACCTTGAATTTAAAGAGTGGCTACTGGCAATTGGATATGGAAGTGAAAAATCGGGAAAAGACTGCGTTCACTATTGGTGCTGGCCTATGACAATTTACAGTCATGCAATTTGGGCTCTGCAACGCTCGTGCCACCTTCGAACGTGTAACAGTTAACATCTTGCATGGGCTATTATGGAAAACGTATCCTGTATATTAAAATAACAATATCGTGATTGAGTAGTCGATTGGGGGAACACTTGGGAAACTTAGAAGTGTTACGAATGATTGAAAATAAATTGTTGGAAGATCTTTTAGCAATTTCTATTATAGCTAATAATAGCTGAAAATGCTTATATAATCAGTATGAAAATAAAGAACTGTTGTTATTACAAATAGAGTTTTTGTTACAATACGATTACAAATGAAATATCATTTTGTTGAAAATGAATTATAATTGCAGAAACCAAGAAAATTCTCGTTTATGAGATAGTTCCTAGCGGTCATAAATTTGTTGACAAATGGTTCTACTTAAACATCCTCATCTTTCGTATTCAGTATTAAGGTCTTTGGCAGTTTGCTATTTAAATTGTAGGATAATGTTATGCAATACAGCTGTGGTTACAATTACGGTTAAAGTTGTTTCCAGCTTTAATCGCATGCTATCAGTAAGTGCAAAAAATTTCCATTTCCGCACACCATACTGTCTTTCAACAGACTATTATATTCTGGTAACTGAAATTCCAAATATGTATAAATTAAATGCATATACCTAGTCCTTGTAATTTAAGTTCCGATTTACGTCATTAATAATGTTCGCATGCATATCAACATAATATAGAGCATATTTCCTTTCTTATCTTAAACACTCAGATCTTATCAATGTTGGTGAAAATTGCAACGATGCCGGCGTTTCTCTACAAAAATTAACATTTAAAACTATCTAAAATAGCAGTACATAATCTAAACTCATGTTCTAGAGGTTATGGGAATGTGTTTCTGTCAAACTTTTTGCTTCTCAAGTCCAATCGTTTTATAAACTTCGCCTTTTTTTTCATATTAAAAACTGTTCTTATCAGAACAAATTCGCGTAATTTTTACGTTTGCGAGCTTGTTTGTTGCTAACTTGTACGAATTTTTTGAACAAGAGAAAGCAAATAGGGGACCTTTTATTCCTGTAACAGCCGTCCGAGAGGTAATCTACGACATGTAATTCGTTATAAAATTAATTAATTTGATTTTATAGAGAGCTGCAGCTGCTCTCAAAATTAATCCGTCGACCGTGACTATGGTGACCAAAGCTATTTAAAATGGTGAATCATTAGATTCGAAAAAGAATTCCCAAGAAACCTGTAACTGCTGTTGATGAATTTACAGAGTATGCAATTCGCAATGAAATTTAACGAGTGACAATCTAAGTTATTAATGTGTTGGTAGTTTAGTTTTGATATAATCATCTGTTTCAGATGAACATATTACAGTACATAACTTGTATTTACAACTTCAGAGTGCAGAATTGTTCAAAGGATGTGATAAATCTTTAAATACACTGCTATGCAGAATAGGATTTACATATTGTAAGGACAATCCCTGTCGTGCTCTCATAGAATTGCCTCATACTGCCCTTAAACGGTTTGAATTTTTCGTAAAGTATATGAGAATTAAAACGGAAGACATTTATCAATTCGTTTATCTTGACGAAATTTGGATTTTCCAAAACGGTACTGTTTATCGTTCCTGGCATAATAATGATCTACGAAGTATAAGAGGCACACAAGTCGATGGGAAAAGATTCATAGTGTTGCATGCGGGCAATGAAAATGGGTTCATTGAAGGTTGCGAGTTGATCTTTTCATCTTCAACAAAGTATGGGGATTATCATGGAGAGATGAACAAAGCAAGTTTTCTTAATTGATTTGAAAATCAATTGCTGAAAAATTTGGAACAACTGTCTGCAATTGTTTTGGATAATGCTTTATACCACAATACAGTGTTGGTTAAAAAAACCGAATTACAGTTGGACTAAAGGAGACATATCAAACTGGCAGACAAATCAAGGCATTCCACATGATTGTCCTTCTTTTAAAAAAGATCTTCTTAATCTTGCTACCATGTATGTATAACGACCCAATTTATAATTTGTGTAATTAACATGGTTATTAATTTTCAGGCATAAACCACAGAAAGTCTACAAAGCAGATTACTAGGTGGAACAGTATGGCCGTAAAGTTGTACGATTACCTCCCTACCATTGCTTTTTCAACCCGATTGAACTTGTCTGGGGTATATCCAAAACTTATTACAATCGTCGCATTGGTAGGAATGGCAAATCGGCAGAGAATTGTTTGAAAATGTGGCACAAAGCATTGGCAACCATTACCCCAGAAGTCTGGGCAAATGCTGTAGTTCATTGTGAAAGGTTAATTGGAGACTGGTACAATAGAGAAGTACGTTTAGATACAGTTGATGTTGCACCTCTTGTAATTACTTTTAATACTGATACCGAAAGCGATAGCACTGATTCAGATGTTCACATCGATTATATTTAAACATTGCTCGAAAACTTAATGGACAAAGGTTAGCAAATGTATATTTTTCTGATCTATATAAAGCCGTTTAACAATGTGACACGAAGCATTAGTGACCCTAGCTCCTCAAGTTTGGACAAATTCTGTACAAAACGCAGAAGCAATTATTAAAGAATGGAAGATAGTAAAATCAAGTCTGATAAAAAGGATGTTGCACCGTTGATCATTAACATAAATGACAATAGCTACGACAGTAGCTGGGATTCAGACAGCAGTAGTAACTAATCGTTAGGAGGCCATGGAATCATAGGGAAATTAATGAAATACATTTTGTACATGAAGAAATATCGATATTTGTAAATTAATTATTGGCATTTAGTTTATTGTGAGGTAATCAGTATCTATAACTTTCTGTATGATAAATAAATAAAACTAAATATATTATTTTATTGATAATTTACAAGCATTTAATAGAGATTCATTTAATTTCTTCGGTTACATCTTTCTACAACATCGACTGCAAAATCACGATTTTTTTTGTGATACAATTAATAATTTTTGAATTACTTCTATCGTGCTTGACAATCTTCTTTTGCTAAAGTTGTTTACTTACATCTTATCATTAATAAAGTGTATTGTATTTTCAAATTCACCGAGTACTTGTATCACTCTTGAAAATGTTATTTATTTTACTAACTGCATACACTTCATACTGGCAAAACTAAGACACCGGGTACTATCAAGCTTCTACACCTTCCAATTTCAACAGGTTCCGTATATCAAGTTTGCAAGATATTGTATGCGTTTGTTTAACATCCAGCAAACCTTAAAAAATTAATTTTCAAGATTGTTCATCCTATATACACTTACCTACGAGATATCAATATCCATGTACTTTCGTATTATCTTAAAGAATACATATTTGTTTTATATTTTGCCTAAAATGACTACATATTAACTGAATAGTAAACCTTCACAGATTAACCCTATTTATCGGCAATACTACTTCACAAAGGCGGAAAGAAAATTGAATTTTATACGTATTTCGGTTACTTTGTGCTGGCAATCCAAGAATTATTTATAACTTGAATTCCACACTTTTAATTTAGTTTTGATAAACATAACCTGTTTTGTTGAATAGCGGTGGCTAATATTCCATGTCTGGTGTAATGTGCTTATTGCTGTAAAATGAATCACATTAAAAACACTAAACTATGTTTAAAAAATGCTCAGTAGTAAAACTTTCACTTAAATACCTACATTATTTAGTTAAAGAGTTTGATCTACAATTATGTCCATATAAAATGATTCTAAAAATTGCATTTTAAAAAATTACAAACTGTATTCCTTTATCTATTAGAAAATATTTGCAATATCAATATTCTACCGATGGCCTCATTGTGGTTACGAAAAATTCGTATTTTGATAGGGGAAATAAATATATATATATATATAAATATATATATATATATATATATATATATATATATAATTTTGCATTGGACTACCGCCCGAAAGGGGCCTGTTCTTATTCTGAACGCTTTATGTACAGTTCTATCAGAGAATAATCGTAGATAAGCGCCGTCCAGATGCAGAAATTTACATGAATTATACATCTTGTATACCTCGTCAGAGGACGTTACATTATTTTGTACTATTATTAATTTACTAAATACTGTAGCGCAAGGAAAGATTTATTTACACGCTTGCTCCTGATCTAACAGAATTAATTTTCAGTTGCGTTAGTACCGCACTCTTCATATCAATAGCTTAACTAAACTTCGCTTAACTTTTGAAAGTCGAATTCTGTACATAATTACGCTAATGTTTAGCTACTAACCGTTAAATGTTGCCAAAGCTACTCCATTTTATATATGAAGTACTTAGTTCATTTATTCTAAGAGAACGCCAAAATACACAAGCTTTCATAATTTTTATTATTTTATACAAATTCATTATAACAATACTTCGACTATTTTATAACGGATGTAGTTGTAAAGCGTTCTATCACAATTATCATACAGGAGTGCCCTTTCGATGCATAAATTTACTCGAAAATTACGTCACGTTTATCTCGTCAGAGTGAAACAATCTTCGCCTCCACTCGTTGGATACAAGTGAAGCTTTATCCTTTTTTACTTGTTCGCGGCTAAGTCTGGGAATTAAACCAAGGGTGAGCAATGAGAAAGGGCGTGGGGATGTTATAAACTCAACAATAAGGTAACATAAAAAGAAAAAGAAAAATTGAGCGCCACTGTATCTATATGGACAACACTAGAAATTTAATACTCCTATGAGAAGATACAGAAACTCATTGGATTTAAGCACCATAAAAAAACTTACAAATTAATGAACTAACACATCTGGGAACCTCTGGAACATACCTACAACCTCTTCAATCTCGATGATCCTGAAAGAAAGAGTACACAACAAATTTTCTATTAAAAAGACACTGTTTGTGCATTTTAATAAAAAAGCATACTAATAATTATGAGTGAATAAACTTGAGATTACCACACCAAAAGTATTTGAATTAAAAATGGACATCTAGAATAAATCAATTGTAACATATCTGTGTTTTTAAATTACTTCAGCATTCGTCTAATTTCATTATTCAAAAAATTTATTTTCTCTAAAATATTCTTATTAAAATTAATTGTGCATGAAATAAAAAAATTGAGTCCAGAAATGTAATTTAATATAGTTTCTCTCTTTTCGTTTTTTTTTTTAAATATGGTTACAAATACAAAATAATAAAATTGAATTCTGGTTTTTCTTATAAATCTGTCTTGACATAACAAGACCTTAATTTTTACTAATATTTCAAAACAAGATTTCTGATACCCAATGGACAGATCTGTGTATTGGTTTACATGTATATCACATCAATTTAGTTAATTTCTTTATAGAAAATTTACATCACATGTAGCTAATTTGAGTAAATAAAATTTCAAACTTATTCAGATATAGAAATGATTAATGACATTAAAGACTAGACATCTGTAATGAACTTTTTTAAAAAAAACAGGAAATGGACTTTAGAATCACAATACTTTAAACACATGCGTGTCTTTCAAAATTACCTTATTAGTACTCCCTAACAATCATAGTTCACGTTATTATTTGTGCACAAAATTTAGCATGATTAAGCAATCTTCTATTAAAATTTTATGTGAGCACTTTTAAAAGTCTGACAAACATAAGATCTGAAAGTTTTGATACCTGTTCTTAATGAAGGCGTTACTTCTTACTATCGAACTGCGATGCACATTTTCCGGATCCTGCTTACAAATTTGATGCCAAGAAACATCGAACAAAAGCTGTACGTTCTTCGTTAACGACAGTTGCCCCAATCTCTATATATATACATCTACGATTACTTCATGCGTTTTAACAATTACCGACTTCTTGAACCATTTTTAAGAGAAAGCGTGGTCTATTGCCTTGCCGGAGTAACAGGAATGACAGCTCTTTTGTGCCCCCCTGGCTATCCGTGCCGTGCACGTAAAGAACAGCTGATACGCCTTGCGCGTCACCTCGTGACCGTACTTACGCAAGCGCTATCTTAATTTTAAAAACTGAAAGGATATAATCCGCCAATGGATTAGGCAACACAAACGACTTGTTCCTTTTTAAATACGTTTTCAGAGTGTATATTGTTATTAAATATTTCTTGGTAAAGCATTTAAGCTAATTAAATGGTCATAATTTCCTGTTCCATTGTGGAATCGTTTCTTTCAGTTATAACTATATCGAATACAAAAATCAAATATCACATAGATGTGATTTCTCAAAACTAGTGCTACAGAATATATATTCGTTACAAGAGGATGCCACTTTGGTTTATATTTTTGTATGCTATATTAAGTAACCTAGTATATACTAGGTGGCGCACGAAGAGATTTACTTGCTTACTTTCATAAACTATTGCTATAGTACTTTGGGCGTTATACTTCTGGAATTAATTGGGCATATTAGCTTTTGTATAAAAAAAATATTGTTTAGATGTATTACTTAGTATTAGGATGTTTGCTCAAGGACGATTAAAATTGTTCTGTAGCAATCTTATTTGAAATACGCCTTTGTTAAATAACCTAATCCACAAACATTGAAGTGCCATAAGAAACACAATGTTAGGGCCTTTCCACTGATACGATACAATTTCATAGAAAATAAATAACATTATCTGTTGATTGTTTAGTTTAATTTAACTTAACTTTTCCTTACAAAAAGGTAAACAAAAGCTTATTTTATATTTTTGATAACATAAGTAGGTACCTATTGCATGTATATAATTGTACAAACAGAATTTGTTTTAATTGTGTGACAAGAAGTTTTTATAAAAATAAAATACAGTTTCTCTGAATATTTTTGAAATAACTACCATATTCTAATTTCAGCATTAGGTATCAGCCTATGCACCTCAAAAAGAATCACTAGTTTTTTGGGTTCAAAGCATGTTTGTGTGGTCACCCTGGTCCATGTCATTCATCAAAATATTATTTAGTATTTGGATTAACGGTCACCGCATGGTCTTAAACATGAAAGTATTATCTCTGAGCCAGGTGGTTGTTTTTTAGATTAATTTCAACGGGCTTGCACGAAATTACTTTATATTTGTTCCCACCTTTACTTTAAGCTGCAATAATGAATGCTGAGTACATCAACACATACCTCGTTAATATAACTAGTAATCACAAACTAGCACTTTAATAATTGATTTCCATGAATCTTCTTTCATTCCTTGATATTTATTTTGAGGTATCTTTGTCTGTGAACATAGGGGCAGTTTTTAAACCATTGCTACTAACAATTCATTAAATGTACTCATTTTTAAAACTATTGGAATCACGGAGGTATAGAATGAATGTAAAAGTTACATACTTTACATTCATTCCCATTGGGCGTAAACCCAGTTTGCTCAATAGCAAATCTAGAGTACCCTATAAATTGCAACTCTACGGCGGCGTAATTTCACGCCGAAGTGGAATTAATGCAAGCTGCTTGCACATTGCAAACAGAATTAATATTTTAGAAGTTTTAGCTACTACATAGTAGAGTAGTTCGTAACGTTCTTTGCAGTGAATTATAGGAACCAGTTCGTCACAGGTTAAGAAACTAATTCCACTGAAACCAAAGGACGAAATAAGTTGATGGATGTGATGTACTTTCCAATCGGTTTATTTAGATCTAGTTCATAATCTTATTTAAAAAGTAATAATAATCAATGTATCATAATATGTTGGGTTGTGTTTTGCCTTCGGTTGTAGTGTAGAAGTTCTCTTACATTAAAATAATGTGATATGATTCTATAATATTGTAGCGGGCTACTACTACCGCGTCTCAGCAATTTAAAACAAGTAATAACAAGAGTCTTTATTACACACTGTTCACAAGTCTAATTAACAGTATATGCCTTATTTATAGATTTTTTCAGTCCAATTAACAATAAAGCACTATCACACTAATGAATTTATAAGCACTAATATCTTCTTAAACTAAATTCTTAACCATAGGTCTATTAACAACACTAACACAACTGTTTGTTTATTACACTTTTGTCTATTTATGTATTCTAAAAGTTGCATGTACATTAGACACGTTTACATAATATAACATTTATGTTTACTCTTGGACTTCCAAAAGCTCAACTATTTAACTTTACACGATATAATTTATATACGACATTCGGATATACACTAACTCTGTACTTCATCATCGGTCTTATTTATACCCTGAATTAAAAAGGATGATTCATTCTCCAGTAACTGTTACAAAATTCTCGGTCCCTGGAGAATATACAGTGCTTACGGCGCTTGTGTGTTTGACGGATTGCCTAATAGTAGCTCGCAACACTGCTCCCTCTTTAAAACCGTTACGTCTCGTAACTGTAAATACATTTTGACGCCAATTCGATGACTGATGGCGGTATCGGCAGCTATCTCCTCTGGTGCATCCATCGCGTCGTTGGAAATAACAGTCAACACTCTTTTCTTGGTCTTGGTAGGCAACCGGTTGATAACAACAAACAAGGACCTGGACGTTGGTTCCATGGAAAACTAATTCTAGCATATTTCGGAGCATCCTCCAATCTAAGCAATCCAGTCCACAGCCTAGCTTGGGCACCGCTAGTTTCGTTACTCCATCATCTGAACCTTAAAATTTAGCAAAGCCTCCCATAGATGTAAATAACTAGGTCTCTGCCATGAAGAATTTTTGGTGACCAAAAAGTAAACATAACGATTTTTATCCTGAAGAACCAAAGCTTTTCCTACAGTTGGCTGCTGTTTTACTAATTCATCCACACATCCAAACTTTTTTTTGAAAACAACAGCTATTCCTCTTGACATTTACAAATCTTGAGCAAGGGAATACTCTTCTGGTGCTCTAAACAGATCTTGCTGTTTTTCAACAACAACGCCAAATTTTGCCTTAGCGGAACCACCATACGCCGCCAGGAAACTCTTAAAATCTACATTTGCCTCACGATTAATAACTCTTTGCACACCATTCTCATTACTCAAGTCCCCCTGGTTGTAGCCAGCATAAGATGTTAATCGGTCAAAGTGTACCACTTTTGGTTTACCACGGGGAGATCCTCTGATCCGGTACCCTACATCATTAATTCTTGTTAACACTTTGTACGGGCCTTCCCATTGTCTTTGTAATTTTGGCGACAACCCACGCTTTCTTTGTGGATTATAGAACCACACTAAATCTCCAGGTTGATAGCCACCTTCTTGAGCTCTCGTGTCATATTGTGATTTCTTTCGATCGCTTGCTGCCTGGATATTCTTTCGGACATTTCGTGAATGCTATTTGATCTTTCACGAAGCTTACTAACGTAATCTTCACCTGCAATCTTTTCTTCAGGTTTAAATCCAAACTAAAGATCACATGGTAGCCGCAATTCACGTCCTAACATCACGCAGGCGGAAGAGTATCCTGTGCTATCATGTACAGAAGATCAGTACGCTAGTAGGAACAAATGTAAATATTGATCCCAGTCTCGTTGATGTTCAGAGACAACTTTGGCTAGGTACTTTCCTATTGTCCTGTTCATTCTTTCAACCATTCCATCCGATTGGGGATGAAATGTCGTGGTTCTAGTCTACCTGATTCCAAGGTGCTTGCAGACGTTTTGAAACAACGCTGATTCGAAGTTACGACCTTGATTGGAGTGTAATTCCAACGGAACTCCAAAGCGACAAAACAACTCTCTCACTAGTACATCTGCAACCGTCTCGGCTTCTTGGTTTGGTATAGCATATGCTTCCGGCCATTTGGTAAAATAATCCATTGCAACCAAGATGTATTTATTTCCTTTCTCTGATTCAAGAAATGGACCAGCTATATCAATGGCTACCCTCTCAAAAGGATTCTCCACGTTATACTGTCTCATTTGAGCTTTCCGTTTTGTGACCGGGCCATTTGCAGAGGCACACAACTCACATTTCCGGCACCACTCCTTCACATCTTCTTTGCAGATCAGCCAATAGAATCTTTCTCTCACTCTTTCGAGAGTTCTTTTCATGCCAAAGTGCCCTCCGGAAATACCATCGTGCAAGTGCTGCAACACTTCCGGCACTCTACTTCTCGGCACTATCACTTGGAGTCTCTCAGTACCGTCTTTACTTTCCAGGAGTCGTTTCAAGACTCTATTTTCAATCACCAATGAGTCCCACTGTGCCCAGTATGCCTTCAGGCTCCTACTTGAAATACTAATTTCTTCCCAAGCTGGTCGTTGTCCCCTACTTTTCCACTCAATAATATGTCCCAATTCGGCGTCATTCTCCTGGACTTCTCGTATTCTTTCGGGTTGCCAAGTATCATCGGTTACCGTCATTCTATAGATGACACATTTTCTCTTCCATCTTGGAGCAATGATTGCAGTCTACCGGACAAGGTCTCCTTGATAGAGCGTCTGCATTCCGATGGCTAGTTCCTACACGATGTTCTGTGTCAAAGTCATATTCCTGCAGCCGCTCTATCCCCCTTGCAACTTGCTCTTGAGGATTTCGAAACTGCAGTAACCATTTTAGTGCAGCATGGTCTGTTCTCAACAGGAATTTACGGCCGTATAAGTACTTATAAAAGTGCTCTACGGATTTGACGACGGCCAACAGCTCCCTTCTTGTCACACAATAGTTCCTTTCTGGCCGCGACAAAACCTTACTGAAATATCCAATAACTTTTTCTTGTCCGTCCTGGACTTGAGAAAGAACGCCTCCTATAGCTATGTTACTGGCATCGGTAACCAACACAAATTTCCCCTCCATCCGAGGATAACTCAAAATTGGTGCTGTAACTAGTAGCCGTTTCAGTTGTTCAAATGTACTGTGGCAGTCGTCATTTTAATCATATTCTTGTCCACCTTCGGTTAATTTTGTTAACGGTTTGGCAATGTTCGCAAACCCAAGTATAAAACGTCGGTAATATGTGCACAATCCTAGAAAACTGCGTAGTTGGTGTATATCTGCTGGTGTAGGCCACTCTTGTACCGTTTTTATTTTGTCAGGGTCAGCTTTTATTCCGGTCTCCGACACGACATGTCCTAGGTATTTCACCACTTTTGCAAATACGTGACACGTCTTGGGGGTTAATGTAAGGTTTGCCCCCCGTAATCTTTGGAATATCTCCTCTAAGTTCTTAAGGTGTTTTTCAAAAGACCGGCCTAACACAATCACGTCGTCTAAATACACCAGACAAGTCTTCCAAGACAGTCCACGCAGTATTGACTCCATCAATCGTTCAAAAGTAGCAGGGGCATTGCATAATCCAAATGGCATAACCTTGAACTGCCACAATCCAGTTCCAATTGTAAACGCAGTCTTTTTTTTATCGTTTGACTCCAAGCCTACCTGCCAGTATCCGCTTTTTAAGTCCAAGGTCGAAAACTATTTAGATCCGGACAGAGTATCCAAGGTGTCATCAATTCTGGGCAAAGGATAGCTGTCTTTCTTTGTCACATTGTTAAGCCGCCGGTAGTCTACACAAAACCTTGTCGATTCGTCCTTTTTCTTGACAAGCACTACCGGAGATGCCCATGGACTATTCGAGGGTTCAATCACTCCCTGTTCTTCCATATCGGTGATAATTTGCTCGGCTTCTTTACGTTTTGCCAAAGGAAGCCGCCTGGGGTGTTGTCTTATCGGTTGCGCAACTCAAGTATTGATCTTATGTTGCACAACATTCGTTCTTCCTTTCTCACTATCATCCAGTACAAACACACCTTGATATCGTGCGACCAGTTTTTTTACCTTGCCCAGTTGGTCGCCGTTCAATCTTTGACACGAAGGTATCAACATATCCAGCAATTTCTGTGAGCAACCGTTGGCTGGTTTATCTTTCGTGTCGTCCACACAACGTATAATATGGCATACTGGATTGCAATTTCCTACAATCATGTCTTTCTTTAGGGTCACCGTATGCGGATTAATGTTCAGCACCCTTACTGGTATCATATTTCGAAACTTTACCAGCGTTCTTCCAATCACTAACCCCTCCTGATCCATTCCCGATTCAGTTGCTTCCATCATGCATATTTGTCCTTCCCGGAGCGTACCATCCGGCCGTCCCATTACTATCATTTCCACCTTCTCGGGTATTTTCATATCACAAATCATCGTCTGATTACTCGTCCCTTGAAATGAAATCTCATCGTCATCTATCCGTAGCACATCTTCTTTCATGTTCACATGAAACCCATGTTCTCTGATGAGATCCATTCTCAAGATCACTTCTTCTGTAATTTCAGCTACCAACACCCGATGATTAATTAGTTTGTCTCCAATTCCCAACGTTACGGCAGTCTCTCCGTGAGTAGAAATTTTCTCACCACTTGCCGTTCGAAGACATACCGATACAGGTAACACTTTCCCACGACCAACCAAATCTGGTCTCACAATAGTCATTGTCGCTCCTGTATCCACGAGTAATCGGACAACCCTACCATTAATTCTACCATCAATTTAAATGCTGTCCAGACTTCCCATCGACGATGCAGCACGGATGATAATCTTCGGGGCACTACGTTGTGTTGTCGACGTTTGTCCCCTTACATTGACCTGCCTTAGCTTAACCGGTTGTTTCTTTGGTGAGTACAGCGTCTCTGTATATGACCAACTTCACCGCAGCTCCAGCATCGTAGACGCCATCTCCGCGGTCGTCGTCTTTCTAGCCTTTCCGCCTTTTGCTTTTCAAACAGTTGATTATTTCATCTATGTTGTTCTGCGCTTGACCAGGTTCCTCTAACGCAGACCGAACTTTGTGACTCATCCTGTGTGATGTCTGCTTAGCTGCTTCAAATTCAAGCGCATGAGCAAGTGCGTCATCTAACATTTTTGGCCGTGCTAATCTTAGCACTTGCTGTATTTTGCCATCTTTAACGCCATCCACAAATGTTTGAACAGCCAGTTGTTTTACTATCGAATGTGGGTGGTTTCATTTTAAATTTTGATGGTTTGACTCGCATTCTACCATGTTTCTTATTTCTGGAATGTTCTGATTTACAACTTGGTTTGCTAATTCAAGTGGCCGCGTTATTAGTGAAATCATTTGTTCTTGCAGCTTCATCACATCTTCTTCCATTTTTACCAATTTACTGTCCAACTTTTGCTAAACTGGTTTTACCTGTTCAGTGACATCTTCTTTCAATGCAATAGAGCTTTCCATTAATCTTTGATCTAGCGTGGCTGTGTTTTCCTTCAGTTTTCTTCTATTTTCGTAGCATTTTTACTAAGTGTCACTTCCATACCGTATTTAAACTCTTTAAGGGTTGAATCCAGTTCAACTGGCCTCACTGCGTTTTCACTTAACTTTTCTTCCATGCCGGATTTAAAATCCTTAAGGAAATTTATTAAAGTTTCTGCGTCCATTTTACTTTGGCTTCTTGTTACTGGCATATACAAAATACTTAAATGTCTTTTAAATTAATTACTATATATACCCCACAGAGCCTGACACCAGTGTAGCGAGCTACTACTACCCCGTTTCACTAATTTAAAACAAGTAATAACAAATATCTTTATTACTCACTGTTCACACGTCTAATTAACAGTATACGCATTATTTATGGATATTTTCAGAAGCACTATCACACTAATGAATTTGCAAGTACTAATATCTTCTTAAACTAAATTTTTAACCATAGGTCTATTAACAACACTAACACAACTATTTATTTATTATACTTTTGTCTATTTATGTATTCTACAAGCTGCATGTACATTAGAGACGTTCACATAATATAAATTTATGTTTACTCTCGGACTTCCAAAAGCTTAACTATTCAACTTTACACGATATATTTTATATTCGACATTCTGATATAGACTAACTCTGTACTTCATCATCGATCTTATTTATACCCTGAATTAAAAAGGATGATTCATCCTCCAGTAATTGCTAAAAAATTCTCGTTCCCTGGAGAATATACAGTGCTTATGGCGCTTGTGTGTTTGACGAGTTGCCTAATAGTAGCTCGTAACAATACCAACTCTTCCTGGCTTGCAGCCAGCGACAATAACAACTAAACGCTTACTGGAATTGAAAAATTTTTAAATACCCTTCAGGTTAAACAGTACAATACTGTTCATAACAGACTGGGTAAGGTGCTAACCTAGTTATTAGTGGTACCGAATGTCCTGTAGCAGCGGTGGATGACCCTATAATAAGGGAAGACCTTCATCACCCAGCTCTGAGTGTGCATATGACCCTCACACATAGAAGGAGATCAGTGCAGAACTGTGTCAAATTCGAATCCTTATTGCTGGAACTTTAAGAAAGGCAATTTTCAAATGCTGTATGAACTTTTGTGCCACCTAGATTGGGGAGAACTGTTTTTCTGTAAAGACCCCAACCTTGCATGTGACTATATATATGACAAATTAAGTGGAATATTTTATGTTACCATACCTAGAACCTGTGCAAAAAACGTAGATATCCTCCCTGGTTTAATTATTCTATTATTCGTAACATCCAGCTGAAAACTAAGCAGTGGAAGAAATACAAACATAACTCTTCAGACGAATCTGCTCCACAATAAAAAAAAACAAAAATTGCAGAAATCACTTACCTACAACATGTGGAAGGTAATATAGCTTTAGATCCAAACAACTTTTGAAAATGTCTATCCTCAAAAAAATCTGCCAGTACTACGCCGCATTCATTTGTCATAGACAGTAACAGTGTCTCTGACAGTAAAATTATTGCAAACGCCTTTGCAGATCATTTTGCTAGTTCATATTCCGTATTTGATATTGATATTTATCGTAGACACTTAAATACCAGTTCTACGAAGGAGAATAATAAGATACCTACTGATTTTTACTCTGAAGATGAAGTCCTGAAGGCATTGAAAAGCCTCACAGGTAAACAAACAGTCAGTCCTGATCAAATTCCTTCTTTCTTGGTAAGAGACTGCCGTTACCTCCTCGTCAAACCGTTGACAAGAATTTTTAATCTATGTCCGTACACTGGTGTTTATCCCAAAAAATGGAAAGTTTCAAAAGTCAGTCTGTCCTGTCTTTAAGACTGCAGAAAGGTCTGGAATCGGCAATTACAGGCCCTTTAAGCATAATAAATAACTTTAGCAAAGTATTTGAAATTGTTATTTATAACAAAATTAAGGAATGCCTCCTAACATAATTTCTGCGAACCAACATGGATTTATTAGTGGACGCTCAACAATTACCAACCTGCTTTGCATCACACAATTCATTGCCCAGTCGATAGATGCTCGACTACAGTGTGATGTGTTACACACAGACATGACGAAGGCATTTGATCGAATAGATCATCACCTACTAATAAGTAAATTATCAAACTGTGGTCTCTCCAAGGAGATTTGCACTCTACTGGCAACTTATTGCACTGAACGTCAACAATTCGTGCTCATTCGTGGTACAAAGTCTAAACTGATTACTGTTACATATGGAGTGCCACAGGGCTCCGCCCTGGGTCTGATTTTATTTGATATGTATATCAATGACGTTCTATCTATACTGGATCCTAATATACACTGCCTCCTTTATGCGGATGATCTTAAGTTATATGCCAGAATAGCAAGTGTTGATGATTGCCTAATGTTACAAAAAAATCTGAATAAGCTTATACTGTGGTGCCATGATAACAAACTTACCTTAAATGCCAGTAAATGCTTAATTATGTCTTTTACCTTGGCTCATTCTGAAATCAAATATGATTATAAGATAGAGGCTGACACACTCTCCAGGCCGCCTCTGGTTAGAGATTTGGGGGTTCTATTCGATCCTGCACTGTCTTATGCTGAACACATAACCCAGACTACTGCGAGAACCTAAAATATGCTTGGCTTTGTCATTCAAAACGGCCACAATTTCACCAACAAAGATAATCTAACACTGCTTTACAACTGCTACATCAGAACTATCCTGGAATATGCAGTTATAATCTGGGAGTCACATTATAAAGTGTATATACACTGCTTAGAAGCTGTTCAACGCAGATTCCTAAAGTTCCTAACTTTTAAGTTCGTGGGGGTGTACCCACCTATTGGTTTCTCACACAGTGTTCTCTTATGGCCATTTCCACCGAGCTATTTAAGAAGGGCTTATTTTTAAGTCTGACTTTAATATGTTGTTTGTTTTCCACCGCCGTCAAAGTAGTACTTAAACTTAACTTAAATTAAGCCCCCGAATTTCTTGACTTAAAGCAAACTTAAGGAACAGATACCCCATACCATTCTGTTTTATATAAACATTGTACCTAACCAAAAAAATTGTTAGTTTGTAACAAGTATAATTATTTAGTTGTTGTGAAATTTATAGTGTGCTCACAATGAATGTAGACTCTGATAATGAAGACATTTTTGAAGATGATTTAGACATATTGGAAATAATAGAATTTGGATTTCCAAAGCGAATTTTAGATCGGGCCAATTATTTTGAATCCTTGGACAATTTAACATTTTTTAGACGATTTCGGCTGTATAAAGAAACTGTTTTAAAGCTGTTAACACTGATTGAAGATGATCTAGAATTTCCAAATGATGTGTAAGTTCTGATGTTGTTTAAACGTTATTAGTTACCCTAATAGAATAATTTTTATAGTAACAATAGTATTTCTCCCATCAATCAACTGCTTGTATGTTTAAGGTTCTATGCAAGTGCTGGTCATTTAAGTTCCTGTTCTGATTTTGGAGGTTTGGCTATTTCGTCAGTGTCAAGAACCATTGTGAAAGTGTCTGAAGCTATAGCAAAACTTTATCCAATTTACATTAAAATACCTGTGCAAGAAGAAATTACACAGGAATCAAATAAGTTTTATAGGGTGGCTTCCTTTCCAAGAGTTGTGGGTATAATTGACTGTACACATGTACGCATCCAATCACCAGGTATTTAAGAAAAGAAATATTGATGTTAAATGTAGGTATATTTCTTTATTGATTTTAGGTGGAAATGATGCTGAAGTTTTCCGAAACCGAAAATCATATTTTCCTTAAACGTACAAGCAGTGTGTAATGCAGATTTGAAAATAATGAATGTGGTAAGCCGGTGGCCTGGATCAGTGCATGATGCAACAATATTTAATAACAGCATTTTACGAGCACAGTTTGAAGGTGGACACTTTCCAAATACTTGTTTGTTAGGTATAACTATTATTTATAAAAGTTTTTTTATCAGCACTAGTGTAGCTTCCAACATAAAATGTACTGCATAACACATAATATACAATTACTTTTAACATAATGTGTAATATTTGTTATTGTTTTAGGAGACAGTGGATATCCCTTAAAAGCATATTTACTCACTCCAGTGGCAAATCCACTTACAAGAGGACAGCAACTCTACAATGAGTCTCATATTAGGACTCGAAACTCGGTTGAACGATTATTTGGTGTGTGGAAAAGGCGTTTTCCTGTGTTAGCTTATGGGATGCGACTTAAATTAGATACTGTCCTAACTGTAATTGTAGCTATAGCAGTTTTACACAATATTCCATTAGAAATGAATGAACCAAACCCTCCTCTGCCAGAAAATATAAATGCCGAAGAACTCGATTATTTGATTCAATTAGGGCAAATACCTAATACACCAGCTGCTAATCAAATTCCTGGTGGAAACAGACAAGATTTAATTGATAATTATTTTGCAAATTTATAAAATACATTAAGATTAAAATAATTTTATTTCCAGTTGTAAGCAATATAATGTAGGGTTATGTAAAGTTAATCAAACTATTTACTACTGTTTAAAACATTTTCTTCATTCAGATACTCTTGCAGTTGTTTCTTTTTAGGTCAATCTTAGTTTTAATAAATCCATTTTAATTTATGTTCTTCATTTTGGTTGTCAAGTTCAGTTTGGAGTTTTTCTGCTTGTAAAGTGGCAATAGTTATTCGCTTATCAATTAAAATATCATACTTTTCAGCAATTGCTGAGGAAGTCAATGATTTAATATAAGTCGTTGGGCGTCTGCGACTTCCATTCACTGTTTGGCTTTTCTTTGAAGACTCAGTGCTCTGCAGTAAAATAATACATATAAAATGTATAAAGAAATATTTACTCACATTAGTAGAACCTCTTTTCAAAACAGATGTTGTTGGCATCGATAAATTAACGGGCTTATACTTTTTCCAATTAGCAACTTGTACCTGTTCTGGTATAATGTCGGATGCTCCATGTATTGTATCCTGTAAGAATAATAGACACATATTAAAAAGTTTTGTTGCCAAAAACTCTTTTATCAATTTTATTTTTAATTGTTTAATTACAAAAAAATAACTTATTTCTGTTACATCAACTGACGTTTATATTCACTAAACATTAAGTAATTGAAATTGACAAAACAAAATACTTGAAGTAAATAAATCAATAATTAAAAATTATTGTGAGTAGCTTGAACTACCAACAATGTTAAAGTTATGAAGTTCGAGACTAACTATCAATAACTAATATTTACAAATGAGTAGCTTGAACAATCAACAATGTTAAAGTTATGAAGTTTTAAAACTGACTGGCCGTCATAGGCTTCTCAGGGTATTTATGCTATCCCTGCCTTCGCATTGTCTTGTGGGAAGTGCAGATCCCATGTCTGCTATTTCTTGATGAATTATCATGTATTACTTCTTAGTAATCTTAATTCTAACAATTGCTGTCTTATAATCTATTGTGACCTGCACCTGCAGTATCATGATACATCTGAAATACAAAGTAGTTGCTTCCTTTCTCACGTCTGATTATGAACTTTCATTAATCTTTTATAATGTGTCCTTCAATTATAAAATGTAACAATCTATTTCTTAAGATTTAATAATTGCATTTGAATATACATATATATTAATTTGGGGGATATGTAACTCCTCCCGACTTAGATGAAAATTAAGGGTTGTGCTTAATTTTTAAAGCTTATTGTCCCTAAGGGTTTATTTATGATTTCTTCGTTTATTTTCGTTTCTTTGTTCTTATATCTAAGATACATTTTATACAATAAATATAGAGTTAATAAAATTATTACAATGATTAATAAAATTGTCCAAACACTGATATTGTAATGTAATTTTGACACTTTTAACTCACTTAAGTGTTCTTTGTAATTGTCTATTAATTTCACGGCGTGGTTGAGATCGTCTAGGTCTAGGTGTTCTAGTTGCATTGGTTTCTTGATGATTTCGTTTTTTTCGGTTTGGGGAATCTTTAGCTGTAGTTCGAGTACAATTGCAAATTTCTTTGTCACTGCTGAGTTTTGGTATACTCGAATAATTTTACTTTTTAGTTTTAAATAGCAACCTTTTATGGTGATTACTTTGCTTCCAATTAGGGCTAAACTGTTTTCGTCTTGGTTGCACTTGGATGTTGCTATTACTTCGTGAGAAATACAGCAGTCCATTTGTTGTCAGTAACTTTTTGAATTTTCATGTCCGTAATTTGTACAGGTTTTGGTTCACAATTCTCATAGTGATTAGAAAATCTTAATAATTGTACTTCACAAGGGCTATCTGTTTGAATAGCTGTTGTCGTTATTGATTGACATAAATATTGGCTAGGTACCACTTCTTTGCATTTTCCATTGGTGAATCCATACCTAAGTTCATTTAGGGAAATGAACTTGGTTTTGGGTATAATAACTTGATATTGGCTAGTAATCTTCATGGGAAAAGCAAACAAATGATAATAATTGTAATTGTTAATTTCTACAATGGGGATTTCTATTAAAAACGTAATTTCATGATTCTTTACATAACGTTTCACTTATGGTTATTTTTTCAAATCTGACTATATTAGATTCAAAGGTAGTTTACCATGAGTTATAAGTGATCTGATTCCTAATAATTTGTTTAATAAATCAAGTGGTTCTATTATACTAGCATGTAAAGTATTTAATTTAACAAATATTACAGCATTTTCTAATTAATATTTATTTTATGGAGTTCTAGGGTATTTTGTATGGTTTCGTTCCTAAATTCGCTTCCGTTGTCTAACGTTATTGATTTGGGTGTACCGTAAAATGTAAAGTATTGTAAAAATCCATCAATACTATTATTGAAGAGATGGGTATTGCTTGGCCTACTTTGGTGAATGCGTCTACGATTAATAAAAGGTTTTGAGCTTTTACTATCAAAGTTGCATGTAATTTTTGAAAAGATTTGTTGGGCGTCTATATCTTTTGGGTCTTCTCGTATCTTTGTTTTGTCAACGTTACCTACAACTGATTCTGTTTCTATTGCGTTGAGTTGCATTCTGCTCAATGCGTCTGCATTATAACAATTAATTATAGGAACGATTCATTCAAAACTTAACCTTCATCGAATTTTATAAATTAAACACTTGGGTGTTTAAATTATAGAAGCATATCGTAATTATTATTAAGTTAACCCATCACTAGTTGAAACAAAGCGTGCAAATTTAAAACGCAATTATCATACAAATTATTACCGGAAACCATCATTGAATAAAACCTATTCAGAAAAACGCAAATCACTAATGCAACAAAACCTATTACTGAGACTGAAATTATACCATTCAGGAAACTTAAAACTTATAATTCAACAAATTTATTGTGTAATTATAAAGGATAAATTAATGCAATTATTGTAATAAAACGATTTACTAAAAACTTGGAACTCTATAATTGAACATTCAAGGTAACGAGATTGTACAATTGTAAGCAATACCTACGGAGACGAGATATTTAAAGCAGACACTTAATTAATCGGCAGGACTGAAATAGAAACGTACAAAGTATAACGCAATTATTGGAAGAAATTATTAACCACATAAAAATCTTTCAGAAAATTAAAACTTGCGGCAACTATAACATCCGCGAAGTATAAAAATATACGAATTCAAGGCTAGATCAATTGATCAGACATTGCCAAGCAGAAATTACGCAATTTAATTATAATACCATATAACTACGTATAAAAATAAGTTAAGCGATTCGTTAAATAACCCAACACAGTCCAAACTGAAACTTATCAAACCAAACCAAAAAATAAATCTCAATTTATACAAAAACTTGATATTAATTAAAACCGAAAGCAACCCTTAACGACCATGAGTTCAGATATGAAGATTTATCTCGAAAGCATCCCCCAATTCAACGAAGACCAAGTTTTATCAGGTAATTTCATTACCGCGTGTGAAATATTTTTGAAAACCTTTTACAAACCAGGAGATAACAAACGAAATGTTCTACTTTACGCATAATAATAAGCAAACTGAACGGAAGGGCACTAACGCTAATTGCCAGGCGAGACGATCTAGAACAATGGGAAGATTTTAAACGCATATTAATAGCATATTTTGATGACCAAAAAAACATCAAATGTCTTATCCGCGATCTAATAAACCTTAGAATGGAAAGTAACCAATCCCCGTATCAATTCGGAATGAAATGTAAAGACGTAAGAAGCTTAATTCTAACAAATCTAAAAATTGAAGAACCCGACCAAAATATTTGCTTACTAAAGACAAAAATGTACGATGAAATGGTATTGGACAGCTACATAAACGCACTACCAGAACGATTATTAGACAAAGTAAGATTCCAACATCTCCAAAATTTAGAAGAAGCATTGAATATGATCATACAAGAAAAAAACGTCATGCATTATCGAAATAGACTGTATTACCCTAACGCGAATAAAAGCTATTTACCAATAAAAACCATACAAGCCGCGAGACAAACATTCACACAACCAAAATTTACTTCATTCTACGCGAAAACGAATCAAACGCGAATTAGCAACCCGAATTTAATAACACAAATTTCAACAATCAACTTAGACAATTTCCGAGACCAACATTCAACTCAAATTTTACAAAACCTACATTCACACCAAGATTTAATCAAAACGTAAACCAACAAAAACCAGCATTCGGCACAAACCCCATCAGAAACACATTGATAATAAATAACAGTAACAACCCTAACAGTTATTATAAAACAACTCATATGGACACTTCATCTGGTAACACCAGACAAAATACAAAAATTTTGTAAATCCGACAAAGCCATAACCAAAAACGAAACTTTACTTCCGAAGAACTATTTCACCAAGAAGTAGAAGAATTTAACAATGACCGGAATAATTACACACACTCCAATAGACACGATGAATCGATATACCAACGTAATGACCCATGTGAAAATCACGAAGAGGAAGCCGAGGAAAACACATGCTCAAATTTTCAGATAGACCGATTTATAAACGACCAAACATAATCAATTTAAACAATATCAATCAACAAATATTACCATACATAGAAATACCCCACGCAGAACTTAAATTATTAATTGATACCGGATCTTTCAAAAACAATAATTAGCCCCGAACCGTAAAAAAACATTTTTTAGATTTTGTAAAAAGAGAACCCTTTAAAATTAGAACAGCCTATCAAACAACACTACATCAATTCATAGCTAACATACCCCTACCAAAAACCTTCAACGTAGAAATGAAACATAAATTTTGCATCTTCGAATTTAACGACAAAGACGACGGACTAATAGGAATGGAACTTCTAAGCAAATTAGGAGCCAACATTGATATAAAAAACCGTTTATTAAGAACAAAACACGGACAAATCCCCATTAAATTCCAAAATTCCCAAATCGAGCAAAAATACACCATAGAACCCCGTACAGAGAAACAAATAAATATTCCAGTAAATTCAAAAAACGAGGTAGAAATTATAAATCACATGACATTTCAACAAGGAGTAAAAACCCCCCACAGCACTAGTACAAATAAAAGACAATTATGCCACTACAACAATTCTAAACTCAAATAACTACTCCGTAGAACTATCGCTGACAAACCCAATTAACATAGAAGAATTAAACCCTAACGAAATGGAAATAGACGAAAATTTAGATAACGATTTCAACCCATTAGAACATGACAGGATGTTAAGAAAAAATCTAATTAATATTCGTTTCAATAACGACATTAACAAAGAAGAGGAGAGAGCAACTAAAGACTTGTGTTTTGAATACAGCGATATATTCCATTGCAAAGGAATATCTTTAACCTTCACTGACACAGTCAAACACAATATAGAATTAAAAGATAACAAGCCAATTTTTACAAGGGCATACAGACTACCTCAGGCAAGCCAAGAAGAAGCCAATAGACAAGTGACAGATTTATTAAAACAGGATATAATCCAGCACTCCAACTCACCATAGAACAGACCTGTATTAATAGTACTGAAGAAATTAGACGCCTCAGGCAAACGAAAATATCGAATGGTAATAGACCACAGAAAACTAAACGAAAAATGGTAGACGACAAATACTCACTACCCAATATCAACGAGATTTTAGACAAATTAGGAAAGTGTCAATATTTTTCAACATTAGACCCTGCAACAGGATATTACCAAGTAAAGATGAACGAGAAAGACAGCGAAAACCGCATTTAGCAGACCTAGAGGACGCTACGAATATAAAGGAATGCCATTTGAACTGAAGAACGCACCAACCACTTTTCAACGAGTCATGGACAACATTTTACGAAGAATACACAACGAAAAATGACGACATAATAGTATATTCAACATCACTGGTAGAACACATTGAAAAATTAAGAAAAGCACATTTTAAAGTTCAACTAGACAAAAACGAATTTTTACAGAAAGAAGTATCATTTTTAGGAGAAATAATAACTTCTCAAGGAGTTATGCCAAACCCAGACAAGACAAACGTAGTACTAAATTATCCTTTACCCATAACTAACAAAGAAATTAAAGGATTTTTAGGACTCAGTAGTTATTACCGCAAATTCATTAAAGGTTAGGCACAGATAACCAAACCACTGACCAATTGTTTAAAAAAGGGAAACAAAATTGAACACACCTCAGAATTCATTAAAGCCGTAGAAAAAATTAAATGCATACGCACGAACCACCCTGTATTAGAATACCCAGACTTTTCGAAACCATTTATATTGACAACCGACGCATCAAACGTAGCACTAGGCGCAGTATTAAGCCAAGGAAAAGTAGGTGGCGATAAACCAATCAGTTGCGCATCCAGAACCCTAAACCAGACTGAACAAAAATACAGCACGATAGAGAAAAAATTATTAGCAATAATTTGGGAAACGAAATATTTTAGACCATACCTTTATGGACGAAAATTCTATATATACACCGACCATAGACCATTAGTGTGGCTATGCAAACTCAAAGAACCGAATTCAAAATTACAGAAATGTAGAATTAGACTAGAGGAATATGATTACGAAATTATATACAAGGGGCAGCAGCCTTGCTGGCTAAAAGATATTGGAGGAGGGTCGGTTGGTCTCGGGCGATCCTCAATAATTTACAAGCTTGTTGGGGGTTGGCCGTGACGGATACGGCTTTTTGCTAAAATCTTTAAAAACTGCGTTGTGGAAAGATATGGGAGCCTACCACAATATTTCCCAGGTGTGCGTGGCCTAAAACACGAAATAGATATGATGGAGAGCTCACAAGTAAAATTCTTGTCCGGAGGTAAAATACTCCCTCATTCGGATCTCCGGGAGGGGGTACTTGGGGCTCGTCATCGTAAGAATATAAAACAACAGTTTGATTTAGTGATAGGGACTTGGAATGTAAGGTCATTACTCAGAGTAGATAAGTTAACGAATTTATTAGTCGAAATGAGAAAGCAAAAGCTGGACATTTTAGGTATTAGTGAGGTGAGATGGCCAGATAGTAATGACTTTTGGAAGGAGAATTATAGAATAATTACAACTTCTTCAACTAATGCACAGGCAGGCGTAGGAATAGTGTTAGATAAAAGATTAGGGCATAAAGTTAAAGAGTACTTACAATTTAGTGATAGAATAATTATGGTTAGATTGAGTACAAAACCCACAGACACTGTTTTAGTACAGGTTTACATGCCAACAACTCAGTACGAGGATGAGGAAGTAGAAAAGGTATACGAGGATATAAATAGTATAGTGAGAAAAGTAAAAGGAGATGAGAATTTAATAGTTATGGGCGATTTTAATGCATCAGTGGGAGAAGGTAGTGAGGGAAAAATGGTAGGAAAATTTGGGTATGGCAGACGAAATGATAGAGGAGAAAGATTAGTTGAGTTTTGCCAGGAACATAGATTAGTAACTGTTAACACCCTATTCGAACAACATGTTAGGAGAAGATATACCTGGAAAGCCCCAGGTGATAGAGCTAGATACCAAATAGATTATATTTTAGTTAAACAAAGATTTAGAAACCAAGTTAAAACTGTCGTAGTTATCCAGGGGCTGACATAGAAAGCGATCATAACTTAGTTAAAATGAAGTGTAAACTAAAATTCAAAAAATTGAGAAAGGTGAAAAGAGAGGGATGGGATCTAGGTAAGCTTAATGATAGTAGGGTAAAAGAGGAATATAAACAAGTATTAGATAATAAGAGCAAAGAGATAGCTGTAGGAGAGAACGTAGAAAATAGATGGAAAGAAATAAAACTGACGGTACATGATACAGCAACACAGACTATAGGTAAGAAAAAAATAGAAGCTAGAAAACCGTGGGTAACAAAGGAGATATTAGATTTAATAGAGAATAGAAGAAAGCTTAAACCTTTCAGAGAAATGGATAGTGAAAGGAAGCAAAAATATAATACAGTTAGAAATAAGATAGTACATGAGTGTAGAAAAGCTAGAAATAAATGGATGGAGGAGAATTGTAAGGAATACAAGATGATTTGAGAGTAGGTAAGACAGACAGGGCTTACAGGGCAGTTAAAAAGTTTTTGGGAAGATAGGAAAAATATAATGGTATTAGAGACGAGAATAATGAGCTTCTAATAAATAAAGTTGAGGTAGCTGATAGATGGAAAAGATATTTAGAAGATTTATATAAGGGAGACGATATGGATGAGTTAGAGAACGACCAAGAAGAGGATGTAGAAATAGGGTTCTCAATATTAAGAGAGGAATTTGATAGAGCTATTCGGAATCTTAAATTAAATAAAGCGCCAGGGATAGACGATATTCCCGCAGAATTAATAAAATATGCAAGTCAGAAAACTTTGGACAGATTATATGAACTAATAAATGTAATATATGACACAGGTGAGGTTCCAATAGATTTCGAAAAAAATATTATTATCCCAATCCCAAAAAAGTCAGGAGCTGATAGGTGTGAGAATTTTAGAACGGTTAGTTTAACTTCTCATGCTTCCAAAATACTAACAATAATAATTAAAAATAGAGTAGTAGCTTTGACTGAGAATTATTTAGGCGAAGACCAATATGGTTTTCGTAAAGACAGAGGACTAGAGAACCGATACTAATGATTAGGGTAATTATCAAAAAGGTTACAAAAAATAAAAAGACTCATTTCGCGTTTGTAGATTTAGAAAAAGCATTTGATAGGGTTAATTGGATTGTTATGTTCAGGGTTTTGCAAAAATAGGAATCTCTCATAAAGATAAAAATTATTTACAGTCTATATAAAAACCAAAGCGTAGTAATTAGATTTGATGAAATAGAAAAGGAAGCTAAGATTAGAAATGGTGTTAGACAGGGTTGTATACTGTCTCCCTTGATTTTAATGTTTATATTGAGGAAGCTTTAAACTTAGCCAGAGAGAGAAAGAGATAGGTATTAGTGTACAGGGACAGAAAATAGACATGTTACGTTTTGCAGATGATATAGCCATTATAGCAGAGTCTAGAAAAGAGTTAGGAGAGTTTTAAATATTTTAGATGAGATACTACGGAGTAACTATAGTATGAGAATTAACTCGGTAAAGACAAAGATAATGACAAGTGAGTTACAGCCTAGTTCTAAACCAAAATTAAAAATAGGTAATACCGAGTTAGAGGAGGTAGATGAATTTTGCTATTTAGGTAGTATAATTACAAAGGATGGACGTAGCAGAAGGGATATAGTAGCTAGAATAGCTCAAGCTAGAAAAATGTTTTTAAAAGAAAAACTTACTAATAGCTAATAGTATTAGTTTAGATAATAGAAAAGTTTCTTAAAGTCATACGTATGGAGCGTTCTACTATACGGTAGTGAGACTTGGACAATTAAAGAAGTAGATAAGAAAAGATAGAAGCTTTTGAAACTTGGTGTTATAGGAGAATGTTAAAGATTAGTTGGACAGATAGAGTAAAAAACGAGGAAGTTTATAGAAGGATAGGTGAGGATCCCTGTATGTGGAAACAATTGAAGGTCAGGAGAGATAGAATGATAGGGCACCAGTTAAGACATGAGGGACTATTTAGTAAAGTCTTATATTATAGACTACCAAATAAAAATAGAGTAGGAAGGCCTAGACAAAGCTATATTAGTCAAATTATTAGAGATTTAGGTTGTGAAGGGTATGTAGACCTTTTTAGACTAGCTCAGAATAGAAAAGAATTTAGAACTGCGTCAAACCGACTTTAAGTAAGTTCGAAAACAAAACAAAAAAAAATAAAAATCAGTTAACTAAATGTCACCAGGATATAACTCACAATTAGTTAGCGGTCTGGCATGTTGGTAGCGTTTCGTTGCTTAAGCCTTACCATAACATATAATTTAATAAACGTCACCAGGACACAACTCACAATTAGGTAGCGGTCTGGCATGTTGGTAGCGTTTCGTTGCTTAAGCCTTACCATAACATATAATTTAATAAACGTCACCATGACATAACTCACAATTAGGTAGCGGTCTGGCATGTTGGTAGCGTTTCGTTGCTTAAGCCTTACCATAACATATAATTTAATAAACGTCACCATGACATAACTCACAATTAGGTAGCGGTCTGGCATGTTGGCAGCGATTCGTTGCTTAAGTCTTACCATAACATATTATTTAACACTTTTCATTTTTGAAGCGGATAACCAGGTTATATTTCATTTCCTTATAAATGGTAATCATGTAAACATGTTAGAGTTCTTTAACAACCATCAGGTTGCTAATATCTATGTAGAGTCAGCTGGATAGGAAATAGATAGAAGGATTTAGGAAGATCTAGACCAAACTATATTAGTGAAATTATTAGAAATTTAGGTTGTGAAGGGTATGTAGAGCTTTTTTAGATTAGCACAGATTAGAAAAGAAGTTAGAGCTGCGTCAAACCGACCTTAAGTAAGGTCGAAAACAAAATGATGATGATACAAAAAAGGAATTTATAACAACAACGCAGACGCCCTAAGCAGAATACAGCTCAACGCAATAGGAACGGAATCAATCAAAGGCAACGTAGACGAGACAGAAATAAGAGAAGACCCAGAAGAAATAGACACCATACATTCGACACAGAACGAAGAGCCAAAAACCGCAATTAAAATTTTAAACAAAGCAATAGATATAAAACCAAATCAATTTATAATTACCGAAGTTTTAACTAACCCCAATTCCGTAAAATATACAAAAATATACAATATGAAAATATACCAAATCCAAATAACCAAGGACGATAACGAGGAACAAATAATTAAAATTCTAAACGAATATACCCCAAGAAAAAACGATTTTACTTTTATTTCAACACTGAACATTTATATCAACGATTTGCAGAATTGTATATTAAATTATTTAATAACTCTGGCCCTGAACTTATTTGATGGACAAGAAAATTAATAACCTTAGACGACCCTGACGAGATAAACGACGTAATTTGAAATCAACACGAAGGCAAAACCAACCATCGTGGAATCAATGAAACACTAAAGCAACTTATAAGATACTATTTTAAAGATATGAAATGTTAACCACAGATTTTACCAATTATTGGGAACTATCCGATAAAGCAAAATACGACAATACACCCCCAACAATATCCTTAATGTTAATCAAAACACCCGACAATCTTTTCCAAAAATCACTTGCCGACACTCTATTAGTAAAAGCACAAAACTTTTTAACCATTGTAGAAATATTCACCAAAATAGGTCAAGCGATACCCATCACTTCAAAAAATAGCATTGACGTAACACAAAGATTCTTACAATACTTTACATTTCATGGCACACCTGAAACAATAACTCTAGATAATGGCAGCGAATTTAGAAACGAAACGATACAAAACACCCTAGAACTCTATAAAATAAAAATTCATTTTATAACCGAAAACCACCCTGAATCAAACGAATTAATTGAAAGATTACATTTAACCCTATTAGAACAGATCAGATTATTAAGCTTAACTTACAAGAAGGAGCACATCACCAATTCAACGTCATACGCACTAATGGCTTACAACAATACCATCCACTCATCAACCAATTTTACACCCCTAGAATTAACATTAGGACATTCAGATTCTTGCAACCCTTACGACATACATTACAACAAACAAGTATACCAACAATATGCTAAAGACCATAAATAGAAACTAAAAATAACTTACGATAAGGTAAAAGATAAATTAGATAACGACAAAGAACGTATTACCACAACCCGCAATAAGGATACAGACATAAATAAATTTTCAATGGGACAAACCGTGTACGAGAAAAACTTCCAAAGCAAAAGACACAAAACGGCACCCAGAAATTTAGGCCCGTTTAAAATCAAAAAAATATCAGACAAAAATATAGTCGTTGTAGACAACGGAAAGATGTAAAATACAAACATTAGAAAAACCTAAGGCACCATGTAATTTCAGATGGACAGCCATCACTCTTACCGTCAACCTCCGCCCAGGTAGAACGGACAACGACATACTAGTTGAAGACGTAAAAAACAACCCCGGTATGCTACCAGTAATGTTGGGAAGTATGCAAAATACGATAGATTACTGGACATTTGCACAAAAATTCGATTTAACCGAATTAAAACAAAAAATTTACATAATTAAACACAATTATTACAGACTGAAACAATCAATGGACATAGCCAAATTCAGAAAAAAATACGCAATAGAAATTTATTTATTAATTTTTTTATTTACCTTATTCCATAGGTCGAAACCTAAATGAATAGTAATATACATGCTATAACTATATAAAAGTGCAATTTAGAAACTAATCTGATGTAGACTCTAATATTAATTGTCGCAGCAAAGTTAGGGTACATCTGTAAATATTAATCTTAGTATGTACTTCATTATAGGAATTGCACAGACGATAAAGAGGAGAAAATTTAAGCCTGTTTGTACGGGGAGTTGGAAGGTAAAAATAACATGGAAAACGAGACGATTTCAAAGGCATATTACCTTGCAACATGTTTTAATAGTTGAACATTGAATGCGATTGGTTACTAAGTTGTGCAAAAAGGTCAGCAAGAGGTAACGATAATTTTGTTTCTCTAATGGCCATTTCCACCGTTTTGTTCTTAAGATATACTTAACTAAGTTATTCTTAACTTTAAGTGTAGCTTAATTTTGTAATAGGTTCCACCGCCGCTTGTCGCTCGATTCTTTGTAAAGTACTACTTTAGCGAATGGTAAATGTGGCAATGCGGAGAAATTTTAAAAATAGGCGGTTTTACATATCAATTCTAACCCATAGGGTTATAGATGTTCTATGATTAGATTGAATTAATATACCGTTGTCAAAGGGGCCCCGTCTATCTTGCCGATTCTTCCAGCAAAAATAACATATTTGTCAGCATTCTAGTAACTACGTTGTCAAAGTCATATTTGTGTGTCAACGGTTAACTTAAAATAGTTTATTTCGTATTTGCTTTCTATAAGTAATTATTGATGGAGAATAATAAAAAAAGAGTGCGGTCTACTAATTTCAGCCAAAATGAAAAAGACGCTTTGTATAATATTATATATAAGTACAAAGATACGGTAGAAAATAAGAAAACTGACAGTGCCAGCTCAGAAGAGAAGCAGCAGGCTTGGATGAAAATTGCCCAAGAATTTAATTCTAGTTCACCCAGCTTTTGCTCTAGAACTGCAGAGTGCTTAAAGAAATTTTACAATAATCGGAAAAAAGAAATTCGTAAACAAGTTGCAGAGGAAAAAAGGAAATTGTACTAACTGGTGGTGGAACCATAAAAACGTTTCCCGATAATGATTTAATGTTATCCATTATGAATGAAAAAACAACATATGGTCTAACTAACCGTTTCGATGGGAATGTGCAGAATGTTGTATTTTCTTCACGTTCAGATGGGGCCACTATTGTGGAATTAAATGTTGACAATATAGCTGAAAATCTCTCAGCTGAGGTATTATATCTTTATATACAAGTACTTACTCGATATGACCCTTTTTTGTAGAACGATGTCGATATGATTGAAGATGAAACTGTGCAGCAAGCATCATGTAGTTATAGCCATGATTGGAAAACATATAAACCAGATACTTTATCAACTTCGATGTCATCTGCTTTGAAGCGAGGTCTTGACAAAGATGTCAGTTAATATATTTTTCTTTATCATTTAATTAATTTTTATTCCTTTTTTAGAATACTGCCGGATCGTCAAAGAAAAAACAGAAAGTAAATAACAGTCGACGCCGACCAACAGCATATGTTAAAGCATTAACATCTTCGGAACTTGCAGAAAGATATAATTTGTTAATAGATAACGACTAGATATTGCTAAATTGCAAACTGAAAAATTACAAAATGAAGTTACTTATTCAAAAAATCAAAATGAGAAATGCGTGTTAAAAATTGAATTGCTAAAACTACAAATCGAGTTACATAAGAAACAATTACAGTAACTGCGTATTGACTAGCTACTTTAGTTTTATTACCTTTTTGTTTGTATCGCTTAATGTAAACATAATGTTCTTTTATAATATTGTATTCTTTTAGTTTTCTGTGTCTCAAAAATAAACAAAATGTGTATAATACATTTATTACTACACCAAATTTAAGAATATTATGCATGCTAAAGGACATTACATTATGAAAGTTAAGAAGATTATTTACAATACTTAAAACGATTCATTTATAAATTGGCAAAATAGTTATTAATTAAATGATTTCTAATGTTGGTAGGAGGTTGAGCTGCTGTAGCAGCAGGAATAGCCGCAACAGGTATTTGTCCCAATTCAATTAAATAATTCAATTCATCGACATCAATATTTTCTGGTGGAGGAGGAGCGGGTTCATTCATTTCAATTGATATGTTATGTAAAACAGCTGTAGCTACAATAACTGTTAACACGGTATCTAATTTGAGGCGCATTCCATATGCAAGAACAGGGAATCGTCTTTTCCAGACACCAAACAAACGTCCTACAGTGTTTCGTGTCCTAATATGCGATTCATTATACAGTTTCTCTTGGCGTGTAACTGGATTTGCCAAAGGAGTCAATAAGTATGGCTTTAGTGGATAACCACGATCTCCTAAAAATCATTTGTATCAATAATATTGCAAATTTTAAAGTTATTTATTAGCTCTTTACCTAACAAATAACTATTTGGGAATTGTCCACCTTCAAACTGTATACGTAAATTGCTACCATTAAAAATAGTAGAGTCGTGTGTAGATCCAGGCCAACGGCTCACAATATTTTGTATTTTTAAATCGGCATCACTCACTGCCTGTACATTCAATGAGAAGTTCGACTTCCTATTTCGAAAAACTTCAGCATAATTTCCACCTTAAATAAATTAAATTATAGTCTGTATATAATTATATTATATAATAAAATTGTTCGATTACCTGGTGATTGGATGCGTACAGTCAATGGCTCCGATTACCCTTGGAAAAGACGCCACTGTATAAAATTTGTTTGTTAAATGAATAGTCTCCTCTTGGGTGGAAGGCATTTTAACATAAATTGGATACAGTTTGGCTATTGCTTCAGACACTCTCACTATTATTCTAGAAACTGACGAAATAGCTGTACCCCCAAAGTCAGAAATTAAAGATAGATGACCAGCACTTGAATAAAACCGTAAACAGGCCAATAACTGGTTTATTGGAGAGATGCTGTTGTTCCTACAAAGTTTTGGTAAGATGAATACAAAGTATTTTATAAATCACATAACTTACACATCATTAGGAAATTCTAGTTCATCCTCAATCAATGTTAAGAGGTGCAACACAGTTTCTTTATACAACCTAAATCGTCTAAAAAAAGCCAGATTATCCATCTCATTAAAATAATAATAATAATAAGGATGCGTCTAGGGAATCCAAAGTCGATAATATTTATAATGTCCATATCGTCGTTAAAAATATCTTCCTCCTCGGAATCGTCCATTATATGATGGTAATCAAATAGAAATTAAATTGAATATGAAAATTAGAGTATTGTTCTACTCTAAAAATTGTACAAAACCGTTTTGATTATTTTGTGACACTACAAGCATATATAAAGACTACAAGGCAAAGCCTAATGGCGACTGAAGGTAAATTTATAATTTCTTGGTTAACTAAACTGTCAAATCTAATAATGCGCATGCATATTCTAATACTTAAATATAAGAAAAATTTAAGCCTAGAAAATTGAGGGCTTAAACTAAGACTAGATTAAATCATACTTAAAGTGCGGTGGAAACTAAAATTACATTTTAAAGTGATGCTTAAAATTAAGTTCTTCTTAATAGTTCGGTGGAAACGGGCATTAGTCTGGAACTCTTTTCTTCCTCCTT